>OX638262.1:5047423-5647423 GCA_951806755.1 Brenthis hecate
ATCTTTTAGATTTAGCTTTTAAAAATGAAAACTAAAAAACCATTTAGTCTTTTCGGTTGGCTCAGTTTCTAGTTACCCTACTTGCTGTGCCAGCGGTCGCGAGTTCGAGTCACGTTGGGAGCATTAATTTGTGTGATGAGCACGAATGTTTGTACTCCAGTCATGGGTGTTTAGATTTATAATAAGTATGCATTTAAAGTTATAAATGTGTAGTGTATCAACTATTTGGTGTCCATAATACAGGTATTGTAGTTTTCGATGGAACTAGATGATGCTGTGTGTTAATGGTCCAACATATTTACCTATTTTATTTTATTTATTTCTAGATAAATAACTTACTATATTAGGTAAACCATAGTATTTATGAAGATGGCTCTAGAACTCGGCTTGTATGTAACTTTGACATCATTATGATAGAAAAGTTACGTTTAATGAATAAGACCTTCGAAGTTCTAGCGAGTCATCTGTGTAGAACGCGCATTCCAACCTTAAATGTTTGTTTGCCACGAACAAATTTCTAAGGATTTAAAAAAAAAGAATCTTTAAATGTTTACATTTTATATATTCAGGTCACTCACTTATATGAAATATAAGTGCCTAATCGATAATATGTTTCATTAATCTATACATATAATAAAATTGTAACTAAGTAGAATCTGTACATTAAATATTTTTTTGAAAATCTTATTGAAATAGACATTATTATCGATACATAGGCCGAATCTATAATTTTTAGAACTTTTGTCTGTCTATCTGTTACCGCATCCCAGAAAAACCACTGGAGGGGTTTTGATGAAATTTGGTATGATGATAGCTGGTTATCCGGGCCAACATATAGGATACTTTTTACCGCGGAAAAATATCTCATTTTTCAGAAAAAATACAAAAACTGCAATGTAAGAGTATACTAATATGTAAAACCTAAGAATTTGGTTTTTGGTCATCTGAACGCGGGCGGAGTCGCAAGCTAGTTTAGCTAGTCTAGCTAGTTAACTATATACCTGATCGTTATCGAGATTATTAATCGTGCCTAGTAGTTGTTGCATGAACCATAAAATCTATTGTAAATAGGATTTATTAAGTAGCATCGGAAGTAAAATTTAATGTATCCTTTTACTGCAGTATAATGTATTTTATCATTTACCTATTTGCTCTCAAGAACGTAAAAACTCTCACATATTTTAAGAGAACAGCTTTCTAAATATTATTAAGTATGTTCATATTTTTGTTGTTCAGATTTTTGTCCCCGACGCATTCGAATGCTGCATAAAATTATAATAAAAATAAAAATTTTGTAAGTTCTAATTAAATTAATTCACGTAAATCTAAGAGAGTAAATTAGTTTATGGTATGTTGTATATACATACTCGTATATTAAAATGTCATGAACGCACCACAGCTAAATAACATGTTAATAGAGTTAGTTCATTATTACGAAACAAGTGGCTATCAACACTGTAGAAATATAATTAGTATTTTTTTAAAGATTTTGGTTTTATTGGTTAAAGTTTAGTTCATAAGTTACGGTAAATTTCCATTGTGAAAATTAAACACTAAAGTATATATTAAGTTATGCAATTACGATTCTCGGTATTACCGTAGAACCAAAACTGGATTTAACACCTACATAATATTTTGTGTAATTAAAGTAATGACGTGCATAACTTAATCGATTGTATGCAAGAAATATGTTCAAATTTCCGCAGTTTTCATTATAATGTAATACGGAAATTTTATAGGAGGCGAGAAAATATGGCATTGTTTTCCTTCCGACAGCCATTGGCAAAGCAAATTATTCCATAATTATTACCTCTTCCTTAGCGCGGGAAATGAACTACAATGCAATGAGAGCTGTGTCATGTTTGAAGCTAATTGGGGCTTTGTTTTTGTTTGAAATAAGGGTGTAAGATGAAATTTTAAATTTTTAAATATTTAATTTTATGATTAGTGTGTATAAATAAGTCTAGATTATGTAATAAATAAGTAGATCATGTTTTTGTGGCAAGTTAATAAATATTATTATAATTTAAAGTTTAATTAAAATATATTCAGCTAATATTTCGTGAATATGCAAGCAACATTAAATTATAAAAATACTAGCGCCTCACCCTCGCTTCGCTCGGTTTCGCCTCTAGAAAAACAAAAGCAAGTCCTATCTAACAGGAATCGTACATTTTTCCGGGATAAATAGTAGCCTATGTGTTATTCCAGACTATAATCTATCTCTGTGCCAAATTTCACCCAGATCCGTTCAGACGTTCTGGCAGGAAAGTGTAACAAACATCCATACTCACAAACTTTCACATATTTTATAATATTAGTATAGATAGTATAGATTTTAATTACTTTTTGAGTGGAAGTTGATTGGTTTTAATATTAGTAAAAATTGGAACCAAATACTAGTTATTTTAATATTTGAATAAAATTTAAAGTGTGCCTGTTACTGAAGCGTAAAAACGTAGGCAGCCGAGGTGCACATAAGTATAAAAAGTAATAACTCGATCAAGTTAACGACTGGACATCTATGTTAATATACATGCGTGACTCCGTGGTTGTTTGTCGTTCATTAATAAAGAATATTAAATGCTTCCGAATTTTCAAATGTGTGATAGGTAATTTGATATTTCTAAATATATATGCAATGTTACAGAATTTGGGACTCTTAAGTTTTAAACGTATTACGAAACTTAGTACATTGTAGGCTAAAACATAAAATATTGGTTGTTAATATTAAAAATGTGATTCACATAGGGTGAAAACCTATCATCAGATTTCTATAGATAGATAACAAGATATAAGAGATAGATGAAAATATTCATTTTAAATTTGGCTAAATTTGTTTTGTAGAGATTTTATTTTGATTATATTTAAATTCCAGATGCTAATTGCTATTATATTTTACAAATCAGAAAAAGTTTAGGTTTAGATACTGATGAAATGCTTCATATACCTACCTAGAACTAATATGTACTTGTGTAATGTGTTACATTATTTCAATTTACTGTAATGGTTACTGAAAGGCCAAGCATTTAATTGATCATATCTCTTATATTTCTAATTACTACAAGTATCTGCGATAATTCTTTAGTTAATTTATATGGCTGCGGGTGAGCGATATTTACGGAAGCTATGAACGTGCGTGCTTATTGCATGCTTTTCAAACACGCAATACTAAGTGAATGCACTGCATTCAGATATTTGAAGCGAAATATAGAAAAAAACTTGTTTGTCAAAAATATTTCATAAGGTAGGTATAATATATCTTTAACTTTTTTATATATTTTATTCATATAACTTAAATCACGCGATAATAACATCGTAGTGCGCTCTTTAATTTTTAACCATTAACACAGTTACAGTTTATTATCATCAATTCGATTCCTGGTGGAGGTAAACATCTGCTTAGAAAACTTGTTTATTGTAGGAGGTGAATATTTATAATTATAAAAACGCTCATTCTGGTCTAATATAAAAACTTCAAAAAAATTATAAATACAAACCAACTCCCAGGCACTAAAATGTAAAAAATAACTAAACAGAGGTTTTCATTTAGAATAGATATCTAATCAGATATTTTCGAAGTCGGTGCCAGCCGATGCAATCTAATATATTTCGATACGTAAAATACATTTCTTAGATATTCATATCTTAAAATATTGTCGGTTGGCACCGACTTCTTTTTATTGTCACCGAGTTTTTTTTAAGTTTTTATTTTTCCATTTTAGTGTAGACGTAATAAGCAGATAATTTGTAAAAAAAGTTTTTTATAACATATTCTATGAAGCTATTTATTTAAAAAAATATTAATTGTTGATTTTTTTAAAAAATCGCTCAATCGATTTTGATAAAAAATTTCCAAATCGGTTCAGGCGTCTTGGAGAAATTGGTGAACATACATAAAAAAAAGATTCCAACGAATTGAGAACCTCCTCCTTTTTGGAAATCGGTTAAAAAACAGCCAATATTATGCGAACTTAGGCTGAAAGCCAAATTATCCTCGTATGTTATATAGAGAAGAGCGTGAAGCTATAAATAAAAACATAAACATAACTGAAATTATACAATAAATAAATTTTCATTTTATATAAATGCAATTCGTTTTGCACAGTAATCTGCATTTTATTGGCATAAATGATTTATACGTTTGTTTAAAAACACCAAAAGGTTTGCGTACCTTTTTATTACCTAAGCTTTATTTAGCGAAAACCCACTGATGTAGGTTTAAAGGGATAGGGTAAATAACCTTAGAATGTTTTCTACCTGCGTCCTAAATTAACTCTTGTATCAGTAGGTATATAAGTACATGACATCATGCTTAAAAATTGAAAGTAACGCGTCGAGGATAAAATGTTAAAATTACAGTGTTATACCAAAACAATACTTACGTTTAAGTTTTACCGTTTAGTATAGATTACTCAGAGATGAGGTATTTTCCCGCTGTAAAAGTTATCCTATACGTTGACCCGGATAACCAACTATCATTATACCGAATTTAATCAAAATCTGTCAAGTAGTTTTCTCGTGTTGCGTTCCCAGACAGACATACAGACAAAAATTCTAAAAACGATAGATTCGGCTTATGTATCGATAATAATAAGTAATGACTATTTTAATAAGATTTTCCGAAAAATATTTAATGTATATACATATAATATTTAATGACTCAGCATTTTTTTATATTATGCTTTTCCATATAAATATAAGATATTATATCTTAGAAACAATGTAGTATTATCTTATTTTTATTCTTATGCTACATATCATTATTACAAACAAGCTTTGTTGATTTGTATATATATATATATATACAGTATATACAAGATTATCCCTAGAACTAAGAAATCGATTTTAAGTAGTCTTTCGTTATTAAAAAAAATATTAGAACAGAAGCTATCGTTGATAGAAGTATCAAGCGAGCGAGTCGCAGTTCAACTATGGTCGAGTAAATCTACTATTTGTTCCTGTTTGTACAATGCGAATTTCAGTTTTGGGGACTAAGGCGTACACTATGCAATAACGGTTGATATAGTATAATATTTTTAAATAATTTTTGAGTCAACAACTTTCACTATGTAAGTTTTAAATTGTATATAGTACTTATATTTTTTTAAATAGCGATCTTAAAATCCCAATGCAAAGGGACAGGTCGTTCAACTTAAATAAATTAAAGGAAAATAAGTTTAGTAATATTAAACGAAGATTATTCAAATATAAACAGCTTAAGATTTGATTTGATTAAAACAATAAAAAAAAAGCGACACAAAAACGATAGAAATGTTTGAACATCTGCAGTGTAAAATTCTAATCTTTAGTGTATTTTTGTGTTTAAGGGAGCTTTTTAGGTATTATATTATATTGATACAGATATTGGTCTTATGCCCGATTTCACCAACATCTCATAAGCTTTAAAAGCTCCCCCAATCTAGCCCGTAAGTTAATTTTTTTTTACCATCATCTTTTGACACCTAACTAGGCGATAACTCGTACTTATAAAAAAAGACTGCGTATTAGTCCACCTGCAGACAGCAGACTTTCTTAATTGGTTCTCATTTTGGGCGTATGGTTTTATTGCTGTTTATGTAACGCGATAATTTTGCAATTGGAAACAAATTTAGCTGTCATCTATACATATAATAAAATTGTAAAGGTCGAATGTCTGTACATAGAAAAAAAAATGGCTAAAAACCGAATCGGGGGGATGTAATAAGAGAAATAGAACTAAATCCAGATTTTTTTAAGATTTCTTTGTTTCTCTGTCTGTTTGTCTGTTTATCTGTTTGTCTGTTAGTAAGTTAATCTCCGAAACTGTTGGACGGATTTTAATGAAATTTTGGATGGTGGTACCTTATATCCCTGGTCAACATTTTAGATACTTTTCATCATGGAAAATTATAGAGTTCTCGTGTGATAGTTAAAAAACTATAGTAACTTATACAGCGTAGTACACAACATCTTATGCACCTAATTTAATAAAAATTGGTATGCTACCTTACATTGCCGGTCAAACAATAAGTTACTTTCATCCCGGAAAAATGAACGGTTCCCGTGGGATAGATCTGCTTGTGCTAGTTGAGTATAAAATTACATTTAACTAATTTTGAGGTTGCTTTATAAAATATGTGTTGTCTATCATAGGCATGCGTAGCTTTCTTTGATTACCAATCATTATTTCGCAATAATGAATAATTAAATGTTTTTTAATCATATGGCCTAACCGTCTGACAAGTTTATGTTTTATAAAACGTCAATCATTCTACTATTCGTTATTTTTAACAGTTGAATATTAGTAAATTGCTAATTTTACTTGTAGGCTAGCAGAATTTCGTATATAGAAACGAGTATTTTTTAAATATTGAAATATCCAGTTCTACATAAACTCGCTTTCAACCTGCTATGCTTGTATAAACTGAATAAATGAGAGATCGAAAGTGGTTTTAGCTTCATTACTTTCGGTTTCGTCGAGACCTTGAATATTATATGACGTTTTATGGCTTAGTACATTTATGCCCTTTTAAAAGGGTTTTTCGAAATGTATAATGATTGTACCTAAGCAGGTGTCTTATAGCTTATAAATACTTATTTAAATTGTACTGCTATATCTCATATTATATGCTGCTTTCTGTGTTTTAATTTTTCATCTTTCAATAATTGTTCGTCTTACTAAGTATAATTTACGGTTGCTGTTGTTGTTTTAAAAGACATTATTTTCATATTATGAGTTTCTATTACACTTAATAAATAGCTGGCAGATATGAAATCATTTTATATGATCTCATGTATACAGAACTCTCTGTGTCGTTGTATTTGTATAGTAAACTAGTGACTCACCATCGCTTCGCTCGGGTTCGTCCCCAGTTTGATTCCCCATACAAACTTCCATCCCCATTTTCACCCCCTTAAAGGATGATTTCCGGAATAAAACGCGTTCTATGTCTTTCGTAGGGTCTCAAAATATCTTCTTACAAAATTTCATCTAAATCGGCTCAGTAGATCCAGAGATTACCCCCACCAACCTCACATACTCACAATCTCAGAAACTTTACCTCTTCATAATATTAGTATAGACACATAAATAAAAATCAATAAACTAAGTAAGAACTTGCAAACTTGAAAATCAGGATATAGACAAGGCAAGCAATCAAATCTAGTAATTTTCCCTGTGCGTAATTGCGTTTCCTTTCAACCTTAGAATTGAATAATATGCAGTAATCATTATAAACAGTTATAGCATACTTGACGTGTTTGATTAACGTTTGGCGGTAATATATTCTTATAATATTGCGGTATCTGCATTAAAAAAAATACAACGTGAGGATAGGAAGATGAAGAAGGAGGAAAGGAGGAAAAAGAAGGAGGAAGATGATAACAATGTCTTGTATATTTTTACTATTATATTAATTATTTTTATTAATTGGTTTGATTTGACCATACCAAGCGGGTTGCTCCTGGTACTTTTCTGACGGCAGAGTGGATCGTTGGAACAACCCCATGGTTCGGCAGACCTGCCGTCGGGGTGTCGTGGTTGAGTGCGTAAGTGATCCTGCGACGCTCCAATAAGATAGGGGAGGTTTTGTCAGGTTTTAGTGGTTAGTATTGGCTTTTTTAGCTAGTGAGTCCCACATATGTAACTAACTGTATGATTACAGGTGGTAGGCGTAAATACTTTTCGTAACATTAAGATATTCTTCATAGACTGATAACCTCATGTTACCAGAAATAAATTCTTGAATTTAAAAAAAATAATCTAATTTTTAATGAGGTAAAGTTTAATTCGAGCTTCAATTATTATATGATACAACTTACCCGAAATTTAATATGATGCATTTCATTTTATTAATTTAAATTGAAAATTATATTATTTTGACGTAAAAATATACAATTTCATTATTATTATGTACTTCTTTAACAGATGTAAACTATAATCCATTGTTAGTAATCCCAAACCTTCACATCCGCTCATGTAATCAAGTGAGAGCTTCATTAATTAAAGTATTAATTTCTTCTTCTTCCCGTCATACGCCATTGTGTTCAGCCATCTTGAAATGATTTGACAGATGTGTCATGTTAGTGAAAATAGATTATATAAGAAGATTTTTTTGGCGGTTAAAATGATTTCGATAATTGTATGCTTAACTGGTCTAACAATATGCGGTAAAGTCTGTAAAAGTACGGCAGTGTGAAAATTTAGTATTATTCATTACAACTATATAATACACTTCCTAATTAATCTATGATTATTAAAAAATATCGTACTTTCCTTTAGTATTAAGTAAACAACACTTAAAATTAGCGTTAAATAATAACGGAATTCAGCGGTATCTCTAAAATGCGTGTAATTAGTGATGATATAAACTTTTTTAGAACCATTTTTATGTATTATGAATTAAAGTTAGCCAACCAGCACAAAGTTACGCTATGCATTGCGAAAATACTCATGTATCGTACGCATGTGCTTCGGTTGTTTTAGTAGATCTTAGTTTGTTTCTTTTAGTTTTTGTCACGTGTGGCCGTTGAGTTGAGATTCATTGAATAAATCACATGCCTTTAACCGTGACCCTTATTCTTTGGTGACCACATTTGAATAAATCTATATTAATATTGTAAGCAGATATAAGTTCTATGTATTTGTACATAAAGCAATAATTCGTTTATTCAAAATAAATGGCATTGGCAACAGACAGATTTTTTGCGAAATACCAATATAGAACATCTTCGATATTCTATATGGTTATTTCACAATAAGTGTTGATCTGTAAAAAAGTTAATTTAACTTTTTACGGTTAGGAACTAGTTGTCCGTAATTTTTAATTCAAATTTTGAGTAGGTGTGAATTGTATAATTTGAACTAATATTTGTCTTTTTACTAACTATGTAAGTTTTATAAAATAATAATACTTTAGAGTAAATACTACTTTGATGCAAAAGGTTATCTTAATATAAATAAAGAAGTTATAATTAAATAAAAAATATAGAATATTATAATCTTAAAACTATACATATAATAAAAATAACATTGTAACTTAGCCGAATCTGTACATTAAATATTTTTTGGAAAATCTTATCGAAATAGACATTATTATCGATATAGAAGCCGAATCTATAGCGTTTATATTTTTGTCTATGTGTCTGTGACTGCATCACGCAAAACCACTGGAGGGATTTTGATGAAATTGAGTATGATTATAGCTGGTTATCCGGGTCAATATATAGGATACTTTTTACTGCGAAAAAATATCTCATTTCTGAGAAATCTATACTAAACGTAAAAACGTAAGTAGGGACGAAACCGAGCGGAGCGAAGGTGAGTCGCTAATAACAATATATTTTCAATTTTAGCAATACAATTACATTTTTTTCTACGTTTAGTTCTTGCACTTCCTTGTTTGGCCATCGAATTACAACATTGTAGGTAATTATTTTCTAATATCACAATAGAACAAGTAAATGAATCAAATCGCTTTCGCGTTACGCAACCTTAACTAAAGGAATATAAACAAGCTTTTATTAACTCGAAAAGTTAAAGTAAAATTTGATTTGATAATATTATTTTGCCATGCAAAATATGATAGATATTAACTTAATTCTTTAATAAAACTTCTTTAATAAGCGTTTACTCGCATAGTGCATAAAAATAATTTGTCATAAAAATATGAAAGTCATTGTGATCATGATGATCTATTTAGTTTAAATTAAGAAAAAAAACCATGTTGTTAATATTAAATGGGTGTGAATTTAACTGGTTACATCACAATTAAAACAACTGTTAGGCTTTAAAATGAACACCAGTCTAAACAAGGTCAATATAATATAAATGATTAACGATAATCGCTCAACGAAATCGATGTCAAACTGTACTTGCCGAATCGAGAAGTGGTCCATTAATTACATAACGATGGTTTACTTACAGTTGTTACATTTTAATCGGTGACGTGATCGGTAGGAACGAATCAGCGCCGATCGTTTTAATAGATACATTTTTTTGCCTTAATTGTTGAAATTTTAGATAGCGAACAATTGAGATGTTAAAGCTTTTGTTACAAAGTACAAAGCTATTGTTAAAAAGGTTATTGTGCTGCAATAAAAGGTTTTAGTTTTATTAAAAATACAGTGGATTTAGTTATATATTTCAATCGATACAAACAAGTGATTTGGCTGAATGGCCTTAAACATTTGCAAAACATAAAAAAACGCTTTAT
Source organism: Brenthis hecate (assembly GCA_951806755.1). Taxonomy (NCBI): domain Eukaryota; kingdom Metazoa; phylum Arthropoda; class Insecta; order Lepidoptera; family Nymphalidae; genus Brenthis; species Brenthis hecate. The sequence goes on from OX638262.1 coordinate 5,057,620, forward strand.
ATTCCTTTTTCGAATAACTTCAGAGACTAATCATTTATTTCGATGTCTAAATATACGTGTAGTTTTTGTTTGCAGTTAATCTTTTTAAATAGATAATATACATACTTTAATGAAAATGAAGTAATTTACTTTAAGCGTATGTGCTTAATTTTTAATAGATGTTTTTGATTTCAACAAAAAGTGCAAATTGTTTGTAATAACCTCAAATAAAATTTGGCAATATGTTTAACAAGCATTATTTTATATCATACTAGCATTGCCCGCGGCTACGGCCGTGTTCAGATGAGCATAAACCAAATTCTTAGGTTTTACATACAAGTATACTTTTACATTGCAGTTTTTGTATTTTTTCTCAGAAATGAGATATTTTCCTGCGGTAAAAAGTATCCTATATGTTGACCTGGATAACCAGCTATCACCATACCAAATTTCATCAAAATCCCTCCAGTGGTTTTTCCGTGATGCGGTAACAGACAGACAGACAGACAAAAATTCTAAAAACTATTGATTCGGCCTCTGTATTGATAATAATGTCTATTGTAATAAGATTTTCCAAAAAATATTTAATGTACAGATTCGACTTAGTTACAATTTTATTATATGTATAGATTGACTGTTGAATATAACTTATTAATTATTTTAATTTTGTTTCAGGTAAAATTCTTTGAGTAATTAATAAAAATTCTTCAGAAATAAAAATCCAGGTAAGAAGCTTCACATGGCATAATATAATTCCTTCATTTTATTTGAATCAGTAGAGCCTCATCACATTGAGATTTTATTATTAGCGACCCGAAATAATGTATAGACTAATTCTGTCCGCGGCTCTGCTCGCGTTTCAATGCAAATATAAATATATTATGGTTTTTTTATATCTAGGGATGAAATTAATCTATATTGTTCTCGGTCTCGACTGACCATACCTGCCAGTAAGAGTCGCATTATAATCAGTTTAGCAGGTTCAGAGATGAGTGGATGTAAATATCGCGCCAACTTTTCCATATATTGTCAAAGTAACATAATTGATTAACCTTTAATAAATCTTCATAATGAATGTTCAATTATCTTACATTTTAGAAGAATATCTTATAAGTATATCTTAATAAATTAATCTGTGTGAGGTAAGATTATCAAAATTAAATCCATTAAACGGTTTTTGATATGACATTAAGCGAAATGTTACAGAACGAAAGTTACTTTCTATTTAGATTTTTCTAGAAAAGACTGGGTACGTGTCATTTTGGAACCACTTTAAACGAAATAGGAATGCTTATGATAGCTCTTGAAATCATCTTAGTTTCATTTAATTTCAGCATCGCAAAAATGAAAAAGTTATAGACATTTCATGTACTCGTTAATAAAATGTGCTTAACAATTATAAGATCCATAGCATATTTCATACATAAATTTAACTCAAGTAGGAAAGTGATATTTTTTTTTAATACGAGAATTTTATTTCGCCTCTATTGAAAGACTAAAAAACATACGTATACAGCTATACATAGTTTTTTTATTATGTGTGATGATGGGCGATAAGCCAAATTAAAACAAAACCTTCATAATTTAAGTATGTCCGTTCTACTGATTCTATATCACACTTTAGATTATTGAAAAAATTACTTCATTTTTTTTCCTGATACATAAATAAAATATATATTTATTTTTGATGTAGATAAAAAAAATAAAAATAAGCTACATACGTTAAACATAATCTCGCTATGTAATATAAAATAAAATGAAGTATGTTTACCCCAAGAGCTTTGATATGTAAGGGTCCTATGATCCTATCGCTATTCGATATGGGCCTATGGCTTATAGTAAAAAGTCTATGACCCTTTCTTCTATACATACTCATATAATAAAATTGTAATCAAGCCGAATCTGTATATTAAATATTTTTTGGAAAATCTTATTGAAATAGACATTATTATCGATACAGAGGCCGAATCTATAGTTTTTAGAATTTTTGTCTGTCTGTCTGTTACCGCATCACAGAAAAACCACTGGAGGGATTTTGATGATATTTGGTATGGTGATAGCTGGTTATTCGGGTCAACATATAGGATACTTTTTACAGCGGGAAAATATCTCATTTCTGAGAAAAAATACAAAAACTGCATTGTAAGAGTAAAATCTAAGAATTTGTTTTTTGTTCATCTGAATGCGGACGGAGCCGCGGACAATGCTAGTATTTTATAATGTTTTTCATAATTTACACATACACTATTTGAGTAGGTCTTTTTGTTTTAAGAATAAAATTTGTTATGTATTATGAAAGAAATCTGTCACAATAAAACTACGTTTAAACATATTTAATACCATTACGCCAAATCATTTGTCATTAAGTTGTCACTAATATCTACAATACGCAATTTAGTCTTTATGATTTCATAAATTAGTCGTATTACAAAACGTAATAAAATGGCCAATCAATAATGGCCACACGAAAATTGTTATTGCTATATCGAAATTTTAACGAAAAGCGCCTTTAATTACCAGATAGGCTTTGCTTTTCTCCTATTATTAACGATATCTATTAATTTTTAGGTGTTATGTAATTTTCATTTAACTACTGTAACTAACTTTATTATATTATTATAGTAACAAACATAATATTTATCAATGTGATTATTTACAAAAAAAACTCTTAACTTCCTACACGAGAAAATTTTCCTATATTTTTTAATAAAAATCGAAATAATAAAGTAATTTTCATATATTTTTTAATAAACCAATGCATTGATAACATTACATGTTTAATTCAAGGTTCAAAATTATCCATGACATTTATATATCACATAGCAGAATTGTTCTAGCATTACAGAAGGGAAACAGATATATAATAAATTAATGCAAATAAACATATTGCGTCAGATGCACATTTTATTTTTATGGTTAAAGATTTATGAAGTTAAAATATGTTACGTAGTAATAAACAATAATTGTAATAGTCTGTTTGAAATAATTGTTATAATTTTTATTTGATAGAAAGATGATAGAGACTTCGCTTCTCTTTATCTTTTCGTATTATTAAAGTAGGCTGAAGATTTTCCTAGAAAGAGTTTTCCTATTTTCTTATAAGTGAACCTGTGACCTCTAATTTAGTTGGGAAAACCAATCAGACACATTACACGTTGCGCGATGGTTATATGTATAGCCAAAATAAATATAATGGTTCTTAATGCAATCAAACCGTAGTTTTTAAATGTGAATTTAAATAAAACAGAATAATCTATTCAAATCTTAGCGTTTTTAAGAAATGGCAAAGGCTTTTACTAATTGGTTGTTAGTGGCGGTGTCTACATAAAATAAATCTTCTTAAAACTAATGATGCTATGGACACAAATAGGTAATGGTATTTAATTTTGCAAACAAAACTCACGGTAGTCTTAGCAAATAGAAATAGACTAGTTAAGAAGTGAGCTTAACCTACATTTTGTTAACGCTTAATTTATTATCATTATACACCTGCCTTGATTTAATTCTGAATTAATATAACCAACTTGTTATTTGTGTTTGTATCGCAATTGCCGTAGAAACAAGTTATTACATGCTCTTGCTCTGATTAAAAGCGTCAGAGACACTTTTGAAAAGACCTGTTCTTGAAAGGGAACTTTTGCGACATAATATTCTTAACAACTAGTTACCGTGTAATTTGGTGATTGTGACCAAAATGTGCATTGTAGGTGTTACTTTGCAGGGCAAAATTATAAATGTATTACAGAGATTTAGTAATAATATATTTGTTTGTTTAATATGTTTGAGTAACTGTGTCGTTAGTCTAGACAGTAGTTGGATAGCTTATAATATTGTATATTTACAAGAACGGATCATTATATACTAACTTTTGGGGTTAAAAAATTAATCTCATAAAAGTGCAAGTCGCCGAAAATGGCTACTATAGGATATTTTTACCATGCAAGCTTGTCATTGTTTTGTTAAACGAATTTCAATATTTATTTATTTTTATATGCAAATTTATATTAATTTATATCTGGCATAAAGTTTATTATGAGACGAATAGATCAATAAATGAATATAACATTTATTTGTTTATTATCTGTATATATTTCAAATGCCAAATGAAATTATCAACAAGATTGATCTTGACTGTACTCGTATGTCATTAAAAATTTAAATTACTTCTAGCAGTACCCGCGGTTACGCCCGTGTTCAATCTACAAAAAAAAACTTTGGGTTTATGTTATACAGCGACTCATCCTCGCTTTGCTCGGGCTCGTCGCTATGTATTTATACAATATTGTTCATAAATATAGACTAAAATCACGATCAAAAAAAAGGGGGGGGGGGGGTGGTATTGGAGGATGAAAAAACTTTATAACCTATTCTCTTAAAAAATATACAAAAAAATCATTAAAATCGGTCCAGCTGTTTCGGAGGAGTGCGACCACAAACACTGCGACACGAGATATTTATATTATGCTATATATATTTTAATAAATGCCAATATTGTAAGAAAATTAATATTATTATTAAATATTTCCCTTTAATAAATAAGTAAAAGTTTTGTATATACAATAACTCCGCCATTAATTACATACATATATCGCTTAAACTTAAAGCGTTCATTTCAAACGTTACAAGACCACTATTGCAGCAAGACTTTTTAGACATGAGTTTTTTATGTTACATGAAAAACTCTTTACATTTCGTAATTTGCTAACATAATGGTCCTTTAGGCATTGCCACAGATTCGGCGCAGTCCTAGGCCTTAGGCAATGATATCGGATAAGCCTGCTTATGTAACGTAAAACTGGAGCGATTACAACTACACTTGTAGCTGCCACTTGAGCAAGGTGCATACTATGTAGGATATATGAGATGTCAACCTGATTATCGTCCAGATTATTTATTTTATTCTTAATTATTTTAATAATATGTTATTTTTAATGAACTTGAAAAAAAATGAGCTTTATCTGCTTGAATTATCCATTATGACTGAAAATACTATGTGCTAATTGTGAATGTAATTTTTACATGATTTCCAAAAATAAGGAGGTTCCATGTTCATCTGTATGTATTTATTTTGTTATAATATATTTGCAAGAAAAAAAATGTGATAAAAAATTAAAATCTGTTATTTTTTTTATTTATTTTTTAATGGCTTTTGAGTGCAATGACCATGTAAAATGGAAAATACACGAATTAGGAATAATGGTTAAAATAATTAAATCAATATTAGTGTTAGAAAAATATATATTTTTAATTGATACTATTGCCAAATAATGTTACAAAATATAGTGTTTTTATAAAAAAAAAACTCTGTAATTAATTTTATAGTATTTGTTCATTTTTAAATAAAAATATGAATAAAAAATATATTTTGATTGATCATTATCTATAATAAAGATTAAGAAATGATTGATGTGGCTGAATGTATAAATAATAATGCCTTGTAGCTTATTTAAATATATATGAGGCTCTTGGAAGTAAATCAACATTAGACATATTTAGAACAAAAATATTGTCTCACTAATTGTTTTTTTTGACGACTGACATTTTGTTCACTGATTTGAGATAGAGGTTAACTTATTTGGACACGTTTTATAAACTGTCTAGACTATGGACCGGAAAACGTTCACTTTTCTTAGTATGGTATTAGATGCAATTAAAAAGTTTTGCTTCGTTGATTGTTAATGTTTGATTTGTCAAATATTGCATTTAATTCATTTAATTAGTCATTTAATTTAGCTTTTATATGTGAATCAAGATTCAAGTAACGTCATTGGCAAAACCTCATAAGAAAAAAAATACATTTCACTGGAAAATAATTAATATTTGTCATTTAAAATATTAAATTTCATAGACATAATTTTTATAATTTGAATAATATATGAAGGTATCCAATAATATCGGTCGAATATAATATGTATAATTGTTATAAAGTATAATTTAAATAAATATAATCTTATTGTTTTCGCGCATTTCAAGTGAAATATCAAATATGTTGTTTATAAAAGTAATAAAACAACCGTTGTAAAATTAATCGAATTAATTTGATTGCACATAAGCATGACGTAAAGATTTCCCTCATTTTCTATTTCATTCCGACCGCTCTTCCGTATCGTTAACACTCTTAGTATTTAATAATAGCTATAATAATCTATACACAAAGATATAGTTTAATAAAAGCCCTAATATGGTAAGGACTTAGAGACGATTGGTTTTATTCTTAATTTATTTACAAACACTTTTTTAAGTAAAAAATAAATAAATGTTTTTAAGTAGTATTAAGTTATTTTAATAAGCAAGCGTGTAAAATATCTAATATTATACTTTTTTGAATATTTTTAGATGTACATGGATATAATAAATCTGCATGTTATTTTTCATTATTATATATACATATGTAGATAATTTCGTAAATATATAGACAACTATAACTAAAAATCTTTTGTAATATTAAAATTAAAAAATAATGTATTTGGTACATAAACTTTAGAAATTGATTTTGGTTTTGTGCTCATGGTATTTCATTTAGATAAGGGTTTGATTTTATCCTCTTTTGCCCTCTTATTTATTGCAATTTAGAATAAATTATGTCTATTTAAAAGAAGACAATATAAAAAAAATGCCCAAATCCTTAAAAAGTACAGATTTATAATATATATCTAATTTTAATTTAATTTTATATTTGATCACTTCCAGTAACGCTAAGTGCGTACGAAATCCAAGTTTAGCTCAAGCGAGCCGATCCGCTTTCCGCATCCCTCCAGAATGCATTTTCACTCTTGTATCTCGACACCACTCTTCCGTGGTCGCTTACTGTAACGGATACGTTTCCGCACTAGAACATTAACAAAACATTATGCTATATGATTATGTCTTAACTTATTAATAATGTATTTCTTAACAAAGGATAAATGCACTTAAAAAATATATTTTCCCTTTAATAACTGTTGTGTTACGGTAGCGATCTATTATAAATGTTTACATAAATAATTAAATTTAAAATTCAATTTTTGTTAAAAAACGTTAATTGTTATTGGTTAACTAATAGTAACATTTTGACGCATAAACAATTCATTTTCTATATGAATGCTAGTAAGCATTGCCCGCGGCTCCGCCCGCGTTCAGATGACCAAAAACCAAATTCTTAGGTTTTATATATTACTATACTCTTACATTGCAGTTTTTGTATTTTTCTCAGAAATGAGACATTTTTCTGCAGTAAAATGTATTCTATATGTTGACCCGGATAACCAGCTATCATCATACCAAATTTCATCAAAATCCCTCCATTCGAAACGTCGGGAACCAAAAATCAAAATAAATCCGCGAAATAATCCGAAAAGATAGTTTTATTTAATAATGTCAAACATTCGCGTAAATCTAAGAAAATATAATGTCAAACATTCGCGTAAATCTAAGAAAATATTATGAAAATCCCTCCAGTGGTTTTTCCGTGATGCGGTAACAGACAGACAGACAGACAGGCAGACAAAAATTCTAAAAACTATAGATTCGGCCTCTGTATCGATAATAATGTCTATTTCAATAAGATTTTTCAAATAATTTTTCATGTACAGATTGGGCTTAGTTAGAATTTTATTATATGTATAGACTATAAAGAGAAAAGATTTGATTTTTTGTTTGTTTGTACTGAATAGTCTCTGAAACTGCTGAACCGATTTAGATGAAATTTGGTAAGAAGATAGTTTGACACCCTGGAAAGGACACAGGATAGTTTTTATCCCAGAATTCATCCCTTATGGGGGTTAAAATGTTAAAGTTTGTATGGGAAATCGATGGTGATAGTGAAGTGAAGCGATGGTGAGTCGCTAGCTTAGAATATTCATTTTGGTAATAAAAATATGTTGTTAAGGCATTATTGTGTTTCTATAACACTACTGCTAATACGAGTAATAATATATCGAGATAAGACTGAAATGGAAAACATGCTATTGAACTTCCTGTTAGGTTTTCAAGTTAACACGAGGAGGGCATTTGAATGTGTATTGGGTGTCAAATTGTCATATTGTGTGTCGTTTTGCTTTGCCGAATGAAAACCCCGGTATGGGAAGTCACGGCTTCTCATTCTTTATTACACTCTTGACTAAGATAAGATTGAGAAACGGAATATTTAAATAACCATTAAGGTGGTTGGCTCGTAGGATATTATTTACTACATATTTAGATACATTGATGCAGTCTTTGATTCTTTTGCACCCTTACTTATTTGTATACAAGTTGAATAAATAAAATTTTTATTATATATTATTATATATAATTAAAAAAATATTTGTGCAAAAAATGGTAATGAAAAAGATTTACATTAATTTCTCCCACATTTTTATAATAATAGGTACTTAAAATATGTGACAATCATATGTTTACATTATTATATCAAAATATACCTAAGTCAAAATACTAAATATTGTATGATTTTTTTTTACTTACACCACTCCCATTGTAAAATTGTGAGGTAAGTGTTAAACAGACACAGGCCTCACAAGATCTTAGGTTTAAGCACATGCCTTGTAAATTTTTTCACCATAGTCGTTATACCGCTATGGTATTGTGGCCAAAATCAATAAGAGCAATCAATTTTTCTAATTCGAATTATAAATCTACTTTAATCACTTACCTCTCTTATTATATACTTATACTTATTTGGTCCCTCGGAACCCAATAATAATATCCCGGTATTGGTATTCTTATTTCACTTTCTAAAATATTTATATTTTAATCAATGATCAGACTGAAACATCAAGCTTATAATTTAAATACAGAAAATTTAACAAGTCAATAAGCTATTAATAGTTAGGTTAGAAAATATTATAGTCCTAATTATATGTATATAATATACTTATATTCTAGTGAGTCACCTTCGCTCGGGTTCGTCCCTTTCATTACGTTTTAACGTTTAGTATAGATTTCTGAGAGATGAGTATTTTCCCGTAGTAAAAAGTGGTGATGACGTTCTCCTGACCGATTCCGGCCACGGGGGCTGATCTCATTGAGACTAGCCAGGAGATATTATAGTGCACAAGAATAATAAAACTAAAGATATAGATATAAACTATAGATTCGGCCTCTGTATAGATGATATGGACGATTTCAATAAGATTTTCCAAAAAATATTTAATGTACAGATTGGAATTAGAATTTTACTACACGAATATGTATAGATATCCATTACACGAAAACTGACCACCACACGTTCAAAAAATATATATGCTAAACTTCACCATATATTTAATCGCTACAAAGTAAATAGGTTTATTACGAATCTCGTTCGTAAAACTTTTAAAAGCAAGATTGGTTTTTGCTGTAACCACATTACGGCGACAACTTCTTATATATCGTTCAAGTACTTAGTAAATTTATTTGTTGAACATTAATTTTCCGTTCCCACGCTTGTATTTGCTTACATGGGCAAGTCTGCGTATGTAATGTAGAATTCGAAGGATAAAATTCTTTGAACGCATATAATGAACACTTATTAACTTTTCATCTACCTCCTTATTTTCCTTTTAGGTATATTACTTGTAACTAATTTAGTAGAAAATCGTAAAATTAGACTTTTAAATCAAAAAAATGTCTTTTTATTTGGCTAATATTCTTCAGTTATTACAAACGTTAACTTATTTATTTATACTTTATTGTACACCACAATCATAAAGTAAATACAAGCACATTATCAAAAAAAAAGAAACAGAAACAAAAGTGTGCACAAAAGGCGGTCTTATCGCTAATTAGCGATTTCTTCCAGACAACCTTTGGGTTAGGAAATATGGAAGACTATACAGGGTGGGTGGTGTAAATATTAAATATTATATACAATACATACCACAATACAACCTAATACTTAGAAATACTACATATATATCTATGTATATAATATATATCTATAAATTATACGAATACATATTTAAATTAAAATTAATATAAATCTTGTACAATGTCGGCTTCTCATTTAGAAAAATGATCTAAATAATGATTTTTTACAGATTTTTTAAATATTTGCAATGATTTGGAACGTTTTATGTGAATAGGCAAACTATTCCAGAGTTTGGTTGCTTGTACAGAGTAGGAGTACTCGAAGAATTTACTTAAATGTACAGGTATTCTTAGCATCAAATTCTCTGAAGATCTTAACCTATTCGTATGAGATCCTAGAAATTCAAACTTCTCCTTTAAATAAGGCGGGTATGTTGGATTAAATAACACACAGTACAGAAGAGAGAGAATGTGTAGATTCCGGCGACATCGGATTGGGAGCCACTTGAGTTTTGTTCGATATTCAGAAATGTGGTCATATTTACGCAAATTAAATATGAAACGAATTGCAAGATTTTGGAGTCGCTCGAGTTTATTTAGATGGTCCTCAGTCAGATTAAGATAGCTTGCGTCTGCATAATCGAGAATCGGAAGGAGCAGAGAATTTGCTAACATAATTTTGGTAGGAATGGGCAGTATAGAACGAAGACGCCGCAAATAACCCAGTTTAAAGAATAATTTCCTACTCACTTCTTTCATTTGTACTGACCAAGATAGAGTTTGGTCTAAGTGAACGCCAAGATCTTTAACTGTAGAACAATAAGGTATAACAGCCCCATCATACTCTATCGCAGGTAAATTCAAGCCTTCATGCCTTGCAATCAGACTTGGGCTACCGATAATTATCACTTGTGACTTTCCAGGAACTTATTGATATATAATAAAAAATACATTGAAATTTACATTATTATCCATTATACCATTTCTTTTTACTTATAAGGGAATTATTATTGTAACACCGGCATAATTCGCAAGCATTTTCTCAAAAGATTTCCGGAAGCTTTTTATAGACGCATGAACAACAGATAATTTTCTTAATATGACATTTATCATATAAATGATCATTTAACATGATTTATGCACATAACTCGGCCATAAAAATACAGTTCGAACTATAAATATTAATTGCAATTACAAGAAAAAAATGTTATTGGCCGCATAATATGAATTCCGGTATTTTTATAAAAGCACATTGGAAGTGAAGGCGTAATAGTTACAGAATTTAGTACATTGCTTGCGTAATATTTCCGTAGAGAATGGATTCAAATTTACAAGGTCAGCGATTAAAAGTAAAACAATTTTATACTATCGATTTAAATAAACGAAAACTAGATTGCATTTCGCCGGAAGCTAGGGCGGACGTTGTAACCTTGTCATGCCGTTTGTTTATGTATTGAAGTGTTGCTATTATCTATGTAATGCGGATGGTAAAAGATGCAAGGTCGTCGAAAGACCGGCTTACAAATGGAATACTACACATTCCATCGTGCAAACTAGTATATTGCTTTGCATTAAAGTTTTTATGCAAATGATGCTTTTTGTTTTTCACTTTTGTGAGATACAAGTAATTATTAATTAAATGAAACTAAGATAAATGGCGGAAATATGACGAAATTTTGTAAGTTTGTTGGCTTTTTCATGCTGTAAAATCCTCAGTGGATTTAGACAGAGAGGATTTAGAGAGTTGACAAATAGGCTACTTTTTATCCATATAACCAAACAAGGAAAGTTGCAGGCAAAAACTATTAATATTATAAATGCAAAAGCATGTGTGTTCTTCTTTTATGTATTAATAGAGCATAAAAGCGAAATAATCTTATAACCTTATAACAGTACAGTTGGAAGGTAAATCTTATAATAGGTATGGAAGTTATCAATATACATACATACTTATTTTCCCCAGTTTATCATTATATTTCTGTAAGATATAATTCGTATTTAGATTATACTACACTTGGATTATACTACACAGGGACGCATTTAAGTAGATATAGGGGGGCGTTTAACTATGTAATGTATACAAAATGTTTCAAAACTTAAATTATGTATGATCACGAGCGTATGCTGCATATGCTGTAAGCGTTTAATTGATAAGGTTTCGGTCAATTTAAAGGCCGAGTCGTGAGTGCAGTGATATGAAGTGTCAAACTTTGCACGTATCCAAGGTGCTATGTCAATTCGACGTGCTTTAGTCTTTTACGGTCAATATTTAAAGTCAGTATGAACATAGCTGTGTGTGTGGTCGGCCTCTGTTTCACTGGACCTAATTACTAATTAAAGAGTGCTTAAAATATTCTAGTAATTCTTTCTTCAAGTCGGCATTTTGGCACTTTGGCATTGAAGTGTCATTTTATAAGTACTGACAAGTGGGCTACCCACACATTCAAGCTATTTGAAACGTTCTAATAATAATTGATCGATCGGGTTGCCGATAACCTAAATAATTTTGTGACCGTTGAAAATAAAAAATCACTCTATAAAAAAATCGATCTAATGATCTCAGGTGTAGTTGGAACTACAATATTGGGCATTACAATTAATGGGTTCATATTATAGTTCACTTATATCTAACTTGCTTTAACTGCACGTGTATAATTTACATCACATACATCATGTGAAAAGGACCTTATTATAAAGGAGCGATATCAACAGCCTCACGTCGGAAGGCTGTGTGACGCAAGTGCGTGCTTGCGGAATATGTGAACACGGCCTACTTTGACAAATGTCATGTACTCTACAATGTTAATGGTGTTATTTTTGTTTCAGGTAAAAGATTGCTAAAATACTAAAAGGATATATTTTATCAACGTTGATAAATTGAAGACATCGCCACGGTTGAGATACGTAATTAATTTGATAAGGAATTCTTGAGTGAGTTTAAACATTAAGTTTGCATTATATATTTTTTTTTGCTGAAATAAAAGTTTTTGTTGCATAAAAAATATGTATTGTGTTGGTTGGTAGAAAATATTTAAAAATATACTTAACAAATCACTAAAGATCTTAAATATCACACCTTTGTCAATTACATATAATTTGGAAATATAAAAAAAATCAGTCTTAATTTATAAAAGAAAAAAATGGGTATATTTATAAATATTATAATATGAGAAATCGAATTATTTATAAGTTTAACCTTAAAATTTACTATTGACCTTTTTGCAAAGCCTATTGTTTCAATAGTTATTATTCGTAAAGTTCAGTGATATATTTCTTGTGCCTACGCGGAAATGGGAGGAACATACGTAGTTAGGTACACACATATATTTACATGTAAGCTATGACCTTCAAAGCACGAAGGTCAGATATCATTTGTGACAGCCTTTCACCTTTATTGTACAATTGGTTTCATATTTAATATTTTTAATTTGATCTTATAATAATTACATGATACTTTTTTAATCAAATATTATATGCTTAAGTTTATTTTTTATTTAATGGTATATATATATCTATTTCATTTTGCTATAGAATTATAATGCCATTATTGTAATTTTAAGTTCGTACACACGTAGAAGCATTGTGTCGTAGCCAAACTGTAGAGCTGTGCCATGAACGAATAAACCACTATTCGTTCATGAGCTGTGCATATAATATGGTAAAAAAAGATAAGGAGGGTTATTTAATAAAGATTTTCAGCTAATTTAACTTATTTGCGTATTATTATAATTAGAATAATTTAAAAAACATTTCACTTAGCTTTTAATACATAATTCCTGAGAGTGTTAAAGTAGATAAGTATACATACGTATATAAGCATTGTCTCGTAGCTAAAATGTAGCTGTACGTAGAATATGCTAAATAACGCCAAAGAACGTTATTTTGTATGAAATTCCAACTAAAAATTTTCGTTAAATAAGTTAATACAATATGGCGATAAAAATAATAGAAGTAGACAAATTTTACTTAAATGTAGAGATCATAAACGTTGCAAATAGCTATATACTTTTTTTAATATATGAGCTATATTACTAATATTTGTAATAAGAATTATAAATAACATAATAATATGTATGTGTCAATAAAAAATAATAAAATAATTTGAGCAATACGATATCTGTAGCAGGCTTTTGTGTAATTTGACTAGCGGCTATAGGTTTCCGTGATAGGTTAGGCGTTTTAAGCATAAACAATATTTTGTTGTAGAGCATTTAGTGTTGTGAAATTTCAAATAGTAATAACCTTTATATGGAACTGTTTTAAAGTTTAAAAGGAATAAGCCAGGGTCACTCAAACTTTTAGCTGGACGTATGTCTACGACAATTGAGGAATTGGGCGAGTTCAAAGTATTTACTTAAGTATCTACTGGTATAATTTTTGGTTCTTCCGATTGGGTCGCGGTCATGAATTTGATTCTCACTTGCGTACTCGTCCTAGAGTAGTCCGAATAAGCGGTTAATCCATTTTAAACAGCAATGGAATCTTGAGAGATGAGTGGACTTTATAACAAGTATTGAGTCAAGTCACTGTCTAGTTCCTACTGAAGCCAACAGAGGCGTAGACGATTAATAGTATGCAAAGTAGTGTTATCTCTATTTAAACTCGCGATGTGATATGTGAAAATAATTATATTTGTTATCAAAATAAGTTTTATAAAAGCATATGGGAAAAGAAATAGTGGGTCATTAATTATTTTTTTATTGTAGTCAATAACTTCGTCAGGATGTAAAACAATCAAAAAAAGTAGCTCATTTTTGCTATTCTTTGTATTTATTGACTGCTCTGATAATGTGTGGTATCTGAACCAGTTCTGTGGAATATTTCCGCGTGGCAACCCTTACAAGGTGTGTCCGAAGGCCAACCATTCACTTTGTCACTTGCATCTATGTAGGGGTAATCAACTTGAGAGGACTGATCGATATTTAAAGGAAAAATACTGCAGTGAATAAATAACGTAGAAAAAATCCGATCAATTTATTAGAATACTTATTAAAAACGACATTTTTATTTTTAAAGTATATATAAAAAATATATCGTCGAGAATAAAGTATTTGAACTTTTACATATAATAAATATATATAATGGGAAAAGATTATGGCATTATGGCTAAATTAATCTTTCATTCAATATTATAGTAGTACTAGCATTGCCTGCGGCTCCGCCCGCGTTCAGATGACCAAAACCAAATTCTTAGGTCTTATATATTAGTATACTCTTAAAATGCAGTTTTTGTACTTTTTCTAAGAAATAAAAAAGTATCCTATATGTTGACCCGGATAACCAGCTATCATCATACCAAACATCAAAATCCCTCCAGTGGTATTTCTGTGATGCGGTAACAACAAAAAGACAGACAGACAGACAAAAATTCTAAAAACTATAGATTCGGCCTCTGTATCGATAATAATGTCTATTTCAATAAGATTTCCCAAAAAATATTTAATATACAGATTCGGCTTGCTTACAATTTTATAATATGTATAGATTTAATTATATTTTTTAATATCTGTCTAAGTAAATGCAAAAGTAATATATGTATGTATTTCTATACAGTGAACTATGACGACACGTTTGGCTCAGTATGTAGTAACCCTACTTGCTGTGCCAGCGGTTGCGGGTTCGAATCCCGCTGGGGGGCATTCATTTGTGTGATGAGCACGAATGTTTGTACTCCAGTCATGGGTGTTTATATTTATAATATGTATGTATTTAAAGTTATATATATGTAGTGTATCAACTATCTAGTATCCATAACACAAGCCTCGTAGCTTACCATGGAACTAGATGGTGCTGTGTGTTAATGTCCAAACATATTTATTTATTTATTATTTATTTGTATGTGTCTTTAATTTAAAAAAACATGGTTGTATGAATTAGTATTCGTAAGAAATATTTTGGTTAGTGTATGAATTAAAATAATAATTCTTTGCTTTGTTACACAGAAGGTCTAAATGTACCATTTATCATATAAGTTCCTTTTTCGTATAAAGTCCTTAAGAAGTTTCTAGAAAACCGTCAGCTTTTTTTTGTTACTCATAAAGCGTACAATGATCATTATAACGACGGTAATGTAAAAAAAAACATAGGGGACAGCAATCAACCGGTTATAATAAAATAACAATTCAAATAGGTTTTCAAGTGTCGTATGCAATAAGGAAGTCTTACAAGAACTGGATAGCGGATTGTATTCCGACCCTAAGTAGTTGATTTAATTGGATTGGTAAAAGTCATGGTGAAACTCGTTATGCATTCATAATAATGCAAATTTTATGGGAATTAATAACATATATAAAGAAATGGCATGCATATTTTTCTTAAGTACCTTCCCTGGCTTACAGTGAGCCTTTTTATTATTAGTATAAATTAAAAAAAAAAACACTAATACTATATTTCGAGTTTTGTTAAGAATGGATCATGTTCCATACTAACTGAATTTATCCTATCCTTTGTTTGTGATTTCAATCAATTTATTTGTGATTTAAAAGACAAAAGTGTGCCAGCCGATACTCATCAAAGCACATCGACTTCGAAAATATTTGATTAGGTATCTAGTCTAAATGAAAATCCCCGTTTAGTTATTTTTTACTTTTTAGTGTCTGGAAGTCGGTTATTATAATTATTTTTTTAATTTTTTTTATGTGTATACATTAATATTTTCATCCTATTACACCTCCTTAGATGCTTAACTTTGAATTATTCTTTCTTACTATTTAGCCATTTCAAAGTAAGTATTTTCAAAATTTTAGTCCTCTACGTTCAGCGGTCTAGGCATTGATACGTCAATCAGTCAGTCCGTTCGTCAGAATATGTTACCTTATATGTATAGATTTATATAGGATGTAGTTTGTAATGATTACCTTTAATTGAACCTAACTGCAATAGAACTTTAGATATCCAATTTCTGTCAGATAAGGTCTGTAGCCATTAAAGTAGATAAAATTGTCATATAATAGGAAAAAAACTAAAGGAATTTTCTTCCAAGAACAAATTATATTCATTAGCATCAATATATAGAGGCGATCTATTTTTGTAACATGTTTTAGAAGCACGAAATTAAAGCAAGATCAGTTAAACGAAAATACCGACAAAGTGTTGAAACTGCGTTTCGGAACATCCTTTCCATATGCATCTTCTAATTGTTTTGACTCTCTTATGAACTTTATTTCAAGATATTAAAGTTTATTTGAGGATATTATATAAGTGAATGGCTTATTGCAATACTGAGAATTAGTACCAATTTTAAAGGTATGGTAGGAAATCCTTATACGATTAGTTTATGTATATATGTATGTATATAGGTATTTATTTAAGTAATGGCCATTTGTTCTTTTTTAATTTTTGTAAAGAAAACTATATATAGCAAATTCCAATTTAGAATATATATTTTTTTAATTTTATGCTTTCTATATAATGCATTATTATGCATTAAATGTTTGAAATAGTGTTATACTTTGTTTTACAATTAAGGAAATACATTGAAATTACCAATTAACTTTATAATATAATTTTTATCTTTATATTCTCTTTTTAATGTTGGGAAATGTATTTAGGCACGAGGCGTGGGACTCGCCGGCAAATCCAGTACTACCCACTAAAACCCAACTAACTAAAATAAAATTTTGTTTGACAACTCCCCTGGGTCGTGTTTATTAATATGCTTTAAGGTTTAAAAAATATATTTCTCCTGAAAAAAGAGTGAGGGCTGCACCACATAGATCGGTATCTTAGACTTAAAAGTCAGATATACGATGTATATCTGACTTTTAATAATAATTATACATACAACTATTCACATAATGTTATTAGTTACATTAAATTGTAATTTAGGCTGAGCATGATAATGTATTTTAATTAATATATATATCGAACGGAAATATTTTAAAACTACGTAAATCTCTAAATCTATTCAGTACTAGTAGCACAAGGCCATATGAAAATGCTCGTAATTATTCATTCCAAGTTAATTTACTATTGGGTCAAGGCATATGTTCTATTCTATTCATTAAAGTTTTCTTCTTTCCAAACACGTAAAGCATTGTATAGACATCGTTTCTGCTACATTGTGTTCAATGTTACGTTTAAACTATTAGTTTTAAATATTGTCTACAAAAATTAAAGTAGTCGTTTTGAACATTTTGCAACAATTGTAGTATGTACTTGAATGTCTCATCCAGTTCTGTAATTATATATTATAAAATAATTTTTTATTGTTTATTTTAATTTATTAAAATGTCTTCATTTCCGGTACTTTACATTTTTTTTAACCTAAATATTTGTTCTAAGGTATTTAGATTTGTAACTCTATGTTTGACCCTTTGGAATATGTCAGCGTCGTCTCCAATCACGCGTTATGTCATCTCGAGGTCGAACTTTCGCTCGTAGCATTGAACTTGACTGTTGTGCAAGCTTAGGTTTAAGTTATTCATGCCATTTGCAATAAATAAATAATAAAATCATAAAGGCGTCGTAGTTCAAAAGGTGAAGATTTTTTGGCCGGTTTTGAATTTTTATTAGCCATGGGGCAAATCGTATTTAATATTCATTTGTATCGTGAAATATATTCATATTGTACGCATTAGTAAGACATGTATAACACATATTGCATATATATATATATATATATATATATATATATATATATATATATATATATATATATATATATATTCCATATATATTAGACGTATAATTGTTAGTCCGTACAAATTAATTAGTATGGGACTAATAAGCACAAGTATCATATTGAAGTGGTATGTAACGATATATAAATGTCTGAAATTGCTTTTTTATTTAACTGGAAAAGAATATGCTATTTACAAAAGCAGTATTAACTTTATGTGCATTTTTAATTACTTTTACACTATAACAAAGCTCCTGAAATGTCCTTAAATTATATATTTATTAAATTATATTATTATTATTATTAAATTATATTATTATTATTATTAAATTATATTATTATTATTATTAAATTATATTATTATTATTATTAAATTATATTATTATTATTATTAAATTATATTATTATTATTATTAAATTATATATAGCTCCCATTCAAAAATAAACACTAAAAGACAGACAAATGATTACATTGCACATCTAAATGTCATAAATGAAGAATTGAGTATCAAATAGAGCATTAAGTATTGCTACATACATAGTAAATCTTACAATCAATGACATTTCAATATAATATATCAAATCAAATCAAGAGTTGATAGCAATTTGGAATGACATAAATTTTAAGCTACTATGATTTAATGAGCTGCTACATTTCCCAATATGGTTCATCTTGTTTTCATGGTACAGTAGACACGTTTGTTAGCGGCGTGGGTTCACATCCTTGTAACGTCAATGCGTAGGTAACTAAATAATAAAATAGCAAATCATCCATAAACACTGTTCAGATAAATAATGGATGGCATTTATAAATAAAACGTCTTGTACTAGTTATACAAAGAGGAGGCATAATTTTTTTTTTATTAAAAATGTAGGCGAAATATAAGTAATTTTTTATTTGTTATTGTTCAAGACAGTATTTGCAACCTATTAGCATTTTAAATGATTTTAATAAAACTATTAATGTCAGCTTTTTCGAATTAATTTTGATTTAATGTTTAAAATTCCAATTTTTTTGTCCTTGTACGGATTTATGTTATTGGTGGGATAATAACAATTAACATATAAAAACAAATAATGAATTGATGTTTCTGGATGATTGAAGACTCAATTCTATGGTACGTTAAGCTTACATCTATATTGTGTTTTAAATAAGGATCTTAGATATTGATTGTGATAAAATGCTATGAAAAAATATCATTAATCATCGTCAGAGTATAATAATATAATTATATGTAGAGTACTTAGTTAACAAAACTATATTTTTAGTTTCGTATTATATTATTTTAATTTTTAATATATCGATATATGTATTCAGCCCTTTTAACGTCCCACTGCTGGGCACGGGCCTCCCTTCATACGAGGGGATCAGGCCATAGTCCACCACGCTGGCCAAGTGCGGATTGGCGGACTTCACGTGTCTTTCGAAAACTTGCAAGGTTTTCTCAGACATGCAGGTTTCCTCACGATGTTTTCCTTCACCGTAAGGCAAGTGGTAATCATGTTAGAAATGATTCGCACATGAAAATATCAGAGGTGCGAGACCCGGGATTTGAACCCGCTTCACTCGGTTTCCCAAGCGAGCGCGTTACCACTGGGCTACCACTGCCTTGTTATATCGATATATAAAAAAATATATCATAATATTTATGATATATGTAATAAAAATATATGTAATAATATATAAATCTAATCAAGATTGCTTAAGTCAGCAGGTACACATTACATTTAAATATAATTTATTCAAGGCTTATTTATATTTATCTGTCAATTTTTATTTGTGTAAATTAGCATTCAAACATTCGATCTAGATATTCTAAAAATTAAGATTTTAAGGTCAAGTGGCAATACGGTAATAGTAAAATCATGTTATGGAAATAAATTATAACATTTTTTGTATCAACATAAGAAAAATCTGTAGTGAAAGCGAAAACTAAAACTAACAGAGATTATGGCGAGATAGACGGCTTAATTTGTTATCTAATGTTTAGATGCTGTTGGCGCGTTAAATCTAAGTCTCTCTAAGACTCATTTTTTATGTTTTGCCCCGCGAAGATTGCTAACACCTGCTATTATACAACTCACTAACGAGCCATTGTCTAAATAACGAACGGATATTATTTCAGTTCCGCTTCCATCAATTTGTTTGTAGTAAGTAGTACTTGGCAGTGAATTTCTTACTATTGTTTGGTAATACACGAGGACATGGGCCATTCAATCACAGCTTGGCCCGTCCAAGGTTTAGACAGGGCCGTAGCTTCCTCCAGTACTTCAGCCGGACAGCACAATGCTCTGTGGTCCATTGTTGCGAACGGCCGACAATCGTAGCTATCTCAATGACATCAGATCCTACTTATCAATCTGCCAAGTATCCTGAGTGACTACTTGTTAACTTGTAAGTGATACTCGTTTCTTGTTTTGTTTTTATTGATATGTTGTTTAAATGTTTAGTTCGTTTGCTGTAGCTGGGCTTATAGTGTTAAATAAAATTAGCACGTGACATTTATATGCAAGGATTTAATTAATGCGAATGTCGTGTTAAAAATGTAAGTATATAATGTATCAAGGGTTTAGCTTAACTTAAAGCATATTTTTTCTTTTAAGTTAAAATCTATACAGATATCTGAGTAGATACGAAATATCTTTAAGGCAAACTTTAATTTTGTATTGGAATTTCTAAGTACTAACTAACTGTACCTTACGTTCCAGTTGTGTTTATTGAATAATTCATTGCTTACATACTTCTTTTTAGTTGTTTGAGGTTACCGTTAAAGGTTGCTCAAATATTTCATGTATGTTTTATTTTTGCAATACATCTCAGTCGGACTCGGATCCCGTTGCATTTCATGTGAAATAACAGTGAAAAGTTATTTTTGAACTCGGCAAGTTTTAAATATAGTATCGCATATGGGCGTATAATTTACAGATTTACATAAAAAAATGTCAATTTCAACCAGCACCTATACTCATATTATAAACTAATATTATAAATGCGAATATCTGTGAGGTTGTATGGATGACTGGATGTCTGGATGTATAGATGTAGGCCATTCCCTTTATGCAAAAACTACTAAATGGATTTTAATGAAACTACAATAATTATATAGCTATACATTAGAATAACGCATAGGCTACTTTTTATCCCGGAAAAATGTACGGTTCCCGGGGGATAGATTCGTTTTTGATTTTCTAGTTATGAATATGAAAGAAATTTGTCAATCTGATTGTTATGGTTTCCTGCTCATTAAACAGATTTCGATAGACATTATATATAGCAAAGGTTATCCATTAAGTTAAAATAAATTCAGTACAAAATTGAAGGTTTTGAGAGCTTGGGCCTAATATATCAAAATAAGTTAATAAGTAAATCATTTGTGACTAACAATATAAAACGGGCACTATTAAGTGTTTATAGTATAACAATTGCATGTAACACAAAAAGTGCAACAAATGATTACATCAGACAACCTAATAACTATTGCTTCAATCTTTACTTTCACTTAAATCGGTGCATCGACGTCGTCGGCATCGCGGGCGCATTCAAAGGACTGATTTTTACCCAACAAGCCAGAAGATAGCATCAATGGCCTACGCACGTGTAATCCAATTTCATATATTACGTGATGTAATAAGTTCAGTGTTACGAAAATTGAGAGTCACTTTCGTGATGTCCATTTTTCCTAATATGAGTACCAACTTCTGATAACATCGCTATCGTATAAGGGTGTGCTACACGCTTCATATATAGGAGCAGGCGGTGCTTTATATTGCCTCCTGTGAAGAATACATTGAATTTTAATTAATGTTATTTAAAATTTATCTATAGTATTAAAAAGATATCGTCACGTCTTTCATGTGGGGTAGACCTTAATTCATTTTCCATTTTCTATGTACATCGGTATAAACTATAAAATGTATTGAGTGGTGGTTCTACGTCTAGTTTTAGTCTTTTCATTGGCTAAATAAAACAAAATTCTACACGGGCAGTACTATTTTCACATACGTAGATAATACTTTTGATGAATTTATAATTTTTATAATAGCTTGGTTAGAAATCAATTAAATAACAAAGCAGTAGTTTTAATTTTAAATTGGTCTCCATTATAAGCTGATAATGCGAGTTACAAAGTTTCTCTGGCCAAGCGGCCTTGTGCCAGCCGCAAATGGCAAACAAGGTGCAACAGCAATAGTTGCTTATTGACAGGATAGAGGTCAATTGTCAATCAGAACGACATTATTATAAAGTAACGAAGGGCTTATGAAAACTATTTTTGCAATCATAGTTATATTGACTTAGATCGTTTGAAATTGTTTGTAAAATTGCTAGAGTTATTTGGCCCCGATCAAACATATATAATTTAATGCAATAATAATGAGTCTTGTTATAACCATAATATCTTCATTTATCCATTTCATAGATTACTAAGACGTACTAGCAAAGACTTTAATCGTATATTACTTGATTTTATTGATATGTTAAATAATCCTATCAATGTATCGATTCCATTTTGTCAAAAATAAGCTTGAGTATAATAAATAAGTGACATGACGCACTGCAGCGACCGCAAAACATTTATGAAAGTGCAATGGCCCCGAATATTTACCATAATTGCATCGACGATGGTAAATTAGGAGCACGGCGTTTAATGCCATAGAATGGTGTTCGTTGCGCTAACCCGGTGATGTGTTAATGTATTTAGTTCGTTTGATTAGATATTTTCCTAAAGTAAATAAAATTTGTGTACTTGATTTATTTTACGGCTACTACCTGTGTATTTACAATGTTCATTTTAAGAAATCGCCTAGTAATAAATAAGAGGACAGATAATTTCATTTCAGTTTGGACTTAAAACACAACAAACAAATTGACACTCTAGTTGTGATTTTTTGTCATGATATTATATAGTAAATATAATTGACACATATCGAAGTAATCCATATGCTAGCAAAATGACATAACAAGAATCTTTAACAACGACATATATTAAAAAAAACTTAGGTTCTCTATGAGGTAATATAATAATTGCAGATAGTATATTTTTTATTGATAATAATTTAAATGATCGCACTGAATATGTTTGATCATAAAATAGTCATTATATTGACATAAATTGTTCTTATAAGACCACCATTACGTATAGTTATAGTATAACGTTGCTGCTCTTGCTTAAATGGCAAATGGTCAATGTTATATTTCTTAGATCGATTAATTGAACGGTTTATATGTTTTTGTACCATTATTAGGTCACTGGACATCGTAACATAGTGTTGATGTACTTTATAGTAATTATTGTTAGTATCGTAGTGGAAATGTGTTTTGATGAGAAAAAGAAGTTTTATCTAGCTAACTAAAACTGAATTAACATATAGTTAGTTATTTTTATATGAAGTTTTATAGATACCTATAGTCGAATTTCTTAGAAGAATTTTATTCCAATATATTTTAACAGGCGGTCGAATGTTAATAAATCTAAATTTTACTTAATTAACAAAATCATATCTGATCTGGCGAAACAATAATAATGTAAACTTTTTTTTAAATCAAAAACTAATAATTTAATCTGGTACAATAATCTTACAATCCAATAGCCATGAATTGGGCAACTGTCCCATCGCTCCTCACCTGTCAGTCAAAATACGCAGGTTATTGGCCGCTCAGCGGTCGTCGTTGCATCAAAAGCAAGCTCAATCAACTACATAAAAACAGGAATATAGTCATTATATGCTGTGAAAAAATAAGATAAGATGCTTCATGTTTTTTTGTTTTATGCACACTGTTTGCCTTTGCATAAAATATGTTATATGGTCATCGTTAATGTATATCATATATGTCATATATACTAATATTATAAAGAGGTAAAGTTAGTGAGTTTGTGACGTTGCAGAGGGAATCTCTGGATCTAATGAACCGATTTAGATGAAATTTGGTAAGAAGATAGTTTGAGACCCTGGAAAGGATATAGGATACTTTTTATCCCGGAATCAGGGTGAGTCGCTAGTTATATATAAATAGAAAAAAATAATCTTAACAGATAAAGTATATAGAATTATTTTAAATATTTATCGGTGTAGGTTATTTATTGCTCTTAAGAAATTGAAGTTATTCTAAAAAATCAATCCATATCGCTTGTGGCAAAAAAATAATTAAGCGCGTATTTACACTTGGTAATGGTGCTGTGGTCAGGTCGTGCGTAGAATGTTGATTTTGAAACGAATTCAAATTAGTTCGTTACCGAATTCTTTACAAATGTAAGAGTTTTGTAACTTAGCTGAAAATTTAAATCGATTTGCAAATTTATTTAATATATTTCTTATAATTTTAGTATTATCATGCAATTACTCTTTGTCTTTTACTTTTAATTGAATTTTCTTTTCATGTCATTAGATGTTAATTTCAGGAATTGTTAGTCCTATTTCCTTGTTTCCCTACAAACTCGCTGGGGAGCTAGGCTAACTGAAAGTCAGCGCTGCTAAAATTTTGAGGGAAAATTTTGAGAGACCTATATTGACTGAGTTATCATATTGCTATTTTTCGGTCTATATATATATATATATATATATATATATATATATATATATACATATATATATATATATATATATATATATATATATATACACACACATACATATATACCATTTAAATTAAGGAATCATCTTCGATAAGGCGCTCTAGCTTCTAGCTCATATTTGCACATTCCTATGCATTAGTTTCACACGATGTGTAATATCCGTCAGTTGCCTTAGGGTCCGATGGCTATAGCTGCTTATTATGTATTCTGGTTGCGACACTGGATATGTCCAGTGCAATCATGTGGAAAGGTTTGGCAACCGTAATACTAGATTATTTTCCATTTGTGAAATTTTTACTGATTATTTCGAATGATTGCGCGTTTGATAATTAAGAGCAAGTTGACATATTTGCACTATTTTCTACAATACAAATAGGTATTGGTAACATTTTATTAAAGTATTTCTAACATGTACAAACTATAAATTATATAGTTAATGTTGTCTTACATTATGCCCACTATTTCATATTTCTTATAAATCAACCTAGTAAAAAACAACAAAACTGTGATAATGATTGTATACAGCCGAATGAAAGTGACAGTGGTTTTAGCAGGTTTTTCTATGACCGCTTTTTAGAGAATGTGAAAATATATGAAAATAGTTCTCTCTGTTGAAACTAGATGGCGCTAATTCAAGGTCACTCGCGTTCACTGTTGAATCTATTGCGTGCATAATAACGAGTAATTGCAATTACGAAATCGTTACGGAATAAGGCACTTGGCGGTTTAATAGACGCATTATTTACAGTCATACATTATTTTCGTTTTTAATACAAAGTAATGGTTTATAATTATAATTGCAATTATTAATACAGTGAATTTATTGTAGTTTTAGTATTTAATGAAATATAATGGTGATAATTACTTACATAATCAATAAAGTAACTAAAAATAATAACAATACTTATAGCGTGTTATGCAGTCTGTACGTCAGTATATAATAAATAAAATAATAAATAAATATGTTGGGACGTGTTGTTGAAATATAGTGACATTCCTCTATTTACATCTACATACATACATCCCTTTATTTTAACTCAGTACTAATATGCCAAATCAAAATGTACACATAAGCGAGGCCGAATTAATAATATTACATTTAACATGAGGAAAATTAATATGTTATAATGGCTCTTGATAATATATAACGAGTATGTATACAATATACTATCATCAGTTTGCTACTGCCGATTTTGTTTGAATTGGAAGCGCTGTTAGAAGAAATATCTAAGGTAAATACTATGGCTAAAGCTGCTGAACGTTTACTTTCAAAATTCCTATGGGGCTTGTAAAGCTTCAATCACCAATTCATCTAAGATTATTTGCGGCATTATGCGCCGCTACCAAATATTACACGTCATGTGATTTAGACACTGGCTAAAAAGTAAAATCATGTTTTTAATCGACTTAATAAAAGAGAATCCATTTCGGATGTGTGTTGTTTTATGTATGTTACGCGATAACTTCGCAAATTGTGAACTGATTTACATGATTCATATAAGAACCAATAGGTAGTAAATTAATATTAAAAATATTTTTAAGAACAATTTTTTTTCGTATACTTAAGTTGTGTAGTATAATAAATTGATGATTTGATTTAAAGTTCATTTTGTAGTTATTTGTATTCTTCTAAGCAAACTCTTTCATTTGATATCCATATCATAGAAGTGCAGAAAAAACATTTTCAGCTATCTTTGGGTGTCCGCTATATTGGATTTATAATGACGTCAATTAGCTAACCATGCATTGTCATCTAAACTAAACGTGTATGCATAATTTCAGCTCAATCGGTTGAGGATAACTGCTTTAAAATTCAGTTGCAAGATTTGACCAGAACCAACGATACAACAAACTTTGCAAGTTTAATAAAACCTTTTAAAAATCGAGTTTGATAAAAAAATATTGTAAAAATCTTAAGAGTGCATTAATTACTTTAAAACCCGCCAAGTACGAGTCGGACTCGCGCACGAAGGGTTCCGTACCATTATCTATAAAAACGGCAAAAATCACGTATGTTGTATGGGAGCCCCCTTAAATATTTATTTAGTGTGTTTTTAGTATTTGTTGTTATAGCGGCAACAGAAATACATCATCTGTGAAAATTTCAACTGTCTAACTATCACGGTTCATGAGAGACGGCCTGGTGACAGACGGACAGACATATAGACAGACAGACGGACGGACAGTGGAGTCAGTAATAAGGCCCCGTTTTACCGTGGTTTGGTTTGGTTTTGGTTTTACTTTGGGTACGGAACCCTCAAAAAAGGTTTTAAAGTCGTACGTTTTTAGTTAAAAGTAATTTTTAAGTTTCATAGGTACAGGTACATATGTAATTCTAAGCTAGCGATCTAGTTGCATTATTGTGAAAACGTATGGTGTAGAGTGTGTAATGGTAAGTCGTGACGATTATGATCTAATATTTCCTTAATGCAACAAAGATCTTGTTGTTTCTCATAGCGTTTAGTAATTTTTCTTTCTGTCGCAATTTTCATGGCTTTAATCACTTGAAATCATAAATTGCGTGGCAAATTTCAATTTCAGTACAAATTGATATTTCTTCAATAAACTAAATTATTTGTAAATATATCTAAATAATAATATATTTAAATATTACTCTTTAAGTAGATTATATTCATTCAAGGCTCTGGTTTGTAAACATTTGCTTTATATCTCATCGTACATTATTGTTAGCGTTTGTACGTTTGTTTATATATTTTTTTTAATTTTAGCCCTATCAATTTAAAGTTGCTGAGGCAGCGGTAGTGCAGTGGTAACGCCTCGCTTGGGAAACTGAGTGAAGCGGGTTCAAATCCCGGGTCTCGCACCTCTGATATTTTCATGTGCGAATCATTCCTAACATGATTACCACTTACCTTACGGTGAAGGAAAACATCGTGTGGAAACCTGCTTGTCTGAGAGAACCTAGCAAGTTTTCGAAAGACATGTGAAGTCCACCACGCTGGCCAACCCACACTTGGCCAGCGTGGTGGACTATGGCCTGATCCCCCTCGTATTGAAGGGAGGCCCGCGCCCAGCAGTGGGACGTTAAAAAGGATTGAATACATATAATTTAAAGCGAGACAAGTTATGATAAAACTAGAATTTTAAATCTTCGTATTTTGATTAACTTTGGTAAATTCATTTCAGACAATACATTTACTACATTTATGTAACGAATTTTTTAATTAACATAAAAGTAATTTAAAGTTACGGGATAGTGATTTAAAACACACTGGAGATTGATATACCACGCCCCACTATACAAATATATTCGGCCCGGCTGTGTCGTAATATGTATCAAGGTAAATGTAATACAACCTAGCCATACATAATTTGAGTTTTCTTACGTGCTTTAAATATATTTTATTTCTTACCTAATATTACAAAAATGATAGTATGTTTGTTTCTTAGAGCTTCTTTCACATAGAGACAATTTGATGTTCGCTTTATCGCAGAGTTAATTGAGGTTAGCATTAGTTTTTTGTAATTTATTATAGGATTCTAACGAAGAGAGGACGGGGCACTATTATATATCTACTGTCTCATTTTCTTTTGCAAATTATGTGGCGAACATCGTTGTGATTTATGTGTGCCACTATCGCAAGTTCAAATACCCTAATAAATACTAATAAATCTTACATTCATCTTTCAGATGGTTCTGTCAATTTTGTTAAGATGAGGCAAGCTTATTTTATGTAAAGACTAGCAGAAACCGCAGCTACGCCCGCGTTCAATCTACAAAAAAACTCTTTGGCTTTATGATATACAGCGCCTCACCCTCGCTTCGCTCGGGTTCGTCGCTATGTATTTATATAATATTGTTCATACAAAAAATACTAAAATTACGATTAAAAAATGGGGAGTGGCGGTAGGAAGGTGAAAAATACTTTACGACCTTTTCTCATACCTACCAAATATACAATTTTTTTATTAAAATCGGTCGAGCGGTTTCGGAGACTCCTCCGCGACCACAAACACCGTGACACGAGATCTTTAAATTAGATTAAAAAAATACAATATATTATGAAAATTAACGAACGTCTAAAATACGAAATGGTTGTTTTAATATTTAAATCAGCAATTTTTAGTCTTCATACATTATAATAAACATGAATCTCATAGATAGACTTATAAATAAATGAATATGCTATGCGATAAACGCTGAAGAATCAGTTTGTAATATCGATTACATACTTTTTATGAATACTAAAATGCATGTTTCGTTTAAAACCTGCCACCAGCTTTCGCTGACGGTCATTGCCATCGGAAGATCATTTCACATCGCCTTCATCTAGAAATGCAATATAACTAGTTTGATTGAATAACATCTGTAATAGGCAGGTTTAAAAACCTTATGTCTCTTTCTTCTAACATACACTTGCTAATTAATGTCGGTAATAGTACTACCGGATATTGAAAACCTTGTTTATTCTGCTATAAAATCTATACATATATAAAACAAAGTCTTGTTAGTTACACCATTTATAACTCAAGAACGGTTGGACCAATTTTTATGATTTTTTATTTTTTGGATTTCTCTTAATCCGGAATAGGATGATGATAAGTAATAAAACATTAAAAAAATTCCCAAAATAAAAATATTTACATGGCTAACACTAGCTAATAACTATTTAAAACGTACCTAGCGACGAGCCCGAGAGAAGCGAGGGTGAGCCGCTAGTTTGAAATGAAAAACACTCTTTTGTATCTTTCAAATATACATGGTGGATATAGTGAATGTTATGTTTTTAATAAAATCTGTTTACATCGTTTTACATGAATAGGTTTTCCAATTCTGCCATTACAAATAAGGTTCACATGAACATATCTTTCAATTGTGGATAGATTAAAGATTTGTTACACTGTAATATTAAAAGTTCAGATCGTTTAAAGATCTTAGTAAGTTAATCGTAGCTATAAGGCGATTCCAAAGTCGTGGCCTCATTACACTGACGTAATAAAAACTACGGTCATTGTGTAACAAGCCCTAGACTACTAAAAGGTATCAGTATTCAAAGTACAATAGCTAACTTTCACTCGTTTAATTCCCCGACTGTATCGATATTGCACCGATAAAAACATCGCGAATTGAATTCAATATCAAGTAGAGCGGAAACTTCATTGTATTGTTATACAAATTAGATTATTTTTGGGCTTTTTTGATTCATTTAAACAAAGGTTTGTTTTATTTAAATACAGGATTTTTTAATGGAAGCAAAATGCTTTCTTTGATGTTACATAATTTGTTTATGGCTAACAGATTTACAATGACGCCTAAATGATAATGGTAAGAATTTATACCTATGTACATTTAGGGACTGTACAGTGTATATGGTATTATAGCAGGAGATCCCGATCTATGTGGTGGACCCCTCACTCTATATCCAGGTGAAATATATTTGTTAAGCAATAAAATATACCTATTAATCCGCGTTACAGTTAACAATAGATTTCTTAGAAATTTAATTAAATTCTTAGAAATTTACCTCGAGGCAAATACGACCTAGGGGGTTGTCACTAAAAATGAGATTGGAGTGAAAACAGTACAATATGCAGTTGTATTTGTTTACGATAGATCTTAAACGTTAGTAAATATTAGGATGTAACTAAAAATCTTATTTATTTTTCATATGCTTATTTATTAATTGTAAAATGTTTTGTTTTGTATTCGTAACATATCTTCCTACATTAAAAAAACGAGGTTATATATAAAACTAGTTTAAATTTAATTGTATCATTAAATTATGAGTGTTGAAACACTATAGTGTTGTTACATAATGTAATATAATATAACGGATACATCTAATGAGTGACCATTTAGATTATAGGGTCACCAAACTAGACGTAAATATAGACAAAGCTATTCTTACTAGCTTAATACTTTGCTTTATTATATTTAAATGTTTATCATTATGTCATAAGATTTGGCCAGCAAATTATTATGGCTAACGTACACACTATTGGATCTATGTCCTTCCGTCGTTGCTTTCTCTAAACGTGAGTGCAATTGTATAGAATATGAACGTATGTGTTGCGTAACACTAGTGTAGCACGTCCCTATAGGCTTTGTTATCGAAAAATAGGTTAGTGAATATATTAAATACTGCCGTCCTGCGGCTTTTTTCGTGTGAAAAAGGTATTTCGATTGAAAGTAGTCTGTGTTTATCCAGGACAAAAGCTATCTCGACTCTATTCCGAATTTCCTTTTATGTATTGACTAGCATTGCCCGCGGCTCCGCCCGCGTTCAGATGACCAAAAACCAAATTCTTAGGTTTTACATATTAGTATACTCTTATATTGCAGTTCTTGTATTTTTTCTCAGAAATGAGACATGTTCCTGCGGTAAAAAGTATCCATTATGTTGACCCGGATAACCAGCTATCACCATACCAAATTTCATGAAGATACCTATATACAAACTTTCACGATTATAACTTTAATAGCATATATAATTAAAATACATAAATGTATGTATTAAAAGCTCTCACTTGAGATATCCTATTGCGAGTGTTCAGAAGCTCATAAGTGTCAATCGCGATTTGTAAACACTCAAAAAGGTGGAGTGTCTGTCACTTCAATGTCCACTCAAGTGGTTATTAATATTAATTAATATAATTTATTTAATACATACTCTGAATATACTCGTAAAAATATATGTATTTTTTCTTGATCATTAAAAATTAACTATAAAGGATAAATATAGTTAAACGTCTTTAAGTTTTTCAACATAATGTACTTTTTAAATTCATAACTATGAAACTTTTTACGTGTACGAGGCTTTTTATTCTTATCTTTAAGCATACGTACCTAATTTGAATGCAGTATAATATATAGAAGCCAATAAAAATATTTCTTTTAAAATAAAGTTATGTGGTTACCCTATCATATGTATATACATAGTGGGTTAGTGTTAAACTATGCCATGTTCTTATTTGAACGCCCGCTCTGATAATTACTTAAGAGAACAATTACGCTACATAGAAAAGTATAATATAATAAATGATTTGGATTAGAAGTCTTATATAATAATATAAGTTTATTTTTAACTAGAATTTCCCGCGGCTCCGCTCGCGTTCAGATGAGCAAACACCAAATTCTTAGGTTTTACATATTGGTATACTCTTACATTGCAGTTTTTGTATTTTTTCTCAGAAATTAGACATTTTCCCGCGGTAAAAGTATCCTATATGCTGACCCGGATAACCAGCTACCGCCATACCAAATTTGATAAAAATCCCTCCAGTGGTTCTTCCGTGATGCGGTAACAGAGAGACAGACAAAAATTCTAAAAACTATTGATTCGGCCTCTGTATCGAAAATACTGTCTATATTAGTAAGATTTTCCAAAAAATATTTAATGTACAGATTTGGTTAGAATTTTATTATATTTGGGTTTTGGTTTTTGGTCATCTGAACACTGGCGAAGCCGCGGGCAATGCTAGTAAAATATACGACAAAAAGACCTTTAGGTAGGCACCCGAGTGTAGCGAAGATAAGTTGCTATTTGATTGTACAAGCCATGATTGATGTACATAATATTATATCTTATGACATAAATTGGATTAATTTTTATATATATATATACTTATATATATATATATATATATATATATATATATATATATATATATATAAGTATATATATTGTAAGATATTTTTCCATAGGTAAATGATAATTCTAAAGACCCACTTCATCTTACTGTCTAAAATTATAATACTTTTTGTACGAGACTTATTTGCAACTGCACTACATAAAGTTAAGGTCACGATTTTGCTAACCTTTCATAAGCCAACATATGTCACAGTTATTCAAATAGAGTCTAAATTACCGCTGTCATTGTGAAAGGAATAATAAAAGCCAAAAACATTTCATAATGGCTGCGTGAAGTATATTTAGTAGGTAATAGAATTATGTAGGCAATAGTTTAAATTTATTATTTCTTATACAAAGAAAAAGTGCTGTCGAATATTTAAAATAGTTGATCAATTTTTTTTGCATCTTTGTAGTATCTAACTGATCATTTGTAATTCTAACAATGAATGTATTATTTTCATAGCTTTAACATTAAATTATAAAAACATACTTGCATGTAAAAATTAAGAAAAATAAAGGACTTAAGGTATTTGAGGATAACTGAAAACTGCATCAAAATCGGGCTAGTAGCTTTGGAGAAAAGTGGCAATATTGATTTACACAAACAATGTTTGCTGCAGCACCCCCTGGTGAGTTGTCACACTAACACCTATCTAAGAACATGCACCAATCAAACCCAAACCCATAACTGAAAACTGCATCAAAATCGGACTAGTAGTTTTGAAGAAAAATGGCAAACATGTATATATATTTGCACAAACACAAACAAACAAACAAACATCCTCTCACCCCAAACGCATAAACCGTCTCCGTTCCGTCGTGGGTAAAAATCAAAGCTAATTAAACAATGAAATGTACAAGTGTGTAAAATAAACATAATATGTATAAGCAATACATACGTATATTACTTCTGTTACAAGTATTACATTAAAATAGGCATTTAGCATAACTTATCAGCGCAAGATTTGTTACCTCACATAATCTAGGTCTTGCCGAACTAAATTACATAATATTAATGAGAAAATGTATAATTTTCGCAAATACTAGCACGTCATGAATATTTGCATAGAAGGCATAGTACAAATTGGCGGGCAATCGTCTGTGACTTGAATTACATAGTAATTTATATCTAGGAAACAATTTCAAGTGTTACACTTCTTTACGTAACTGTTTTGTTCATTAACTGTTTTGTACTAATAGTACTATGAGACAATAAAGCTTTGAATGTTTAAACTCTTTAAACTTCAAATGAAAACGATTCGTGAATTTTGAATTTATCTACTTTCATGAAATTGATAATGCGATTGTGAAGAGTTTACAACTGCGTAAAATAAATTTCTCTTAATAACAGCTCTCCGTTTCTGTAGTGTAGTAGATATTTCTGTCTCATTGTGTATATTTAATATATTATATGGAAGTTAAGGCTATTTATCGCCAACCTGCATTTGGCTAGCGCAATGGTCTATGACCTAATCCCCCTTACATTAGGAAGAACAATGGAACAAAATGAAAATGGAAGTGGGAAACTTTAATATTATGAACTTATTTAATTATAAAATACTAACAGAACCCGCGGCTTCGCTCGCGCTAAGCCTAAAAAAAAACTCTAAAAAGGTAGGTTTCATACAAACTTTCATCCCCTATTTTACCCCTTATGATATGAATTTCGAAAAATGCTAAAACACGTATTTATTTAATTATATTGAAGAGCATTGATACCACCAAGTTTTAAGTTAAACTGATCATAAATATTTTTTTGGGTTGTATTATAACGTGTTTTCCCGTGTGAATGAGATAATCTCCCGCGGTGAAAAGTAGCCTATGTCACTCTCCAGCCTTCTGACTATTTGCACACATAAAATCACCCCAATCCGTCACTCTGTTTCAACGTGAAAGAAGGACAAACAAACAAACTTTCACATTTATAATATTAAGTATGGATTTTGACACTAATATAATATAGTCAAATTTAAGTCTATCCATTTAGTTTTAGAATATAAACAAAGATGTGATCTCATTGACACGATTTCAAAAGTGCGTGTACACTTGCAACGTGTGTTTCTCAATATCTATCTCTGATCCACATCTCCTGATATTTTCACACTTAACGTCTATATACGGTATACAGTAGCTTAAAAAGTTATCGTCATACTACAACGACAAGTTATAATTTCATTTACCCTATTTTATAAAATACTAACGGCTTACCCTCACTTCGTTCGGGTACGCCCCAAGGAATAAATTACTAAGGAACGCGTAGAGGACCAACATACGAAAGGAAAACTTTTTTTTTTGGCCAGACACTTTGCGGATTTACGCTAAACAACTCACTGAAGTTTTATCATAATTAGATGAATGGTTTAGGCAGGCATTTTATATTTATAGGTTTTATGGTACCTTTGCATTCTTGATTATTTTGTAAATAACATGTCGCAAACAATATAAATCTTGGGAGTAGATATTGTTACATGTCAATAGCGTTGAGAATAGGAGGCGTGCTTTGCTATGACATATTGAAGATAACGTCTGCGCATGCGCAAGTGTTGATTTTAAGATCAGCGATAAAAACAATATATCATATAATAAAAAGAAAGCTGTATAAAATAGTAGTATTGCGATAGCTTATATGTATTTTAAAATTAATGCCATTCTTTCCAGTGAAAAGCGTACATGTACATATACTATTAATTATTATTAAATATACATTAAACAAATCTATACTTACATATAATAAAATTCTAACCAAGCCGAATGTGTACATTAAATATTTTTCGAAAAATCTTATTGGAATAGACATTATTAATTATTATCGATGCAGAGGCCGAATCTAGTTTATAGATTTTTTGTCTGTCTGTCTGTCTCTCTGTGACTTCATCAAGAAAAAACCACTGGACAGATTTTGATGAAGTTTAGTCTGATAATAGCTGGTTATCTGATCCGGGTCAACGTATAGGATACTTTTTACTGCAGGAAAATATCTCATCTCTGAGTTAAACCTACTCTACGTACGTACGTAGGGTGAGCCGTTAGTTATAATACAATAAAATACCAGTTGTTAGTGATTGATAACATATCTTACCTTCACGCAATATATCTCGGCTTTGCGCAATACGCACGTAACGGGTGCCTATAAGCTGATCTAGTTAACAGTTGAATGCTATCAGCGTAGTAACAGGCCTATAAAACTTAATGATTGGTCCAAGTTATACAATATTGAAATAGGGTTAATGATGTAAAATTATTTTATGTTATCGTGATGGCAAACTCTCAATTTTCGGCCATGGCCCATGGTGGCCAATCTCACTAAGGCTAGCCAAGTACGCAAGAAATATTATAGTGTTCGTATTCTCAAAATCCATCAAATGGGACGACAACATTAGTGAGAGATCAGGCATAGAATCAACTGTTCTACTGATAACTTCTCTCTGGGCAGCCACTAAGAATTTGTCAACAGAAAAACTTAATAATTATATCACACCCGACCAAAAACTCCAAACTGGGACCTTCCGGTCTACGCTGTACCTACATGCTAGCCACTAGGACAACGGAGCTGCGAACATTAGCCAAACAAAGTAGCAAATATAAAATAGATCACAATAGAAATCTTATATTAACTTTATCATCAAAATTATAAAAATCCATTTAAGTTACGAGGACTGGTAAAGCGAAATAGTACCATATTCAAAACGTCAATTGGGATAGTATGTATGTATGTACGTCATGAATATTTAATATCATCGAGAAAAAAAATCATAGTAATAATTGTTTAGTCCCAAAATATTAGGAAATATTTTTTGTACCACAAAACTTAGACAGTGTGTGCTGTGTAGTAGTTTAAATACGTAAGAGCTTATCCATTGATCATATAACAGAGCTTAAGCTCTACGTACAACTTTTAATGGTCTTAAAGCTGCATTCTCGTTTCATAATCTTTAATACAGGCAGAAAAAGACTATTATATAACTGAATATTGATTTCATCTTTTATTCCAACGAAGGGTTACATATAATATATATTTTTTAATTATTAATAATATTCAATTGATGTATAAAATATACATTTAATAAACGTTAAAGGGTTTCGTACAACCGTACGAAGTTCTTTAAGCGCGAGTCCGAATTTTGCTTAATTGACTTAATCGTGTATAATACAAAGAATAGGATGGTGGAAGATACTTAAAATATGTTCATGGCCATCCTTAGACTTAATATATGAAAGTACACCATTGTCTTCTGGCTCCACTGATAGTGGATCAGCTCTATCATATTAAATTATTGTATTATCTTCTGGGTAACAATATGGTATACTTACAGTTTCAATCGATGCGATAGAAGAAAGAGTAAAAGTTGATATTTAGGATTTTATCACAATGAAATATAATAAAAAAATAGTACATCTATTGAAATGAAATTAAACTTTATTTAAGTACACTTTTACAAGCACATACTGTGAATAATATATAACATCTATTTGTAAAATATAAGCTTCGGCATAACTTACCTTCTAAATTCAGGTTTCAGTTAATCTTTTGTCTAATATATACGAGAATGTATGGAGTGGCCGAGATAATGAAATTACGACACCAAAAGCTACAATCATTTCGCATATTTCCATGTGAAGTGATAAATTGTGTGTAATGATACCCTCGGGCTAGGCTGCGCACGCGCAAGCTAAATTACGATCAGATCGTGAAGTGGCCATTTGTTCCTCATATTACTATAAAACTGTAAACATTAAGTGATTTCCTTTTATATGCACAAATTATTCCAAATATATTACCTTATCATTTGTTGAAGCGTTAGATAAATAGAGTAATTAAATTATTTGCAGTGTATTTAAATAGAATCAAATCAAATTATATTTTATTCAAATAAACTTTCACAAGCGTTTTTGAATCTTCATTAGGTATATGTGTATGTAAAGAAATAAGAAATAGTACTGCTCTCTTATTGTGGTTTCATGTTTATTGTTTGATAATTATTCATACTTATCAGATGTTTTTATTTGTTACAGGTAATTTGGTCGCTCTTGAAGAATCCCTTGAACAAAATGAAGTAGCATTTTTAACGATGGACCATGAAGTTTGTATAAATATAAAAAATCATATCAATAGGCTACCTACTACCGATTAAAAAAAGATAAAGGTACCCACCCTTCAAAGGTAGGACATACGAATAGGCAGCATCGACTTTATAATAGAGTCTTGACCCGATGTTTCGAAACAAAATGCAATAACCTATCATTCATTTAGTTTAAGAATCATAACAAAGTAAAATTATTTTTATTACTAAATATTTGGTCAATTATGTTGAATTTCGTATCCAAATAGAATTATCTTAGAGTTGCGGTTTATACATGCTCTAATAGTTATAGGGTGTATTGTTACCACAATTCACTCGCGGTAACAATTTACAGTCGCGTTGTCAGATCGGTCTCAAGGTTTTTGCGATTTATTATTACTGCATAATGATAGTTTGACAGTACTTATAAAGTAATTTGGTATGTTATTAAGGCGGTTGTTGGTCCTATATTAAAGCACCAAACTAGGTTATTGTTTTAATCTATCATCATACAAGTCTCTACGTAATTGCATACACAATCATTCATAGTAATGTTGAGCAATATTGTAGAACTTTTAGTTTACATGACGTAGATTAATTTTGAAATAATTTCATTGCATTGTTTTGTAGCTTTTAAGCGTGCCAATTGAGCGTAGATTATTTCACTAAAGTCCCATAGAATGGAGAAAATACTATGAAAATTACATACGTATTAAGTAATCTTTTTGTGAAATTGTAAAATATTGTACAATAATTTATAACTTTATTTTATTACAATCAATATATTTATACTAACGTGTACAGAACGAATTGAACGGAAACATAACCAAACAATAATTAAGCTAATAGCGATGACCTAAGAAGGAAGAACGTCATAAAGTGACTGAACTTAGGACAGCTGAACAGGATTTTAATTTGTAATGTAAATTAACTTGAAAAGAAATCTGATATATAAATAGATATGTTAGTGTACAGATATATATTAAGTGTATGAAGGTGGTCGTGGGTAGACTGTTATTAAAATACACCTCTAATGCATTGATATTATATTTAGTATTAGCGACTCACCCTGGCTTTGCTCGAGTTCGTCCCTAGCTTGCTTCCCAATACAAACTTTTATCCCCATTTTCACCACCTTAAAGAATGAATTCCGGGATGGGATAAAAAGTATCCTTTGTCGTTTCCAGGGTCTCAAACTATCTTCTTACCAAATTTCATCTAAATCGGTTAAGTAGATCCAGAGATTACCCCCTACAACGTCACAAACTCACAAACTGTACCTCTTTATAATATTAGTATAGACAATAAATTTCGAAAGATTTTCATTTATATGAAAAAGGTTAATTTAGTTCGCGGAAATACATTGAAATCCAAATAAATCTTACGTCTAATATGATACGATAACGATAAATAACATATTTTTGCAAATGAAACATCAAATAACATCAAATAATATGAACAGATTGCTTAAATATTATACTTTTCGAATAACGTGTAAAATGGTAGTGTGCAAGTGAATGTGGTTGTTTGGGTTTATTTTAAGAGTTAGTATCTGGGTGACAAAGTTTCGCTCTGCGGTTATTTGTTTTTTTATCTCTGAATAATTGCGTCTTTTCAGAAAACGTACCTATATAGATAACTTTAAAGAGTAAAACCTTATCTCAATACAAAATTTGGTCCAAGCCGTTAGAGTCGTTTCCGAGGTACACAAAATAAATTTATATCTATATACAATAATCACATACTTACAACCTCATCTAAAAGTCAATTAATTTATGAAACCTTCATAAAGGGTATTTCATTCTCAGCTTTCTGCCTACTTTAAGATGATATTTTCAAGGTGACTCTCCACATTGCCTCATTTACACTACATTTATATTTTATATGTTATGAAATCTAATATCGCCAATACTCATATTTTTAAGGGATCAAGTATAAACTCTTCGAAATAACCTCAAATATAAACAAACTTTTGTAATACCACATTGTAATTTATATAACAACCAAACGTATTGTTATTTACATCATTTAGCTCGTTTGATTGGCATCGGCATTTAAAGCTATACATTTTAAATATAGGCCCAATTGCTTCCTTCTTCTTAGTAAAGCGTATCTGCGTAATATTGTATGTTGAGAAAATATCTTTATGAAATAGTGAAACTTAATATGAAGACAGCAAATTTTTCTATTTTTTAAGGTAACCAGGTCAGTATTACACTACCTAGTAGGAAAATTGTATTTTTTGGTCTTCTATTACTGCCATATAGCCTGCAAGTAAATAAATCAATCAATTTAAAAGAAAGAAATATTAAGACTTTTAAAATAAGCATCTATTAGAGTAATAGTAAAATACATCTGTTATTTATATTTTAGCTACATTACCTTAGACAAAGCACAATGACACAATTCCTAACTGGCAATGCCTTCTACGTCAGAGGTCATGGATAATCTACACGTATTAATTGTGTGTGTATGAATTGACCATACAGACAATAATTGTTCAGTTAAATGTTTGAAGTAAACAGTAAGAGGCAAACCTTGTAAAATATTAGATCAATATCTATATTAGACTAACTCTCTCTCGCTCCGTTCGGGTTCGTCTCTAGTTACATTTTAAGGTTTAGTATAGATTTCTCAGAGATGATATATTTTCCCGCAGTAAAAGGTATCCTATATGTTGACCCGGATAACCAGCATCATCTGTCCAGCGTCTCAATCTGTCCAGCGGTTTTATCGTGATGCGGTCACAGACAGACAAAAATTCTAAAAACTATAGATTCGGCCTCTGTATCGATAATATTTCATTTCAATAAGATTTTCCAAAAAATATTTAATGTACAAATTCGACTGAGAATTTTATTATATATGTATAGATATCAAGGAAGTAATTTCGTGTTAAACTTACCTTTACTTAACTGTCAAGTCACGTTGATATTAAATAATAACTCTAACTAATTTTATTTGTATGGAAAAGGTCACAGTATAGTCTGAAGATGAGCATGACGCACCCGATCAGTCGGTCAATAAGTCGTAGGTCGGGTGACGTAATACTGACATAACATTATCACCTTTGAATGTTAACTTTTGTACCAGGATTTTGGCTTCGTACTTATTGCATTAATATAAGATTTATTATGGAATATTTAATCCTTAATTGAATTTAAGAAATATTTGATGCTTAATTACATTCCATGATTGGATTATGTTTTAATGATGATGTGTTGCCATGTTTGTAAACCTATAGTTGTATTTATAATTATTTTCAAAATAATGTTCGGGAAGTTCTGTATTCGGTATTAAAAAGAGAGTGTCTATTTATTCCTTTCTTCAAATGTTATCTAGAAAGAATAACAATATAGGTAGCTAGTAATAGATTTTTTAATGTGACCAAAATATTTGTACCTATTATAAATATGAAAGTTTAGATGTTTGGATGTCTGTTAATCAATCACGCCAGAACGGCTGAACTAATTTGGATGAAAGGCACAGAGATAGATTATAGTCTGCAATAGAACATAGGCTACTTTTATCCTGGAAAATATACGGTTTCCGTGGGGTAGATTTGATTTTAGAGGCAATCCCGAGTGAAGTGAGGGTAAGCCGCTAGTATATTATAAATATAATAGTTTAGATGTTTGAACGTTTGGATGTTTGTTACTCAATCACGCTGGAACGATAGAACGGATTTGGATGAAATTTGGCCCAGAGATAGATTATAGTCTGGAATAGCACATAGGCAACTTTTTATCCCGGAAAATGTACGGTTCCCGTGGGATAGATTTGGTTTTATTTTTCTATAGGTGAATCCAAGCGAAGCGAAGATGAGCCGCTAGTATATAATATTATCAACATGTAGCGCCACCACCGCCGCCACACATTTTGGCAAATTTTCTTTTGATTAAACATTCAAATTTGTCCAACTTTTCCAGTTTTCAGCGTGAAGTAATAACAAACATACACATATATACATACATATGTATGTACAATCTTTAAAATTCATAATAGTAGTATGATTTTATAAAGTAACGCCTCACGGTGCACTTTGTTCAATAAATGTAATACAATGACATAGAAGCAATAACTAAAATTATTACTTCGCGTACTTAAGCTCGATACTTTATAAGGCTTAGAGACTGTAAGTATTAACTTCTAAACAACGAAGCATTCATTATGAAATAATCCGTTTTATTTAAATCGATTTATGTAATTTGAAAGTGATACATTTCTCCTCGTGAATCCAAAACTGGTCACGTTCAGACTTCGTGACAGCTAAGTACGAGCTGTATTCTAATTAGAGTGATTGAAAACAGATTATCTATTTATCTTTAAATTCTTTTGCACTCCCATTTAATGTTAACTCGTAACAAAGTAACGCAGATCGATTGATCACGATTTTGTTAAGTAACTGCTTATTATGCATAGAGTATAGGCAGTAGGTTCAGTTACTAATCTAATTTCTTCAAATTGTAACGTATTTTGTAATGTTACGCTGTGTAACTCTCGCCTACGCGTAGTATGAGCTATGAAGCTGCTTAAAACAAGAACATGTATTATATTTATCTATATAAATATAAATGAATGTTGGTAAGCGCATAACTCAAGAATGGCTGAACCAATTCGGCAAAAATTTTTTTCGTATGTTCCTTAAGGTCCACGGAAGGTTAATAAAGAAAAAAAATGAAAAAATTACTAAACAAATAATTATTTGTTCAGTAAATTTTTCATTTTTTCTTGTCTTGTTGAATTGGTCCAGCCATTCTAATTAAAATGTATATGGCTAACGCTGGCTAATAACTATTTATATCTATTTAAAACTTACCTAGCGACGAACCCGAGGCGAGGGTGAGCCGCTAGTTGTATTGTATAAAACAACAAAAGCAATTTTTTTTGAGGATTAAGCAATGAGAACAACTTTATAATAACTTAATCAATCTCTGTTTATAAATAATAATAATTAATGTTATATAAGTCTATTTATTTAAAAAAGGTAACACTTCCGTGCACGCTAAATACATACCTTTTTTTTAATGTAGAATTGTGACCTTCAATGTTGGGTTTACAATAATATCTAAATAATTAAAATATATTATGTTTGTAATTTATCACATTGTATACCTGTTTGTGGTCCTAACTAAGAAATAAAAAATATATAATAAGAAATAAAATTTATTTGTTTGTTTGTAGATGAGGTATTATGAAATTGCTGAATCGACAGTATAAATACAATGTACACGTGTTAGGTACATACATAGAGTATATTGCTACATATATAAAGGTACATATTATGTAATTTATTTTTATCAAAGTACCTGATGCCTCGCTTGTCAGGTATTTTGATTTATTGACAAAATAAGTGATTTAAGTACAAAAAATAACTAGAAATATTATATTATGAAAAACAAATACAAATCTATCCCACGGGAAACGTACATTTTTCCGGGATAAAAAGAAATCTACTATGTCCTATTCTAGACTATCATTTATGGGATTATTTCTGAGATGGGATGAAAACAAATAAAAAGCAAAAGTTACTAAGTCAAACGTAAAGTTTTATTTTACGCATTGTAGTTCCCTTGCTTAATACAACGCTATACAATATACAGCATATAATACGATCACGATTTGTTGGTGTTGCCGTCTGTCCGTACCGACAGTCGACAGGTCCGCTGCGCCCACTTGTTACCATTGCGAAACCGAATAACCGGACAGTATTCAATGTTGCAACTAGGGAGTCAGGAATTTAAAGGGACTTTTACTTATGTTTCAACAATTAGTTGTGCAACTTATTATAAATATTGTATATAAGTAATTAGGCTACTATTATATGAGACAGTACGCATGTGTCTGTGTGTGTGTGTATGTTTGTTACTCTTTCACGCTAGAACGGCTAAACAAATTTGATTGGAATTTAGTATACAGATAGGCTATGGATCTGTATGGGAAGCCGACATACTTCTCTTAGTCCTAAAATTTTCCTTAAGATGACGTTGTCTGTTCATAATGTTATTAATACAAAAGTCACCAAACACACCAGACATACAGACAACAGCACCAGAGCACAGCAAGGTTAAGTTGAAAAAAATTGCAATAAAATTTAATTTTTAATTTTATCTCACAAAGCTTCAAGCAATTTATTTGCTGTAAATAAAATTTTAACAATTATATTTTTAAAGAATTATATAAATATCTAAACAGATTATACAATTAAATTGAGTTTCTTAATCAATACTCCATTTATACCCTTTTAAAATTATTTCAACGATAGCTACTTGAATTTTCATCAAAATATGAAGAAACGTAATGAGTAACCGATTAAACCGGATTTAGTTTGACACAATGTTTAACGCATGTGCATCAGCTATTAAGCAATTTATGTAAATTTGGGAAGGAAAATCCATTATATTCATTTGAAGGCCACCATCTGACAGTGCAAGAGTTTGCGTGATTTTCCCATACTATTTGATTGTTAAATAAATTACAAAATAATACGTAAGTAAGAGATCAAAACAATAATTAAGTAAAGTACTCACAAATAATACACTGATTGTTTAGGATCATACATAAAAAATATTAATATGTAATAATAAATACATAAAAAATATTAATAAAGATATATTAAATTAAAACACACAATTCTTACACATAGATATGTATATATTACGAAGATACGTGCTTAATTCAACGTTAAATATTGTCAAAGTTGTTTTGGTCAAAATATTCGTTTTTGTGAATAAACAGCATATAAAAGTAAGATTCCTATGAAAAGAAATAACATTACAAAAATTCATATTCTATATATCTATATAAATAAAAATATATATGTTCGTTTGTGCAGAACTGCTAATCTTTGAAAATTTTTCAACAATTACCTTGATATTTTCATTCATATGCAAGCTGTAAGTTTACTTCATGAAGATTAATAATATAATCACAAATTTTATAAAAAAATCAAAAGGTGTTGTAAATTGGGTGAAAGGATATTTTAACATATCAAGGCTTTTCGTTAAAACACCTTCACAACTTCGTAATTTGTAGTTCGCTATTGTATTATGTAGTTCTTAGGTTTATTTGATACCAAAACGTGACTCCTAGCGTGAACCATAGGTCACTTACAACGTTCGCTTAATCAAGCTTCTATCATATATAAGGAAAGGAATTTCATGGTATTAAAGCTATTC
Source organism: Brenthis hecate (assembly GCA_951806755.1). Taxonomy (NCBI): domain Eukaryota; kingdom Metazoa; phylum Arthropoda; class Insecta; order Lepidoptera; family Nymphalidae; genus Brenthis; species Brenthis hecate. The sequence continues at coordinate 5,102,389 of OX638262.1, forward strand.
AATCATCTGTATTAACTAATGAAGCAAAATATATTTTATTTTTTATCATCATTTTTTACATTTTTGAAATTTTAATTTAATGACAGTAGATGTAAGTCCGTGGGGAATATACATCTGGCTCCGAAGACAGATCTACTGAGAAGTTCTAGTGAGAATCTCAACAGTTGCTCTTTAAAAATAATATTTGCTTACAATATTGCATTACAATAATTAAGTACTTATCTATTATCCTACGGGAGACCCAACTAGTATCAGTCCCGTCCCACACATCTGTCGATGTACAAAGTATTCCGTGATGGAGTAATAATAATTTTTTAATTTATGACTTAAATTATTTAAATAGCAAGCTTAACATTGACTGTGGAATTTTATTATATGTACATGCGTACCCCAGGTAACCAGCTATCACTATAACAAATTTCATCAAAATCCATTTAGTGGTTTTCCTGTGATGCGGTAACGGACAGACAGACAAAAATTCTAAAAACTATAGCCTCTGTATCGATAATAAAGTTTATTTCAATAAGATTTTCCAAAAAATATTTAATGTACAGATTCGGCTTAGTTACAATTTTATTATATGTATAGATTATGTATTCATCTTGACATACAAAGTATATAATAGAGTTGTTTTTTAAACGCTATGTCGGTTTCTGATGGCAAATGAACGTTAGTCAGCGAAATATGATTTAGTATCTATTTGAATAATTTAGAGATGACGATATCGCTACACGTCCTGCGATAGGATATAACAGATTCCACCCACTTGACATAAAGATTCTTGACATTTTCTTCAACCCATAGAGGTTCTTACATAAGATTTAGGCGTGTTTGCATTTATGTATAATAAATTATGTACGTACTAAATGTTTACTCATGAAATCATTAATTGCATTTGTTTAGCAATTGAAAAACATGTAATATATACTACTTTTTGGTTTGTTTTTGGATAAAAAATAGACAAAAGTCATTGCTGTAAACATTCAGGTTTTTTTAATTAAGTAAATAGGTATTAAGGTGGTATTTATATGCAGCATTTACTCGTAGTATCATCAATAAAAAATATCTTACATCTTTAAACAAACATACACAAAATCAAATCTTTTCTATTTATGATTTATATTATAATATATAAAATTAACTTCCCAATAATACATGTATTGCGTACAAAGTTTCATCTAGTGCCTCATATGATGGATATCAAATGGAAAGGCGTTTTCAACCATATTTTCAGTAAATTAAATAAAAGATTAGTTTTATTTTAATGAGTACCTAAAGCATATTCCTCTGTTCAAGAGATTTTTGTCGATGAAAACGCGTGGAATTGAGATATATTGACTCATATTAGCACTATCTATAATGTTATGTTAATAAAATAAATAAAATGTAACTTGATGTTTAAAAGAGCAACTGTTGAGTTTTTCGCCGGATCAACAGAACTACTTTTCGAGCCGGTGGTAACTTCCTCGCAGACTAACTACACTGACGCTTTCAAAAGAGCTTGTATAAGTTTCCGTAATTTAGTATGCATAAAAGAAAATGCTCAAAAAGATATTTAACTCTTTCAGGTAAATTTCTAAGAAATTAATTGTTAACTGTAACACCGATGTGCCCGCGGCCGTTGAAGGATTAAAAAAATGTACCAAAATTGGATATATTTAAAAATATGAATTGGAAAAATAAAATAATTATAAAAGATAAAAATATGATAATCCGCGGCTAATTCCAATATTATTTTAAAACTTTTGCATTACAAGAATACAGTAGAATAAATTATATTTTATTTTAATATTTTTCCCAACAATAAACTTTAAGTACCGAGATTACCCCATTAAGGTGTGAAATAAATAAAACCCAAAGTGGTGGGAAAGACCTTGCATTTTCTATGTAATTTTGTAATATAGATCTTTAGCGTGATAAGATTCAATCCACGACGTTGTATTATTCGGCGTTTATTTTACGAGCTTTGTTTCCATTTATATATTACTTGTTAATAGCTCATTCTGAAATATTAATAGCGGAAAATTAAACTTACTTTATAACTTCCTAATATATGGCAAGGACTTTTACTTTGGTAATACGTAGATATAAATATGCAAAACGTATCCGTTTTAATTTATGTAATATGGAATATTATGTACGGATGCTTCGCAACGACGGTTAGTCGGAATATCTATATATCTATACATATAATAAAATTGTAAGTAAGCCGAATCTGTACATTAAATATTTTTTAGAAAATCTTATTGAAATAAACACTATTATCGATACAGAGGCCGCATCTATAGTTTTTAGAATTTTTGTCTGTCTGTCTGTTACCGCATCACAGAAAACCCACTGGAGAGATTTTGATAAAAATTTGGTATTGTGATAGCTGGTTATCCGGGTCAACATATAGGGGAAATCATTGCCATTATATAACAACTATGCGATGCGCAATGAAATTATTATTTTTATGTAAGAGTATACTAATATTTAAAACCGAAGAATTTGGTTCTTGGTCATCTGAACGCGGGCGGAGCCGCGGGTCATGCTAGTAAATTAATAAAATTGTACAAATATTTCTACTTCTAAAAATATCAGAAATACTTTCGAGTGTAGTAATACTCTAATTTTTTTGTATTTGTATACCCTACAACTGCGTCACATTCAGTCACATTAATGACATTAAAATCTATGCAGTAGACTCAATGTTCTACATTTTCTTATTACCTTGGCATAAGATGTATTATAAATTGACTCATTAAGATTGATTCAATTACTTCGTTGTGAAAAATTGACACAGATTTAGTTTTAAAGTGATATTGATATAGATTTCATTTCTCGTACGTACTCATAAACTTTTTTTTTTTGACCGTTACAGTGAAGTAAATTAGTATGAAGACATTCATCAGGGAAATATTCTTCAAGTCAGAGCAATTTAAACCTACATAATTACAAGTACTAAACTAAATGCCAAGGTTTACTGGTTTCAAGTGATCTATATAGAATTACTTAAGTGCTAAATAATAACTGCACCTTGTTATAATATAATAAATGTTAAGTTAACATTTAAATTGTAAAACTAATACGCTAAATAAATGAATTAAATGGGTCATTCATACATAAATAGACTTTTTTTTTGTTAAAAAAAATGGATAATATTCTCATTCAAGCTATAAAGACAATAAATTAAAAGAAAATCATATTTTCCTTTGACGTCTTCGCGTCATCTAAATGATTTATTTGACCTTTTTACTAAGCAAGTATACCTATTTGTAATTGCATTTTATGAATAGCTCTAAAATTTAAAAAAGGAAGTGTCTATTAAGAAATAAAAATAATGTAAATTAAAATAAGTATGCCACACAAATTTCGCAATCTTTACTTAACCGTGACGGTATGTATATTTTGAAAGTAAAGCATATAATATAACGGCCATAAAAAATAATAAAAAGGCAGTGAAAAATAGTTTACAAGGTTGCTGCAAGTCTATAAAAATTCTTAGCCGTATTTCGCCCGTAAAAAATTAGGTTACTGGTTCGAGGTTTTAAAGCTGTACTTTTTGTTTTATGTTCCTTGAATTAAACAATAATGTGCTTGCGAATTTTGTCAGTTTTGGGGAAAAAAATCTGTAGCAATGAGATTCGCCACCTCTATTTACATAAGTCATAACGGCGTCGTACATGCGGAGGCATGCTTCTACATATGTACATATGTCCAGCCTTAAACCATACACGTCCGTTACATCTATATTTGGTACTCTCCCAAATATATTTATTTTCAATGCGATGTTAGTTTTGGTAATTTTACGAGGCCTTCCATTAATTTCAATTTTCGGCGTATCGGAGGACAACTGCATTTAGTTCCACTTTATTGCAAAAATCTAATTTAACTTAACGAATTTTATGTTTTCCTTATTGATTTTAAGAACAATATATATATATATATATATATATATATATATATATATATATATATACATACAATAACACTAGTTAGTAGAGTATTATTCACATACATAAAATTTAATATTCCAAAATAAAATTAGTGAAGTGTGAATACCGAGGATTTCGTACCATAATACAATAATATGATAAATATGTTTATGATACGATTTACTAATAAAATCTAATATATTTAAACGAGAATTCTTGTATATTTATTTATTTATTTATTTATACCGGCGATCTCGGAAACGGCTCGAACGATTTCGCTGAAAGTCGGCTTGGGGGATTTACGGGGGCGAAAAAACGTTCTAAATTAGTCTTATGTCTGGAAAAGCGTGTGTTTTCGGTTGCATGCGGTTTTCTTTTGCATGCTCCGGCATAAGCATCGTGGTCCGCTTGACAAGACGCAAGATTTATAATCACAGGGTTCGATTCCGGTTGGATACAAAGTTCAGTTATTTTAGTTCTGTTTTTTTTGGATTTATTCATGTTTTTAGTTTTTTTTTTATAACAAAGAAGTACTACAAGCGAAGCTCGATCGCCCAGGTACTAGGACTATATCGTATAAGTACAGTGCTTGAATCTCTAGTCAAGTTCTCTAACTTGGCAATTTTTGAAGTAATACTTCGTTTGGCACGTTTAAAAAAAATTATGAAAGCAAAATTTTTACGATGCGCGCGCACACCGACAGCCAAAAAGCGACATGATCAAGTTAGCTGATAGCGACATGATGAAGTTAGCTGCATTCCTTTTACAAACAGAGAGTTGTAACATACGGATTGAAATCTTTAGCTATTTTTGTTCTGTTACGCAAAGAAGTATAACTTCTTACGTACATAAGTACATGTTTTTTTTATTATTAGATGCTTTCGGATTTTGATTATAATTATATCAAGTTTGACTTTTGTGACTATTATTATAATAAACAAATAAGGTAGACTTACTAAAATGATTGCAAATGGGCCCATTAGCCTAAAAAATGAACCAAATTTTACTGGTTTTCTAAATGATTTGTACACCTACACTTTAGAAGTCTACATCAAAGTCGGCTAAGATAACTAAAGTATTAAAACCCACCATTCATATCAAACGACAAATCTTTACCAAGTTGCAGTGCCCTTTACGTGTCCGCGTAAGCAAATTGCAAAACAAGAATATATGTAGGTACTTTATCATATTGCAACCGGAATTGCTTTGTATTCTAGAATATTCTAATGTTGTACTCTAAACCTCACGGCTCACTTATTTCATTATATAACTTGTCCTGAAAAATTAATGTCCCACTGCTGGGCACGGGCTTCCCTTCAATAAGAGGAGGATCAGGCCATAGTCCACTACGCTGGCCAAGTCCGTACTTCACACGTCTTTCGAAAACTTGCTAGGTTTGCTCTCGGACATGAAGGTTTCCTCATGATATTATATATATATATATATATATATATATATATATATATATATATATATATATATATATAAAAATAATATTTTTTTTTTAATTTAATAAAATTAATTTTAGTTTAGGTATTCTAAACTTATTTTATACAACAAGTCATTAATAGTTGCATCTAATAATAATGGTTGGACCTAGAACAGGTTTTCTTAATTTGTTTATGGTTATTGTAGCACACGCCTACACCATTGTTAGGTAGTGTTTGAAATAAATATGTTGTGATAGTTCCAAGGCTACGCCTGATGCATGATAATATATTAAGACTGGTGTAAGGTGGGTTTAAACCCGACGGTTGCAAAGTCCGCTAGCTTACATGGCCTTTATCTTGCTTTAAAATCTACGTTAATTAAGATTAACACGAAACAGTATTAGTACATTGTACGAAGAATTTATTTATGAAACAATGGTGTTACTATATGGGGTAGAGTTAATACTTGTTTAGTACTGAGAATATTTGTTAAGTAAGTAAAAAAATATATCGCTTTATCCAGACGTATATATTTGTGGTAGTACAAGCCACTTTTTACAATTTGCTGGATGAGCACTACGAAGCTCCACTCCACTCATATATTGTAATTATTAAAAAAAAACATATTTTGTCTATTAGTTTACTGTATTATACAAACTTTTCTCTACATGTATATAAATTGTTAATTGGTAAATTTTATTAGGATATATTGATTTTGGACCCATAGACGAGTGCTTGATAACCTACCTCTATGCCTAATAATAGGCACGGAGGTAGGTCTTACAATTATTAGTACATTTTCTCATTTAAACATCCAAAATAGGTGTGTACTTAAAACTTTATTCTTCACAGTTTAAATATATTTGTTGATTTATTACAAAACCACATAGCACAAAAACCAGACCTGTAATATTGCAATAGCAAACCGCATTTGCATTCGTGTCTTTCATATCAAATGACAAATCTGAAACAAATTGCACAGTCTTACGTGTTTGCCAGAAATGCAGTACACGACTTAGAGTCAATATTTTTTTCCTTCCAATCTTACAGTTGATTTTTTCTCTATAATTACTAAGTTTCTCAGGCTACTACTGTATTTAATTACATATGTCCACTTATCATATATAAGTAATTTTCGTTATAAATAATGCCACTCCCTTCAAATGTAGTTTTTTAATACTTAAAACTTATTAGGAACTAAACTTAATTTAAACGTATATTTCGTTTTATATTTTTAACTATTGATAGATTTTGGCTCCATTCGCGTAGTTCTGTTTATGTTATAACTAGCGACTCACGCTCGCTTCGCTTCGGGTTCGGTCCTAGACAAAAAACCCCACGAGAATCGTACATTTTTCCGGGGTAATATATAGGATATTGCCTTCCTCAATAAACGGGTCATCTAATATAAAAATCATTTTTTCAAATAGGATTAGTAGTTCTTAAAATTACCGCGTTCAAACAAACAAACAAACTCTGTCTCTTTATAATATTAGTATAGATTCTTACGGGTCGGAAATGATATAAGGTGGCCTAAATAAAAAAGGGATAAACTTGCTCAATAAATAGTGCCAGACTGACTACTTATAAATATTATCAAATTCAAATAAACATAAAGACAAACTGTTCAGTTTCATATGATATATAGATTGGGTGACGTATCGACACCATACCCGCCTATGGAAAAATAATGTAGGTTGGTGGCAATATATTCAAAGACATACAATCAAACATCAATTATAATTTCATCTTTTTACTGGAAATAAGCTCATACATCTATACATATAATAAAATTATAACTAAGCCGAATCTGTACATTAAATATTTTTTGGATAATCTTTTTAAAATAAACATTATTAACGATACAGAGGCCGAATCTATAGTTTTTAGAATTTTTATCTGTCTGTCTGTTACCGCATCACAAAAATCCACTGGAGGGGTTTTGATGAAAATTGTTATGGTGATAACTGATTATACGGGTCAACATATAGGATAGTTTTTACCGCGGGAAAATATCTCATTTCTGAGAAACAATACAAAAACTGCATTGTAAGAGTATACTAATATGCAAAACCTAAGAATTTCGTTTTTGGTCATATGAACGCGGGCGGAGCCGCGGGCAATGCTAGTTAATTAAATAAGTCTATCTATATGATCTAAGACTATTTTGATCTCACTTTGTTCCGCCTACACTATGTAATCTGGACAAACTACATCCCACTTAAAACAGTCAGTGCCTCATATTGGTTAATTTATTTCGCCAATAAATTAGTCCACCGTTGCTGATGTAAAATAATAGATATAGATCTTTATACATTTATACAATTATAGTAATTGTACAAGAATTACTTCAAAATACGCAATTTTCCTGAATGCCTCGTATTGGTTAATTTATTTCATCAATTTAGGCCACCATTGCTGATGTAAAATAATAGAATCTTTATATATTTAAAAAATAATGTAGTAATTGTTTAAGGTTCTCTCGAACTACGTCAAAATACGCAATTTTCCCACATAACACATAGTACCTGGGCTACCGAGCTTCGCTCGGAGTTCTTGGCCTAAAGAACAATTTTCTTTTTTTTTTTGGATATCGACCATATTTTCTTTCGTGGAATAATATGAAAGAAAACCGCATAAAAATTCGAAATCACGCGTTTTCCTAGACATAAGATTAATCTAGATCTATTTATCGCCCCCGAAACCTCCGCGTACTAAATTTCATGAAAATCGTTGGATCCGTTTCCGAGATTCAGATTATATATTTATATATAGTATACAAGAATTGCTCGTTTAAATATATTAAATAGATAGATTATATGATATAGCTCGAACATATAGCGACATATACTATATATTATAACCATACAAGAAAAACGTATTTACTATAATTACGTATAAAAGAACTACATTATTTCATTAGGCAATTACAGCAATGGATCTATCTTATATTTTATTTACATTTACAACTCCTACACCAACTATCCATATGTAGCTGATCACTAATTAAAGACGTCCATTACTTCGATACTTTTTCCATTTTGCTACATTCAATTCTGATAAAGAAACGAATTTGGTGGGTGTTAATGCATTCAGGCTAGCAGTCGATGCAAATTAGTCAGTAAATTGGAAATGGCGCCTAATAGCAAACTTGTTTAAGTGCATTGCAACTAAAATTAAGGAAATGCATAAAACCACAGGTCAATGCTCGATTAATCTAGTTGGAGGATTGATTTACATAAATTATCAATTTTGTGAGAAATAGTATTGTTGATGAAAAATTTTTGAGATGATATGGCGAAAAAAAAAAACACTTAAAGACTTGATTTATATCGGACTCCACTCTTATGACTTTATACTTGCACTATTTCTATCTTTATTTTGTTTAAATAAGCAACAATATTGTTCCTAAAATCTTGATAAAACAATCTAAAGCTCGTAACAACATAAGTTACGTTTTATCGATAGTAGTCATAAATTCACTAGACTACCGATACTCCAGATACTGTAGCAAAGCATTTTGAAAGATTTGAATGTATTTCAACATACATATGAGTATGTTCGTAAATCACCAACTATTTCCCACACAACGGCCATTATTACTGATCTCGAGTTTATGTTATGACCTGTCCAAGGTTATACATACATATATCTATGCATTGTTAGACAAACCTTTACGCCATAAGTGTGGAAACGATTGTTTGTAGTAAGAGAAACTACGATTTAAGTATCCGCTATAAAAAAATATTATTTTGCACTATCGACTCACCCTCGCTTCGCTCGGGATCGCCCCTAGGTACGTTTTAATTTTTTTGAGCGGAACGTTAATTCTTTTTCTAAAATAAAAGTAGTCTATGTTACTCCCTATAACATCTGCTGTCTTCCAGTAAAAGTCCCGTCAAAATCAGTCCAGCCGCTTCAGAGATTATCCGGAGCAAACAGACAGACAGACAAAAATTTAAAAATTGACTTTTTCTTATAAGTACCGTATATAATTTCAAATGCATTTAGTAAAGCTTTGTTATTTTGACATTACAAACAAACACTTCAATTTTATTTATCTGTATAGATTAAATAATGAATACGTATTAATACTTTTTTAATTGCGGTATTATTATTACTTACAAGAACGAAAATACAAGAAAAACATCCTTATTTAAAAATGCTTGCCACACGGTCGTAGAGCTATAATTTATATGGCGCGTGTAGAGATAGCTCTCTTTCTCTTGTCAAATTATGTATTAATAAAAATAGCAAGTAAAACTATATGTTTTAGTAAAAATTAAAAAAAATATATTTAAATTATATTGTAAACAAGTAAATTATTTATTGTAAGCGGTCAGTTAAATTATCGAAGTACAAGCAAAACTAGTCAAATTATTAAAAAGTGAATAGCCCTTAAATTGGCAGCCATGATTTTTTGATTGAAATATTTACATTTACACGGTGCAGCGATTTATTATTTCGCTATGGGAGATTAGTTTTTAGTTAGCTATTAACAGGTATTAATAATAACCATTGTTTATGGGTACTTACATACATATGCCTTTGTTATATAGTGTTTAACGGTAAAATATTACATCATGTTGTTTAATGTACTGATTACTGCTTTACCATTCCTACTTAAAATATTTAATAATATAAATAAATAATAATTTAATATAAATAATTTTATGTTATTTATAATGCATATTTTAGTTATAAAATCTTATTGCCTTTTACCAATCATAATTCTACTTAAATAAATTTCACTAAAAATAAATGTATAAAAGTGAAGTGTCAAAATTAAAGTAACTTAAGTATTTTTTGTATAATCTCTACTTTATTGCACATTATTAACTAAAACGTGCGCGAGAGTCGGCTGCTGCTCTAAATCCCACACTCCTCGTGATCTTTAGATGTAATTAATATCGAAAATGTACTTTTATTCGCTATTACTTAAAAAAAGTATATTTAAAAATTAGTTCTTATTTACTATTAGTATGTATAATTATAATTTATAACTAATAATTTTCTCTCTTAAGTAATTTTCTATTTGGCCTAAAAATGAGTTGGTCAAACATAATTAACATTTTTCAATGTCACTATATTTAAATTTAATATAACTTAACTCCCTATTTTATGAAGCTATGTAATTATAATAAAATTATTAAAGATAAGTAAATATATTTCGATACTGCGAGTAAATAATGTAAGGTGCGGTTCAATCAGTTTGGTGAGTTTAAGAGAATGCAACGTAGTAATACGACTATAGTCAGCTTCGTTATCTACAAGGCCGGTGGTGCAATTGTTCTAAATATCTCTTTGAGTACAGCTATTAACAGCACGCTCTTGATTAAACAAACGTTTTTATAAATATTTTGGTAATAATGCATCGAAAACATTAAAAGTATTAACGGTCTATAGTCTGAAAAACCTCTCGTAAATTAAATTTAATTTAAATGCCTTTGCTTTGTGTTCCTTACCAATTAATTTTTCTTTACAGAATGTTTCGGCGCACACGATCGTTCCCGGCATCGCTCCGGTCCGATAAGAAGCGTTCCGGTTGCGACCAATATTAAGAGGGAAGTTGACTTTGACTGTCCTGAAGAGTTTGGATATTATCCTCATCCCACCGACTGCACGCTGTATTACGTTTGCGTTTTCGGCGGCGCTTTGCTCGAATCTTGCACTGGTGGCCTTATGTACAGGTACATAAATATAAACCTAATATAAACCTAAATAATCAAGATCTAACTTTCTAATAAATATAAGTTTCACGGCTTCTTCTACACGCTTCCTTAGGTAAAGATTTAATCTACCGTGTTAGCTTTCATCGGTCTTCAGCGCGGAAATTCCTCACTAAAATGTATATCCGCCGAAATATATAACATTACATTCTTAAGTAAAAATCCTATTAAAGTAGGTTCAACTGTTTCGTATAGCAAATATAAACAGTATAACAAATCGAAAAACGAAAAAAATAAACAGCAACCAACTATCTAGCTTACACTACAATATATACAGCATTATGAAGACAATCTACGATATCTAATAATTATGTAAACTAGTTTTTGTTCGTGACTCCGCGTATTTGGTAGATACGTCTATGAAAAGTTGTCTATGTTGTTGTTCAAGATATCTCTACTCTGAATTTCATTTAAATCCGTTGAACCATTAATTACAACGTGAGAATTAATAAACATACTAACTCATAAACTTTGCTTAAACTTTACAGCCACGAGCTGCAAACATGTGATTGGCCGCGTAATGTGGGCTGCGATGCCACAGGTGCAGTGGTTAGGGAAGATCTAGAGAGGTTGAACGAGAGGGAGCCCCCGCCGCCGCCTCCACGTCGCAACCCACCACCACCGCCAAGGGCGCAGCCCAATCCAGTCATCACTTCGCGAGGACAACCTAAATTTAATCGACAGGAATACGAAAAGGTAATATATTATATCGAAAATATGATAAAAATATGAGTTCTTTTCTTGTAATAAGACCGTAAATACTAATGAGATCGAGCTAACGGAAAACACGTTGGGATGATCCAATATAGTTTCATTGAACAATTGTTAAGAAACAGGAGAATTTTTTATATATAGAATACTTTATTAAATTTAAATACTCTAAACTTAAAAAATATCATATCAAAGCTTATAATATATATACAAGCTACGGTTAAAAAAAATAAAATGTTTCATAATTTCTGTTTAGTCAAACGGATAACTCTTAATCCTCTTACTACAGTTAAAAAAGAAAATTTATTAAATAAAAAATAATTGTAGAAACCGATAATTTCAGCAACAGCAGTTGTATGCCGAAGTGGATGACCTACCACCAGTTGAAGAACTCGAGAACGACCGTCAACAAAGAGTATATAGAGGTCAACCTTCCACAATTGGACAAGTTCAAAAGGACAGAGATGGGTACGGATCGCAGTCCATAAGTTCTGGAAGGACACTTAATTCAAATATTATACCTTCTTCGATCAATCAAAATAGTAAAATCGGATCATTCTCATTTGGAACTCAAGTTGACGATAGAAGAACAGCTACTGTAACTCCAGCGCCTCAAACCTACAGGTAAAGCTTCTACTACACTAATTGGAATAAAATATTAAGTATTTTGTCTCAAGATTTATTAATTACAATATTGACTGTGTGATTTCAGAGGAGATAGACATGACGATACTGACCCTTCTGACAGACCTAGAGACTTTTCGACTGATAAACATAAAAGTAACGACATAGATAACAATATTCTATCGAGAAAAAAAAGGGATATAGAAGAAACCGCTTCAAATGTATCTAAGGTTCCAGATGAATTATCTAAACGGAATGATAACGATCATGTTATGGAATACATAGAATTTGATGAAACACCAAATCAAGATGAAAGTGATGAAGAAATTTTGGACGAATCTGAAAGAGGAAAAAGACAAATTCGATTTTATGTCAAAAATGGCTTTAAGACACCTCATAAGAATCGACCTATCTCTAAACCAATAAAACTAGTCCATCTGCAGCAATATACTTATAACCCGAACATTCAAAACCAAAGACAGCCGATATATAGTGGTCAATATTACAATGCTGGAGAAAGTCAGAAACCTTCTTTTGACAATATTTTTTATTCAACTCCTAATACATTTTCATCATATCAATTTGAAAATTCTCCATCATTTAGACCGTTCAAAGCAAGTTTACCTGACCCTTCTAACCAAAAACTCATCCAAATGAGTGGAGCATCCCAAATAATAACAAAGAGTCCTCCTATATCATCATTAAATAGTAATCAAAATCCATTTTCAGCATTGTCGGGTGGTTTTTATAATAATGCTGTTAAAGGAAGTGATAATGGAAACAGTAATAGCTTACAGAAGCAAATAGTATCTACTACGAGACGACCAAATATAGTTTCGTTTCCAGATTCCTTTCAACTTTCTAGTGCAATAGTTACTGGTAAACCAGTCTTGGCCACATCTTCAATAAGAACTCCAAATAATTATCAGGAAAACCAGATTAAAACTCCAAGTCAAGCTAATAAAGTACCGAACAAGCAAATCGAACAAGAATACGACGATGATGATGGTGATGATGACGATGAAACGTCTTCAGAAGAAAATGGGAATTCTTCAGAAGAAGATAATAAACACACAAGCTATAATTTCCAGCCAGACGATTCAAGTCTCCCATATGAATATACACACCCTAGCAATAAATTTGCTAATATAGATAATCCCTTTGCTAGCCCCAATTTTAATTTTGATGATTTTTTGGCTAAATTGCAACAGGATCACTATTCCGCGGTTGCCAGTATAACACAAAAACCAAAATCTAAGCATAAGACCACTTCTAAAATTGTAACAGCATCACCTACAGATAATAGTTTATATTCAGCTACTTACAAAGGAATAAGCACTCCCAAGCCTTTTACAATGCCGATTGAATTTAGCAGTGTAGGTCCTGTACAAAAAAACTTAAACTCATTGCCAAATCAGCCACAACAGCAACATCAGAATCATATTCAAAGACCTCAAAATTATCAATCTCATCAGTCACCTTTAAATCAAAATATTTATAATGTACCAGCGCAAAAAGATGCTACAATACCATTAGAAACTTTACTGCCTAAACTTAAACCTCCAAATTTTAAAGATGATCGACTGCTTCCTATAACTTATAATTTTAATTCTCCAAAAGACATTTTATCTTACTCTAGACATCCAGACTTATCTCAGCAGTCACAAATAGTTACACCAAGACCTTATTCAATAACAGCTGGTACAAATGCACCAGCTTATCATTCTACAACACAGAATAACAAAATAAATGCTCAATATTTAGATTATTTGCCTAGTAACAAACCTTACTTGTCTTCTACTGCTGAACCAATCAATGCCCTTATTTCAGCTTTTACACATTCAACATCAAAACCATTATCAACAATAGCAAATGAACAACTATTTGCTTTACAAAATTTCTGGAACAAACCTTCTCCTGACTTTTCTGTTACAACACCGTCACTGTACAGGCAAAGTGTAGTTACAGAAGTTTCAAAACATAACAACTTACGTTCCTCACAATTATCTACGTCTACGTCTCCACCTAAACGTAAGCCAATACCAAAACCTTCACCTGAAATGAATGATTATTATTATGATGAAGAAGACGAATATTATTATGAACCTATTGTTAAGCCAAAGTATATGCCGAGTTCTGAAGTGAAGCCTCAACGGCCCCCAATGGCTCAGAATTATCATGAATATGAAGATGCAGATAATCAACATCGTCCATCACACACAAAAGGCCCTTCGACTCAAAAACCTGAAAAATATAATATTTATAAACAAGAGACCGTTACCAAGAACCATAATGATGTGTCTGTTGTTACCAAAATACCAAATAAATCACAATCGAATAAAAATATTCCTGTACCAGTAATGGTTGACATTAGTCGACCTAATTCAGTTCTGATGCGCCCTGAAGTTTCTAGTTACCAAATTGTTCACAGCACTCCTCGTAATAGAACTGTTCATATTCGTAAGCCAATACATGTGGAAAGCAATCCTAACACATTAAAACCTCCTAAATATCTAAATCAGACAACTTTACGTCCATATACGGTTAGGCATAGATTAGCTAAGCCGACTGAAAAAGGAATTTCTAATGATGAAGAAGAGAATAAAAAAAATAGAGGGAGAGTACGTCATCATAATATAGTTGCTCAATTAAAGCATACTACACCTCGTGACAGCTTTAAACAGGAGACTCGAATTACAAAGACTGATCATGACGATAGAACTAACAGGTAATTTCGCGCAACCTAGCTGCATATCCTTACTCAATTCCAGTCAATGTATCTATTATGGCACATCTGTATATTGCTTTCAGCTCCAAGTACATCTTCTGCGCACACTTTGTATTATTATTTTCTCCAAGAAATATTATTTTTTTTTAATTTACAAGCTGTATATAATTTATCTTCTGTTTCTTTGACTAAATTTGCACATGACCTTACTAATATTAATGACATGGACATCAGGAGACTATAATATGACCGACTGTTAATCCTTACTACGGTGAATTGTAATTTATGATTTTGTTATATAAATCTTATAGAAAATATTGTATTTTGTTAGTAAAAACTTTTGTTGTGTTTTGGGGATAACTTACGATATCGAAAAATTATAAAAATAACTAAGTTAATACTATATTTTCTATATAACAAAAGTTGGTGATTTGGTTAAAAATATATCTTAGTAATTTATCACTTACCATACAAACAAAAATTTCAGCTTGGAACCAACTGAGAGCATTACTCCGTCTTCATATTCAGCGAGCCCCCGGCCGAAGATGCTGTACAATGGCTCTCAAGCCTACAGTCCCGACCAATACGACCCATATTACGCCGTTTACGACGAGGATGGTGAATTGTACAAGGATACAGGTGAGAAAAATGCCATCCAACATCTGAATTATTATCGAACATGTAGTCAAACTTGTAAAATTGTAATACTCTATGTAAAACCGTTCATTTAGTCGATGTCATTTTTTAGAAAAACAAGAAATATTAAAAAAACCTATATTATAATGAAGTTGTTACAAAATCACACAAATTGAGATCAATAATTTTACTTTTAGTTCATTAGGTAATTTGTATATAATTATAGTGTCCCCAATCATATTTGTAAATAGGCATGTTTTAGAATTTAATAAATTATTGAATTAACTTAATATGGATTTTTTAACAAATAATAATGTACATTTTGTAATTTATATTGTTAGTTGAAATTTTTCCAAGGTATATAAAATATTCAAAGTTTATAACCATAAAATGTAAATATATCAATAAATCATTAATATTTAATACGTAATTTTCACATTCTATTCTAAATTCCCCTTTACTCTATTTTAAATATACTTTGAACTTCTTATATCGTGCCACCACTGCATGTGCAATATTAGCCATTACAAACATTGACTACTGAAAATGTTTTTCGAAATAAAATGCATCCTACAACTACATATACGAAACATATTTAAAAATAATAAATGATTTAAATAAAACTATCTTTAAACTATCTTATACTTTAACTATCTTAAAACTATCTAAGAGAGTCCCGTGACCATGATTGCTGTAAAGCATTCGAAACGTCGGGAACCAAAAATCAAATTAAATTCGCGAAATAATGCGAAAAGATAGTTTTATTTAAAATGTAAAATATTCGCGTAAATCTAAGAAACAACTAAGAATAATTAATGTATAAATGTAATATATAAAAGTAATGTCATATAGCACAATCAATGGTAGAGTTTTTATGGATAATCTACGTTTTACCTCGTGAAAAAAATATGCACCTAATAAAAAAAACCTATAGGACAAAATTAATAATTCCTCTTAATGTTTATAATATGAGCATAAATTCGTTTAATAAATTTCAAAATTTGAACTATGGGGTTTATTTCAAGAACCTTAACCATAACAATTCAAGTATTGATTAACAATTAGGATAATTGAGGGCAAGAGCCCTCGAAAACTTTGATAATAGATTACTAATGCCAAAGTTAACATCGGCATTTAAAAACTAACGGGAGTATGGTACCGGTGTTGGCAGACTATGTGCAACAATATAACACGGCCTCGCTTCGACCAGCAGTCCAGCAGACATATCGCGGTACACCTCCTCCCCCCAGACGCCCTGTGGAAACGTACACGGCTAGACCATCTCTAGATGAATATGATGATACCCTTATTGAAGGACAGGTATGAATCTCATAACATGTTTTACTAGATCATATTATTGATAAAACTACTTAATTTAAGTTTTTTGATCACACGGTTATATAGATATAATAAGCAAATTTACGCCTTTACTAAATAATTCGTTGTTACTATTTTACAATAGATACTTATTTAACTATGTTACAGATCAACAACCAGAATCAATATGAAACTCCTATTCGCCAACCAACAAGGTAATGTTCCCATATATATATTTTATATTTTCATTAACTATTTAACACTAATATATAAAAAATGGTTTTAAATATTAAATAAATAATCCAGGGGCGAAGGTAACGAATTGGGCTATGATCATATACCAAGCAGCGTGAGGACGACTGTTTATGAAGCTACTTCCCTTCGCACAACTCCCTCTACAACTAGCACAAGCACAACTACTACCACCACTACTACTACCACTACCACTACCACACGACGTCCAACAACCGCACCCTACACCGAAGCTATGACCCCGTCTCGACATTCCCCAAGGTACTACAAAAGAATGATTATACCGTCATTTCATTCATTTTAAATACCATATTATCATCAAGGCTTTATCATATTTCGTTACTCATCTTCATAATAAGATATTTTACCATTTATTTCATATTTATATCATTTCATTCATTCTCAAATCAACCTTCAGACTGATTGACTAATGTTGGTTTGGAATTAATTTCATCAGTTTAAAGGTTGCTTCTATGTTAAGAAATTTGTAAATAAGTTTGTTTTCTCTGATTCACTTTAGAACTAGCCCCGTATTTTGCCTTATGATTTATATGTATATTGTATATATTAAATATCGTAGCCTTTTGTAGTATCTTTTATATTCTATCGTTTATATTGTTTTAACGAAACACCTTCGAATATTTCTATTTTGAAGTTTAAATCCTTATAAAATATGTTATTACTAAGTTTAGTAAACATATTTATTATACATTTTTTCAAGAGCTGAATTTAGAATCATTTCTTTACTTTGTATTCGACAGATCATCAACTGATGAAAATCGTACTCGCGTCCCCGATTCCTCTACAAACCACACATCTATTGATGATTCCACTTCATTAAATCCTTCTACTATATCACCCGTCATAAATATTTCATCCCTTGCTAAACCTTTTGAAAAGACAGATAACTTTTATAGGCTAGACTTACCGTCGACAGAAAAATTACCGACTCGTGTACTACCTTCTCGTGTGACTAACAAAAAAGGTAACATCCCTGTTGCAACAGATCAAGACATTCCAAGTGAAAATAATAAAAAAATGTTATCGTTAACAACTGGTTTTTCGATACGTAGAAATGAGAATAATACAAACAATCCTTATACGTTAACGTTAATTTCAAAACCACTTGAAAATTATTCACCGTCAAGATCAAAAAATATGCGTGTTAATAATAATAAGAAACAACATATACAAAGAATCCAATATGATACCAGTAGTTTTAAAGATTTACCTAAGATAAAAGAAGTAACTGAATCTGTGCATAATAAATATAATGAGAATGCGAAAGATTTAATAAAACCCGAAACAATAGAAGATGAGCATGTTTCTATTTATCTAAGACCACCAATAGAAACATCTACATTTAGATCAAGAACGCGGTCAAGCACTGTTCCATCTAGCACAGATAGCACGAAATATTATTTAAAAACTATTTTGAAACGCCCAGCGTCATTTAGTAATGACGAGTATACCGAAAATAATGATCAAAATGAAGGTATATTGGAACAAAGCAATCAAAATGTAACAAATCAAGAACAATTAAATGTAGATCCATCAAATGTTGACGATGACAGTGTCGATGATGCCAAAAATTGGAAGCAAATAGACTTTAATGATAAGTATAATGAACCAACTGTGTCTCCCTATAAAATTTTAGACAACCTCAGAAATAATGAAAAAGATACAATAAGTAAATACGGTTTAGATTTAGATGTCACATCTACGATTTCTACCACTACTAATAGTTTTCCTTCAACAAAGTCTTTAAATACTTTAAGATCAACAAAGTCTACAACCAAAAAACCTTCTTATTACCTTTACCATGTAGAAGATGATGTAGTAGCTGACCAAACTACAGAAGTACTTAATGGTAAAGTCAGAAATGCTATAAAATCTTTCATCAATAATTTATCAAGTTCTTCATTATCTCACTTTGCAAAACATACTTCTCCTTCCATAGAACCTGATTCAGATGAAAGAGTGGTAAATATAGGTTTCCCTAAGAAAAAACAGCATTTTGCGTCAGAAAAACCCCTTCGTAGTAACTTAAAACATGTCAAAATAATATCAGAGCCAGAACTATTAGGATATGTAACTCCAACCCCTGAGACTATTACTTCCACAGTTCGACATCCAAATAAAAATATATATTCATCATCGACAATGCCTACTTTATTTCCTATAACAGAATTACCTTTCTTTATTTCTAAACCGGAACCCGAATCGACGGAAAGTATATCTAGTATGGATTATACATCCCAAAAAAATAAATCAAAATTTAGCTCTTTAGTTAAAGGTAAGTCAGATATTGAAAAATCACTGAAATATAAAAAAATTGTCCAAGATGTACCTAACGTTAGTGATGTTACCCAGTCTGATAAGTATTATGATAATATTGATTCGACACCAATTACTCTACTTAAACCTGAAAACATTACGACGACAGAGACTAATAATGAGCGACAAATAAATGACTATATAAGTGAAATTGTCTCCACAACTAGTACGACAAAATCGACCACAACTTTGAAAACTGAAGTAGAAACTAAGCCAACCACTAAAAGCATATCCTTTCCAACTCGTGCTTCACGTATCAACCCCGCCATAAAATTAGCTGCGGCAAACATTGGAGGTGGGCGCAGGAGTTACCAATCATCGTCCAATTGTTCATCAGACAACAGTCTGCAAGTGAATCCAAAATGCAACGAAATCAAATACCAGAGGTACTCGCCGGCCAGTAGTCTTAGCATTCTAATGTTTCATACTTATTAACGGACGGTGGAGGCTTCATACTCCTTACTTTCCGCCTCGCGACATAACTGGCATGTTAATAAACATTTCTCGAAAATCATTGATAATAGCACCCATTTTTAAAATCTATCGCTTAGCATACTTTTCTATGTAAAATTCTCATTGGGGGACTTCCAGTCGGTTGAGTTGAAATCCTCAATTGTTAACTCCTGACGCGACCATTTCCATTTCCTGCACATTATTTTAGTCATTCTAGTATTTATATATTTATATATCTTACTCTTAAATATTTTATATAATTTAATTTAATCATTTGTAGTAGAAAGTTCCTCAATGTTATAAATATAAAACGTATTTTTTGCACCACATCTACAGTTTCATCTTAATCACGCACCTTTGGTATATCGAAGAATATTTCGTTATATTAGTTTATGCATGTTGTTAGTGCATGGCAACATCAATTTTTTATATAATATTCGCATCTATATTATTTTTTATCATTGATTCGCTTCAAAAAATCCATTGTGAGTTAAGTAATTCCAGTTCATAAATAATCAAATCATTGAAATTAAAAATACAATATCATTAAATTATTGCTTTTACCTAAAATCACGCATACTAAAGGATACATCCTTTTAAATGAGCATTTTACTAGAAATATTTCTTTACAGGCCAACTAGTACGAGAGGACGAGGCTCGGCACATTTTTCGACGTCGGGTGCATCAGACTCCTCGCAATCAGCTCCTAACAGAGGAACACCTCCAACGTTAGATTTCTATCATATGCGTTGCTAGCTTTTTTTGAATGTCAAGTCGCATATTGCTGTTTATTTTGAAGCAAAGATGTTATGTTTTTTTTAATTATCATACAGCAATTATGTGTATTTATACTATTACTGAGAATAAAAAATCTATTCTCGTTTACAGTCGCAGCAGACCTACATTAAAGCCCTCTACATCTATTGTAGCAAAAGTATCAGAAGTAGATATTTATACAAGCCCACCAAGTCGACCAGCTCCTGTGTATCCACAACCTACTCCTGACAAGACGGCAGCTAAATGCAGGAAGGACGTTTGTCTATTACCAGATTGCTTTTGTGGAGGAAAAGATGTTCCTGGTACGTTTTCGTAAATAACTATTTAATTCATGGAGTTGATTAATAATTATTTTATTTACTATTCGTTTTTAGTTATGTAGTCTAAATAATTTCAATTAAATAAAATCTAAAATTAATGTGTATCTTAGGAAATTTGCCCGTCAGCGAAGTACCACAAATTATACTTATAACATTCGACGACGCTATAAATGATTTAAATAAAATGTACTATGAAGAAATTTTCGAAAAAGGACGCGTCAATCCGAACGGTTGTCCTATAACAGGAACTTTTTACGTGTCCCATGAATGGACCGATTATAGTCAAGTGCAAAATTTATATGCAGATGGCCACGAATTTGCCTCTCATACTATATCGTAAGTGATTAAGGTAGAGGGAACTATTTGCTGAATCTGATACTTTCTCTCTATGGAGGTTTCGTCAGGCATAGAGTGATTTATGAGTTGAATATTCGAAGCAAATATTTTAGAGTCGTTAGAACTATATTATATGGTTTGAATAATCGACTCATATTCGCAACTAACGGTTTCATGGCCATCTATATACGTACATATACGGTTCTTATATTATGCGTTATATTATTATTTATCAAACTACTAATATTAATTTATTTAATGTTTATTATGTTTTATTAATTTGATTTTTCTTTCTTTTCTTCCATCCTATCTACCTTTATCTTTAACCATTTACTTACCTCTTTCCTTTCCTGGCACATATTACACTTGCCCTAAACACACGCACTACCAATATCCTGCGACAAACAGGCGACTTACCAACGGATAAAATACCGCAAATTGTTCTGCTGACATTCGATGATTCTGTAAATGACCTGAATAAGGGGCTTTATACTGATTTATTTGAGAAAGGTCGGGTTAACCCCAATGGTTGTCCAATTTCTGCCACATTTTACGTTTCCCACGAGTGGACCGATTACAGTCAAGTACAAAATCTATACTCGGCCGGACATGAGATGGCATCACACACTGTTTCGTAAGTCTTTGGAAATTATTCGCACTGAGTATAAAGAAAGTTACTCAAATTGTAATTTCAAAAAATACAGAGTATCGTTATAGTGGATTCTAATTTGCAAATTATTTATATTTTAATATTATATTTGTATTCTTTTTATTACTATTTAATCCAACTAAGAACTTTTCAAATAATTAATTTTCTAAATCACTTTGGTTATTGGGTTTAAATCTTCGCTTAAATTTTCGTAACCTTTCAATTACAATTAATTTTAAAAATATAAAGAAATATTTTTTTAATGTTATTCAATATTTTAGACATAGTTTTGGTGAGCAATTTTCTCAAAAGAAATGGAATAGAGAAGTTGGTGGGCAAAGGGAAATTTTAGCTGCTTATGGTGGTGTTAAACTTGAAGATGTTAGAGGAATGAGAGCCCCCTTCTTATCAGTAGGTGGAAACAAGATGTTCAAAATGTTGTATGATTCTAATTTCACATATGATTCATCGCTACCAGTTTATGAGAATAAACCACCAAGCTGGCCTTATACCTTGGACTATAAATTATTCCACGATTGTATGATTCCGCCGTGCCCGACTAAGTCGTACCCAGGTAAAATAATTTAGATATTTTGAAAATATAACAAATTTTTCTTTTAAGTAATTGTTAAAGTTTAAGCATTTTAATCCTTTTTTTATTCTTAAAATGATTTAATAGTCAGGTACATCAATGTCTTCCCATAAGGTCAAATGTAGTGAGATTTGGTTTGATAGTAACAGAGTGAATGTTTGGTGGTAGTAAGGATAAAACATAAAGATATAGAATACATAGGATATGCGTGCTTTCGTAAAATATGTAGAAAATAGAGAATGAAGTAACATATAACAACTAAGAAAAGAAGAATATTACAAAAATGTTGTATGTCTTTGCCAAGAAATATGAAAGTAAAACACAGGCCTTTAACAATTGTTTATTTTAATTTCAGGAGTATGGGAAGTTCCTATGGTAATGTGGCAAGATCTTAACGGTGGCCGTTGTTCTATGGGAGACGCCTGTGCCAATCCACCAGACGCGGAAGGAGTGTACAAAATGATCTTGAAAAACTTTGATAGACATTATACTAGTAACAGGTATTGCACAAAATATTTGACAATATATTATCAAAATATTCAAGGTTTAATTGCCTGTTTTTTATTAATAAAAATTGAAATAATTATGTTTAAATTGTTGTCTCTTGTTAAATATCTTTAATAAAAAGTAGTTTTCATTAGATTTACATATTTAATTAGAGTTGTGTTTTATCATAACAAATCTTACAGAGCACCATTCGGTCTCTTCTACCACGCGGCGTGGTTTACTCAACCTCACCACAAGGAAGGATTCATCATGTTCTTAGACTTCATCAACCAGATGAATGATGTGTGGATCGTCACCAACTGGCAAGCTCTCCAATGGGTCAGGGATCCCACTCCTATATCAAGGCTGAACAATTTCCAGCCATTCCAATGCAACTATCAGGTATAACGTTTGCACAGCAATAAATAAGAAGATAAAAATTGATAATTTAGTATCTTAAATTATATAATATAATTGCTTTTTACTAAGAAGACGGACTACATAGATCGATGTTGACGGACATAATTATTTCCTTAAGTTTAAATTTTAAGACGGGACAACTATTAAGTTATAATAATATATTCATAAAAAATAATCATGAAAATTGGTTCACGATTAACGAAGATATGTGTGACAGGCTCACAATTGAGTTGGTACCTCGAAGTCGGTAAAATTTTTTAGAATCATAAAATTTCGTATTATAAATGTATGAATATCATTATAATCGACCATAGTTTAATTAGATCTCCAAATATGTCCACTGTAATGCTTCAATTATTAGGATTTATCACATATAATTTCTAAATGTGTAAATGTTTTGTTTCCTTCTAGGGCCGACCCAAAAAATGCAATAATCCAAAAGTATGCAATCTCTGGCACAAATCTGGAGTAAGATACATGAGGACTTGTCAACCTTGTCCAGAAATATACCCTTGGACCGGCAAAACTGGCATCAGATCATCACGTATTGACAACGACATCGACGAATAAGATATAAATATAAGTAGGTGTATATAAATTATTAGTGTCCGATCGAAGACTTTAGTAAACTCTTCATCAAGCTGATATGAAATTGTATGAATACTAATTAATTTATTATTAGTCTTAATAATAAAAATGTTCTGATTACCGCTGGATGGTAGTGTCTTTATATTGCATTGAAATGGATTATTGAATTGTTTGTTCGAAGTTGGTTTTCTACGTGAAAATCAAATAGTGTTAATAAACTTATTTATTGGAATCAATAATGGAACAGGTTTGATTTATTTATTACGATTTATTACGAGATAGCTTAGAGCAAAAAAATTTGCATACAATGATCCATTTGATAACAATTAAGCATAGATTAAATTAACTTGGTCTCCCAAACTCTATTATAATATAATATCTACATAATATGTCGCGCTATTGATGAAGAAGATGTTTATGTGGCTCCTTTTAACATCACCAAGGTGAGGTATCAAATAATCAACTATATTAATTTCTATTAGTTTTAAAACATCTTAGACTAAAGTCGTATAATTCTTTTGGTCAATAAATTCAAGTATAACTGAGTTTGAGAGTTAGATAAACAGATACATAAACGCTATTATAGTACAATTTACTTTGGTCGAAATCTAGCTTTGGTCGGACACTATCACATATCGCAATGATCCATTACACGTTAATGTTTAAAGGGATCATTCTGCTAGTAAATTATTATCAAATACTGTTTTGTCACCAACTAGTAAGTGCCATTTAGATTAGATGGTCACAAAGCAAATGATTTAAACGATTTAATCGTTTTTCGAAATTTTTTGCTTCAATTATTATGTGTAGTTAAAGTTTTGTATTGTATTGGAAACTGTGATATTTTGTGTTTTCAATCGCTTAGAAATGCATCAAAACATCTATGAACTGTATTTGTTTGTCGTGTCGTATAGATTATCTGCTTTATATTTTCCTATTGCGTGATCGATCGCATTATTAATAAACCGTTTAAAATACTCTTATTGGAATGAAAAATATAATATTTAGATATATGAATAGATAGTAATTTTGTACCAACTCATAGAATATTTTGCAATTTTCCAGCTTCTGGCTGTTAAATAATCAATATTTTGAAACATTACCATTTTTTTTCATATTTTAATACGAGCCATATTAAAATTTAGAAAATATTTCTTATCTTGCCAGAGTTGTGGTTGTCACTGCCCTTTTTATACAACTGTAAATATAGTTAGTATCTATTTGTGTTAAGTTAATGATAAGTTTGTGAGATGTAAGCGCTTAAATAAAAATTATATAAGTGTAATATGTAATTGCTTCAAAATACCTGATTTGGTAACTAAAATTTCTAACACTCCCGACGGTTAAAGTACAGATGGAGTTGTAATAACAATGTTTTACTTATTAAATCGTTTCGGTTAATTTAGCGTCACGTAGACGTCTGTCTGCATCGCGCTATTGATGAAGCACATGTTTACGTGACTGCTAAAGAATTTTAAAATCACAAAATAATGCAAATGGATGTAGCAATTTTTAGATGAAAGATCTAGTATTTTGACTTAAATAAAAATTCATTGCACACGTATGTATGTATGTATGTATTTCAAGTTATAGCACTTGAGAAAGTTCTATTTATCTTTTGGAATATTTGTAAGTCTAATTGTAAATACATGTAGATATAATATTTAAAATTCTTAGTTCCATTTTTTTTTAATTTGAATTATAATAATTGATATACCTATTTTTTGGCTTCATAATTCGCATAGGAGTGTAGTGGGACCCTGATTTTTCTTTTATTGTACTTTTTGCATTCGTTTTAGTAAGTAAATATCGCAAATATAATGGACGCAACCAGTGTGGCGTAATAAAATTATATGATAAAAATTTTGTTTTTTATTTAGTTCCCTATTCTGATATCGTAATTGAGGCAGGCATATTGTATGGATGGATAAGATGTGGTAACAACTCTTAGAATATGTATAACCTAAGTGCTATACGGTTGTATGTATTCAGCCCCTTTTAACGTCCCACTTCTGGGGCCTCCCTTCAATACGAGGGGGATCAGGCCATAGTCTACCACGCTGGCTAAGTGCGGGTTGGCGAACTTCACATGTCTTTCGAAAACTTGCTAATAATTGTAACAATCAAAACTAGAAATAAATTGTTAAATAGTAAAAACATAGTAGGTGCTATATTTAATATGCACCATAAATAATAATAGCCAAATTCATAGTTCATACATACTTATACTTACTTTACATTATCTTTATAACTTGAAAATGTTCTCTGAACGAAAATTAAAAGAATAATAAATAACGTGTTATATATAATACAATAGCGAGATGCAATTACCTGCAAGGAAAACGAATGAAAAAGTCTATTTTTCAAGGATTTCATGCATTTCTGATGTTGAAATGACCGTGAGGAATAGCTCATGGTTCATAAAAAAATAAAATTTCAATCATAACACCTGCTTATTGACATTTTGTAAGTCAAGGTCTACAAGGTCTTATAAATTGAGAGAATCTATACGAAATATGTAATTTTAGCTAAGACTTCAGTATAGGTGGTTATGTGCCTTATTTTAAAATGATATATACAATACTTATTATATTATTTTTAAATTGTAATTGTTCAGAGTCTTTGAGTAACGAAGATTACGTATCGAAATTTGGTTTAAAAAAATATAGAGAAAAATTGCCATTGCACCATTATAAAATTCATTCGAATATTCGTACAAGTTACAGACATGTACCTAAATATTTCGAAAAAAATGAATTCAGAGTAAAGAAATATGATAAAATCAACTTTACTAACAATTCTATAATAATGAAGAGAAACGCAGATCCAGTTTTTCACGGTCATCCCAAAACACAAGAAGAAAAATGGCATGAAATGTTTCTAAGCCAAACGAAGAGTTTCGACCAAAATCCTTCTCTTATTAAATTGATACATAATATAACTTTAACGTATTTAAATGAATGTACGCCTGTCATTCTTTATGACGATCAAATTAAATCACGTGAAGGATATCTGTTCCAAGATTTGTTCAAGACTTTTCCAGTAACGTTTGTTCATGGGTATATAGGAGAAAAAGACATTTTGAAAGAACCAAGGCTATTACAACCAAAATATAATTGCTTTCATTTCATTGTCTTTTTAAGTGATGTCAAAAGCAGTGCCAAAGTTTTGGGTAAACAATCAAAAAGTAAAGTTATTGTGGTCGCGAGATCATCCCAATGGGCTGTACAGGAATTTTCATCGGGACCTTTATCTAGATTCTTTGTCAATTTAGTAGTGATTGGGCAAAGTTTTAAAGAAGAAGACAATTCGGTAAGGATACAATTGATGGAAATCTTCTATAGCATATACCACGAAGAGTACCTAATAATAAAAATTATCAGCAATACGGAATATATACTACGCCGACCGCAAGTTATTGAGAAATTGGCAGGGAAATGATAAGCATGAAGAGTACCTAAGTAAAATTTAATAAGGAGTTAATTACATAAAATTCACAAATTACAATTAAACCCAAGTAAAATTACTTTTTAATACAAAAGGCTACTACTGATTAAAGTTATTTTCATCCTTAGAAATGGATGTTTTTGAAATACGAATCTGACCACCTTCTATTTATAATATGCTAAGTTTATTATATGGACTATTTATTTACCCTTGTTTCGCGTGTATTCCTTAGTTAATAACAGTGACCTATGTGTTACTGCAGTTCGTAGTCTACTATATAAACTATCACATTTAAAATATCGGGTCAATGTATTTATTATATATTAAACATAAAAGAAATTTAATTTTAAGGAAACTGCATATATATTGTATACTCATATTTTATACACCGACGGCTTGGGAGCAAGCAAACCAAAAGTCTTATGTTCTTGGAGTCACGGAAAATTTTCACGACAAGTTAATTTATTCCCTACGAAAATGATCAACGGCTACGCTGGCCATAGGTTTATAGTTGCTGCTGCGAATCAACCACCGTTTATTTTTAGGAGGTACTCATTTTTTCAATTTATCGATATAAAACATTGTTTTTATTTGCAAGCTCTTTCAAATCAATATTTTGTAAGTAAAACAATATTATAGTATTTTATTCTATCTACATATATTAATATGATACTACGTACTACCTTTTGTATATTTAAAATTATCTAAGTCTTATAAAATAATACCTTACAGAATTCATACAGATGGAGATGGCGGAAATCCAACAGTAATTTGGGATGGGCTTGAAATAAGAATACTAAAATTGTTAGCTGATAGAAACAATTTTTCCATAGAAATAACTGAACCTCGAGACGGAGTAGAATTGGGGTAAAAGTTTATATTTCTATGGTATCAATTAGTCAGAGTTTTTGGAATATTATCCCCTAAAGAGGTTAATCACTCCACGACCGCGAACACGCCGGCGTTACAATTAACAATAGATTTCTTAGAAATTTAATTAATTTCTTAAAAATTTACCTGAAGGTATTAAAAAGGATGAAATTTTGTATAGAAGTTCGTTTTTTGAAGTTAAAAATATAAAATTTGAAGATCTAACTGTATTTAATATTAAACAGTGAGTTTATTGAGAGCGCTCTCTTCCTCTCAATGCGTTAGCTGTTTGTTTATGAATATGTTTTGTATTATTAGGCTATTTGAAAATATTTTATAATTATTAGAGCCGGTGATGCAGTTACTAATGAAATAACCTCATCCAGAGCAGACATAGGCGTGGCAGGAATGTATGTAACAAGTGAACGGTCTCGCAATATGGACATGAGTTTTTCTCATTCTCATGATTGTGCAGCGTTTATTACATTGACGTCTACGGCATTACCACGGTCAGCCTACGTTTTATTTTATTCTACCTATTATTATTATGTAAGGCACATTTAACCTTATTATTTTAAGGACGTAACATTTAAATTATCGTTATAGTAATGTTTTAAAGCTAAAAAAGGCAACTACACTATAGTTATTTATTGTGAATATTGATTTTGTAACAATGCTCTCTGTACGTCTACTATGTTTAATTTTTACAATAGAAGTTTGTTGATAAAGTAATTTATTTATATGTAAAATTATTATAAATAAACATAACACATGCCCGTAATACTTATATATATTTTTATTTGTAACTGTGTGTTTGCAGATATCGCGCAATTTTAGGTCCATTTCACTGGCACGTATGGGTCGCTCTTACATTCACCTATTTAATTGGCATCTTCCCATTGGCTTTCTCAGACAAGCATACATTGCGCCATTTACTTCATGATAAAGGAGAAATTGAAAACATGTTTTGGTATGTCTTTGGGACATTCACCAACTGTTTTACCTTTGTGGGAGAGAATTCTTGGAGTAAAACGACTAAGATTACTACACGGTTGTTAATTGGTAAAACTAGATTATTTTATTATAAGATGCATCTTATAAATATATAATATCAACTTGGTTTATAAGTATGAGTATTGCAGGTTGGTATTGGGTATTTACAATTATTATAACAAGCTGTTATACAGGATCTATAATTGCATTTGTAACTTTGCCTATCTTTCCCGAAACTGTGGATACGATAAAACAACTGCTGTCTGGATTTTATCGCGTTGGAACTTTAGGTATGTTAATATTTTAAAGTTATTTATTTATGTGGTTTTATAAAATTATAAGTCTAAAAATTGATTTTTATTTTATCTATTTATTATAATAATGTGTGAATGTATATTCCAGATCGAGGTGGCTGGGAAAGATGGTTTTTTAATTCATCTGATCCTTTGACTAACAAACTTTTAAAGAAAATTGAATTTGTACCTGATGTCAGAGTTGGTATACGAAATACTACCGAAGCATTTTTCTTTCCATACGCATTCTTAGGATCCCGAGCGGAATTACAATATATTGTCCAATCAAACTTCTCGAAAACTGAGTATATATCAGATTTTTTAACGTTGTTTTTCTAAATTACAAAGCCTGTGATGTTTTTTTATTAGGACGTTTTTTTTTGTATTCAGCCCTTTTTAACGTGACACTGCTAGGCACGGGCCTCCCTTCAATACGACGGGGATCAGGCTATAGTCCACCACGCTGGCCAAGTGCGGGTTGGAAATAACTTAATTGTTTCCTAAACTTTATATAATTTATTCATCTCAATATACATATTTCTAAAGTCTAAATTTGATTAATCTCTACTAATTTGAAGTTAGTTAATTTGAAGTTAGTTTATTTGAGCACGCTAGTCTTTAGAAACAGCAGTCAGATCAGTATCGGGGCATTATCAGCTAGTAACGGGGCAATTTTAAACAAATAAATTAAGCAGACGGAGTCACGAGCAAACTATAGTTTAAAAAAAATAGATATACTATCTTACTAAACAATTATTTTACAAGATATCGTCACTATTTTTTAGATCCAAGCGTTCAGTTTTACACATCTCGAATGAATGCTTCGTGCCGTTTGGAGTAAGTATAGCTTTTCCAAACAATTCGCTATATGGTGCAAAATTAAGTGATGACATAAGAAGAATGATGCAGGCTGGGATTTTAGATAAATTAAAGGATGAAGTACGTTGGGCAATACAACGATCAACCTCAGGAACATTGTTACCGGTATAAAAAATTAATTGGAAGTTAGCAATTTTCTTCAGCTTTGCTTGGTACTTTATATTACACCTACTAATAAATCTTGCAAAATGCCATACAACTTGTGTATTGATGATATTATATTGAAAACCTTTCAAAGTTACATTCCAATGGATGAATGGTTTATGAAAGTACATTTTAATTGAAAATATTCAAAAAAAAACATTTTATGTTTAGGTACTTACGTAAGAGTGATGAAATTATATATATTTTCCAATATTCTAGGTAGTTTATACTGATTACCTAAAGAAAAATGCAATTGAAGAAAAGGGTCTTACGTTAGAAGATACACAAGGAATGTTCTTGCTACTTGGCGCAGGATTTTTGATAGCGGGGACTGCCCTTCTGTCCGAGTGGATGGGAGGTTTTTCAAAGAAATGCCGTATGATAGGTAAAAAGATGAGATCAAGCAAGATTTCTCACGAAAATTTAATTGATTTGCCAAAAAAATCAATGCCTGAACTAAATAAGAGATCGCAGAGTAGATTGCGTTTTAAGTCAAGATCAACAACTATAAGTAACGATTCTGATGACACTCTTGAAGGTGAAATTATAAACGTAACACATGAAAGTATCACCGTGCATAATGATTTTAATGAACATGATTGGGATTCAAGACGATCAAGTTCTGTGGATTTAGACAGAGAGGTCGATGTCATTTTTAAAAAAGAAGCTCAGGGAAGGACTTCTTTAGAGGAAGAAGTATCTGATTCAGTTGATAAAAGAACACATACTGCGTCTAAAGATGCTTTCGGAGAACATGTTCATACAAATTGAAAATGCTTTCGAACTAACTAGGATTAGGATACTTTCAACGATTTAAAATTAGTATTTTTAGTATTTGGCAACACGTTTGGCTCAGGTTGTAGTGACCCTACTTGCTGTGCCAGCAATCGTGTGTTCAAGTCTCGCTGGGGTTATTATGTGTGTATTTAGAATTATATATGTGTAGTGTATAAACTATCTGGTATCCAAAACACAGGCCTCGTAGCTTACCATGGAACTAGATGGTGCTGTATGTTAGTCTCAACATATTTTTTCATAAAGCACTGTGTTTTAAGCGTTTATTATTATTATATAAAAAAGACCTCGTAAATTAATTTACTGTCTATTTAATGACATTTTTTCATTATCATCTAAAATTCAAAAAAGGTTGTTGATTATATAAAGAGTTTAAATTTTGCCCTTAAAAAGTTTAAAACTGATTATGAAATGAATAACGTGAGGTAGTAATTGTATAATTATTAAGTAGTTAGCACACAATTGCACAGTGTTTTTATTCAACAAATCTTACCTCTTACCTCTTATTAGGCTTTAAGGGTTAATTATCCTAATAAAATATAATGTTTAAAAAAATGTAGATGTATGTTTTAATTCTTGTATTACTTTTAATAGATTATTCCTTATAAAATGTCAATTTAATAATTTCAAATGTAAAAATTCTTTTTTTTTTTAATTATATAGGTACTTGCTTGCCAAAATATGTAAAATATTAAAATCAAAATTAATTCTTAATGTACATACTTTCAAGTTATTATGCTTAGATTAATTTATTTGTTGTATTATTTAGTGATAATTTAAAATTAAATAATAAAAACACACTGACATCCAACTCTTTATTATCTTTCGAACAGTCATCAAAATAATTTATAACAATTTTCTAACACTGTCCTTTAACATTAATATTTCATTCAGCCATTGAGAAGTTGTTGTTACTCATTTACATAGAGGGCAGAACTGTCTGCCGTGACAGGCGTTGTAAGACCTAAATTAATGCAATATTTGGCCCGGCCGCATCTTAAAAATAATTATACATTATGACTTAAATTCCCTTGAGGCTCCTTAGAAAAGTCAAAGGTGGCCTCATAATTATCAGTAAAAATATCGTTAAAATACAACAGGTTTTGCATTACTTTTTGTAAATTCAAACAAAAATATACCTAATACCTACCTAAGCGATTTGTTACATGTATTGCACAACTGATGTTACGAGAAGTAAGTGTGAAATCGACTTGAGTATTCAATAAGGATATGTATTATATGCCTAATCTATCTGGGTTGTCACGAGCACTGTGAGGCAATAGCAACAAGGGGGGAAGGGGGGCGACAGGACTATTATATTACACTACGTCGAAATCTAATTTGATTTCGGACTATTCTTATGACTACAACATTTAAATGCAATAATGTAAACGGAAGTTGCCTCTTGCTATTGTACCACAGCTAGATAAATACAGGTAAAACATTCACGTACATAAGATACATCTACGAAAAAAAAAAAAACAGAGCAAACCCTTTTTACAATAACACACAACGAGTTGTGCGAAATGAATAATATAATTAAATAATTAATTATTAATAAGTGAAATCATTCCCGACATCAAAGCTCACAACCTCGGAAATTATGCTCCCAATACCAGCTTACAGATTTTACGTTTTATACAAGACAAGAAAGTCAATAAATTACATAAAGTGCAACAGATGATAGTCCATGTCATACAGACAGACATAAGTGATTCATATAAATAGACGTATCGTCTCCTATGACTATTACATGAAAAATATTTGTTACATATTTAATGGACTTACATTTAAGCATCGTCAGTGCACACTCTCGTGATAGGTATATAGGTAACAACGTGTAGATCTAATTTATTATAAACATCCTATAGTGAGGCTCTCAGTGATTTCTCAGTTCATACTTAGATTGCAAATGCTATTTTATTTATTTGTCGTTAACAGGTTTGAGAAATCAAGAAATTACAGAATTTATAAGACGAACTTAATTCGGTCGATAGAAGGATTTAATCTACCAGATGTAGTTATGGGCAAAGGTAAGTTGAGCAAATTTCAACAAATAATGCACACGAAGTTTTCGAAAGGAACAAGTAGGAACGAACGACCGAAAACGATCACGTGGAAACAACGTAAGATTAGAATTTGAAACGCGAGAATTGTAACAGTGCATATTGATATCATTTTAGAGGTGGGCAATTATGAGAGATACAATTGAAAACAGAATATCTCGAGATATCTCGATTGTACACTAAGCAATTAGTAATATTAACACCAAACAATCATCAACACAACTCCACAATCAACGATACAGTACTCATTCATAATCACCCACATCGCATCACATCACATTAACAATTTACTCTAAACATATACGGTGTACGATAATACCCTTACAAGGGCCAACGTTTATTATTATCCAGTATTAAAATATAGTTACATCTAGTTGTGTATAATATGTTACAATGCGAAAATACATTTCTTATTAGTTCAGACTTTTGAACTTCAAACTGGTTACTTCCCTGTACAATTTATAACAAATATACATTAACATTTCGTTATTGTGATTTGAAGGATTACACAATACGTTCCGATTATAATTATTACATTGACTCCTAACAATTAGACACTGCATTGGATTTATCCGTCGATAGCTAGATTTACAATTTTGGACTAAAAATCGGCCGAAACAATCAAAATGGCGATTTTCTCAGATAAACATACAATCTATCGGCTGATAAATATCTTCAATATCGGCGCATCGATACAGTGGTGATAACATTCTGAATATTATACTATTCTTAACTGATTTGTACAATTTGTACAGTGATACTCATATTATAACACGCATAGATGCAAGTGAAACACTTTTGTGCGTGACAAAAAGTTTTCCAGTCGCAAAGATTAACATTTATATATATTTATATATTGTAAATACCTTAAAATATTAAGATGTGAAAAAATCGATGCACAAAACCTATTCGTACGATACAAATTTGGTAAAATATGGTACATTAGGCACTGTGAGTAAGGCATCTACAGTGAGAAGATATAAGGGGTAAGTGACCTAATACTTGAATTGCCTTTATTTTTTATACGAAATATAATTTAGAAAAAAGATATTTTTAAATAAAATATCTTTTCGGATTATTTCGCGGATTTATTTTGATTTTTGGTTCCCGATGTTTCGAATGCTTTACAGCATCCATGGTCACGGGAGAAACGTCGGGAATCAAAAATCAAAATAAATCCGCGAAATAATCCGAAAAGATAGTTTTATTTAAAAATGTCAAACATTCGCGTAAATCTAAGAAAGTATTAGAAAAAGATAATTTTGCTCCATTTCCTTTTCTAAAACCATACAGTTTAAATGTTTTATGGTTTATATACTTTTTTGTTATTGGTACTATTTTTCATTTTATGATTAACTCAAGTCAAATATTAGGTCAGGAATAAATAGAACCAGTATATATTCGGCATTAAGGTTTCTAATAAGAAATAAGCATCAATACAGACGTACAATTATTAAAAGCCTGTTAAATAATATTGACTTTGAGCATTTTGTAAGTAGTCCTAATACCTTACTAATAATATTAAAGTTAAAAATGATAGATATAAATATGCATTTTCACATCACTATTCTCAAATATGAGTAATTTATTCAACAGTCTCTCAACAAACGTACGTTAGTTTAAGAAAATAGATACAGGACATTTAGTTAACAATAGAGGGTTATGCTTAAAATGATTTGCTACATGATTACTTATAATATGATCTAAAAATAGGGCGGCATGTGATTTTTATAGTGCTTTACCAAAATATGTATGATCCTTTGTGAAAATATATATCTGTGTATGGTTAAAGCTAAATATATTATGCGGATATTATTTGTATGTAAATAGATTTTTAATGCAATACTTCAGATCACATTAACAAAAGAGATTTACTAACAACAAGCTTTATCTTTACTAGTAACCAATTACAGCCAATAATCATGTAAACACTAATGGGTACTTTAAAAGTACAATTTTACAAGTTATGATATTCAAAATTGACTTGGTTTTTTGGTCTGGAAATGAGAAACGCCCGCACGTGGCTAAAATAAGTTTTAATGTAACTGCTCGCATGTAAGTGTTCTAACCGAAAGAAACGACAGTGATCTTTAGGATTTATTATGAAAATCCTGTTGTATAATATAAATTGTGTTTACTTACAAGACTGCTTAGAGTGCGAGTGTTATCATAAGAATTTTAAAGCTTTGTGTGGTACTTTTATATAGTCGTCTCTAGCTAACATTACCTACTTACATTACATAACATTCGTTCCTAACGGGACGTGTATACATATGTAAATATTATGATTCTCATGTATAAATATGTCAATAGATAAAGTACATTTTCCAATACATAACTTACTATCTTCTGTGATGACGCTACACTTAATTTACAAGGTTCAAAGTTCGGATGTCACACTAATCATATTTTAAAATGGCACAAAAAAACTTTAAAACACTAACACAAAGTCAACAGTCGGTTTTACTTTTAGTCTTCAACGCACTCGCACATTTGTGGTCCATCGCGCACTTTTCCTCCGAATTCACCGAACTTCTGAATTACATCTAATTGACTATAAGCTAATACAGACAATGGCACGGATTCCACATATAATGTCGCTATTTACAAGAGAAATTAGAAATCTATCTATTAAATCTGATCAGGGTTGCATCTATTACACGATTGTACTTATTTTAACATTAATCCTTAATCTTTAGTTGCATGTGCATTACATTACATTAATTACGTATCATAGAAGGGTTGTGAAACATTTAGTCAACATTGATTGGGACAAGGTAAGTAGAATAGCACTAGGCCCTTTTCTGATGCAATAACCGTGCCATAGCGGAGCACCGTTTCGTCGCCTAAAGTGGGCATTTTCAATATTGTATTGAAAAGAGCGTAGTATAGACCAGGACGGTACAGTACCGAAAGCTCGTTGGAGGATGCCTCGTCGGGGGCTGGAGGTGTCACGTTGGGACCCGGGGGCCTTAGCAGTGCGGGTGGAGGGGCCTCGGATAGGGACCGAAGGCCTCATAGCCTAGCTATGTGGCCCAGCCTTCGATCCGCTGCCGCTTTGTGTGAGGCTGCTCGTAGTCTAGTGGGACGGTGTTGTGCCTCATGTCCTGTCCGGCCGGCGACCCCATGTTGCTTGACGTTACTGATCCTGAAAAGTATGTTGCTATTTATTTAGTGCTTTTAATGTTAACTTTAGTATGGAAGGGTATTGCCAAACTAAGTATTTTGGTTTGTATTTCGTGAATGAAATTAATATTTTAGGTAAGTTATGAAAGGACTGAGTTGTTTTGTTGAATTTATTTATTTTTCATAATTTATTGAAGCAATAAAACTATGATAAAATAATATTAAGGCCATTTATTTTGTTGTAACATTATCATCGTATGTATAGATATACATTATTATGTTTTTACATATTAGTATATTCTACTATTTTCTATACAATATGTATTTATTTAATATAGCTCGCTGTTTTATCGATAAAGTCAGTTCATGCTCTTAAAGCATATAAAAATTTTCTGTATATATTCCTTTTTTTGGGATGTATAATAAAGAGTTATTATTATTACAATATTGTAAATTAATATTATATTTAAAAAGAGCAACTGTAGAGTTCGTCGGCTCTTCTCAGCAGAACTGCCTTCCGAGCCGATGGTAGATTCCTCACGGACTTACATACTGATTTAATTTAAACGTAAACTTGACGATTCAAAAGTGCTTGTAATATCTATTTGAATAAAGTATATTTTGATTTTGCAATTGTACATATTAGGTAAGTGGCTAGAAAATTATTACTTACCATCAATGACTCCAGACAGATGTGCGGGCTGCGGCGCGGGCGCACGGTGCATGTGGTCGGGGGCGCGGGGGGGCGACACTGGCTCCGCTTTGATCTTCACGTTGCTAGGCGACGCGGCCGGTGGGGATGTCCCACCCAGTACTGGTAGACTGCTACTGTTGAGTGACAGACTACATAAGTATAACTCTATATAGCTTTATATTTCTTAAATATATGTACTTATATGCTATCTTAGTACATAGTTATTTAGCTATTAATGTCTTTTATGAATAAGTGTTATTTTGTTAAATGCGTTCTTATCGCTTTATTTAAGCTATTGCAAGTAAAAGAAACTTGTTGATAAAAATGATAAAACGTACAATTTCTTTATGTTTTGTGTTTAAATATTTGCCACAGTATTTAAAATTATGTCAATGTGAAAGTCTTAGCTGCGTAAATAACACGGTCATTAATTTCGCACAGATGTTCAAGTGCTCCGGTAGCCGTGATCGTCTAGTGGTTAGGACCCTACGTTGTGGCCGTAGTAACCCAGGTTCGAATCCTGGTCACGGCAGCGAAAGCTGTTACGGTGGGGCTATATTTTTGATTTGTAATTTTAAATTATTTTAAATATCAATAAAAGTATGACTTCACTAAGTAGGTACCGTAAAAATATTCCATCCTTGTTATATTATACTTTTAAAATATTTAATAGTTTTGTTAATTGTCATATAAATTGGTATTTACCAAATCGTAGAATTTATATACAATTTTCCTTACTAGTAAAAGGTTTAAAGTTTTTTTGCAATTCAATTAATATATAGTGCCACCTATTATTTAATGGAATATTTGAACAGTGGTACTTTTTACTGAGCGCAGAGAGCTTGTTTTTTTTTTAAATTTAACAAGAAACTAGCAACAGTTTATTCGTGCGAGACGTGATTCGTTACGCTATGCGTCGGCTTCTGATTATGAGGCGAATTAAAGTATGATCAAGTACCATTAATTGAAGTCAGGTGGTTTCAATTAACTTTATATAACTCTATATCATTGTAAAACGACATAGAGTTATATAAAAAAAAGCGTAAACGTTGGCAATTAAGCGTAGTGAAAAGTTAAGTTATTTTTGTGATATATTCTTATATATGGCTTGTACCCTTATAAATATTCACTTTTCACTAATTACTTAGTAAATGAAACTGTCAGTTAGTCTGACATGCATCAGCCTGAGTCAAATTTTTGTACGAGATATTTGTTTAAGACATTGTGACCGTCGTCTGATATAATTTATCTGTTCATTAATTTTTTGCGTACTCTATAAAGAAAAACATAAAGAATACAAAAAATCATAAATGGTTAGGTTTTATGTTATTTTGGCGCTCAATTGGTATAATTGAAAATTATTGAAGCGTGAACAGATAGACGTGACAATGTTATGCAGAGTAAAAATTCAGTAGTAAATCTATAAGCACCGATAGCCGTGATCGTCTAGTGGTTAGGACCCTACGTTGTGGCCGTAGTAACCCAGGTTCGAATCCTGGCCACGGCAGCGAAAGCTGTTACGGCGGTGCATATGTTTTTGGCTGTATTTTTTTTCGAGTGTAGGTTAATCGATATCCTCACTAATAATTCTCTATTTATTTTTTAGATTTTTTATAATTATATACCTATATTACTATATATACATATCAAGGAAAATCAAAAGGATACTATTTAAATGATAATAAAAACAATTGAAATAAAAAACTTTACGCTCGTATATAAAAATCTGAACTAGAAGAACACTGCAGAAGTATATTGTAGTACTACTATTAATCTATATTAATCATAAAAACATAGAACATCCTTTAATTTAAACTTATTTTTAGAGCTTAAAATTATTTATTTCAAAAATATTGATTATACTAGGTTTATAGTTTAAATATTTACATAGATATTAAATGGATTTTGTACATAGGAAAAATGAAATTGTACAGACATGTACCTGTTGTGCTGTAAAGTCTGTAGTTGATGCGCGCCCCATGAAAGTCCTATACCGATGTCCGAGCTCATGCTGAAGTCCTGTGGTCCGCCAAAGCTGCCGAGTCCTGAATAGCTTAGTGGTGTCTGAAAGTAATACGTATACTGTAATGATTATCGTAAACCTGAATATTAATACTGTAGCAACGTTAGCAACTGAAGTAAAAGTATTGTGATTATAAAAAGGTTATTGTTTGAATACTATTCTCATATATGTAGTACATTTTTACGTAATACTTTCTTAGATTTACGCGAATATTTGCCATTTTAAATAAAATTATCTTTTTGGATTTTTTCGCGGTTTTATTTTGAAGTCTCTCCTGTGACCTTGATTGCTGTAAAGCATTCGAAACGTCGGAAAATAAAAATTAAAATAAATTTGCGAAAAATTCTTAAAAGATGGTTTTATTTAAAATAGTATATTTTTATTTAAAAAATACAGGACATCTCTATATTTAAAATACGGATATTTATTTGTAGTTATTTCCGATTTATTATGGTTTATGTTTAAAAACCAGTTATGATCTAAGAACTAACCTATTAGTAATTTAGTGGTAATATACAAATTATATTTAGGTATTATTTTAGAAATAAATAATTTAAACTCACTTCTCCTGTATATGACAAATCATCCTGTGGAGGCGGCATGGAGTTTGGTATGACGACGCGTAGATTATTGTGACGGGGCGAGTGGTGCGGCGGGGGAGCGTGGTGCGACTTGTGGGGGTGGCGATGAGGGGAGGGAGCTGGCCCTGGCGAGGGAGAGGGCGTGCATCCTGCCCCCAATGGAGATCCTGAGCCTGGATATCCGTTCGACATTTCTAACATTCCGCCACTTGGGTAGACTGCAAAGAAAATGTAAATGATAATAAGTTTTGAATTTACGTTGTGTATAATTATACATAAATTATTTAAAAAAAAACATTACATCTGTTTGGTTAAGAAGTTACTTTTGCATCAAAAGTTATCTAATAAAATGCAAATATAAATATTTATTATATATAGTAAAGTCACCTGAATCGGTTTCCGAAGACGATGGCCGTGGACTGATCGAAGTGTGCATTTGAGGACTAGCTTGCAAAAGGGACTGGTCATAGTTTCCGACGGGCACGCTCACTGGTAGGTTGTAGTTGCTCCCAGTGACGCCTACTCCAACTCGGCTGCCGTTCAATTGGTTACGTTGCATCATCATTTGAAATTCCTCGTCAATTTTTGAATACTTGGCTTCGGTCCGTGGTGTCAGGTTATATTCCGGTTCTGCTTCAGGGCTGTCAGGCGACATCACTCCGTTCTTATGCTCTTTCTTCGTTAGTGCCTGTAAGTGTCAGCGAAACCAGCTCAGGTGGCTTGACGAGCCCAAATCATAAATACTACGTTGTTTAACTCGCATGCAATTTAAAAATCAAGTTAATATTAGGATCACCCTCTATACACACCGTTAGTTTTTAATTGTTTATAAAATCATAATATTTTAATTGCCAGTATGTAGTTGAGGGTAAAAGTGCTATCACAACTACTAAGCAGTACTACTAATTGTAAGTTATACGTGAAAACTTTTTAGCGTACATATGTGTGTTGTGTCGAATGCAATGGTACAACACT
Organism: Brenthis hecate; assembly: GCA_951806755.1. Lineage (NCBI taxonomy): Eukaryota > Metazoa > Arthropoda > Insecta > Lepidoptera > Nymphalidae > Brenthis > Brenthis hecate. The sequence continues at coordinate 5,143,577 of OX638262.1, forward strand.
GACTTTACCCTTGATGCCATCAGGTAGGCGCGCTCAATTCAAATAAACACAAAAATATTTATAAAATCCATGCTGCACAAGGAAAATAACATAAATATTTGGGGTGGCTGGTCATAAACTGTTAGTATAAAACTGGAGTCTGGCGTTTAACTTCATCTTTTTTTTAACAGGAAATAAACCGGCATGCTGGTACGTTGGTGTTCTATTTACGTATACGGGGTACTGAGATACGGAGGTGAATTCACAACATCGAACCGACGCTCTATTCTACTCGATTAGTGTCTTATGGAGTTTTATTAATATTTTTGGGTTTGTTTAGTAACACATAGTTAAGGTATATTTGTGAGTAGAAGCGCTGTTAATGGGATAAGTCAAGTTTGCATGGACATTGCATTGATCACGGGCACACAGATGACGCCGTACTTAATGTACCTCGATGATGTTGCGGTTGGTCAGGGACTCGTGCGGTTCGTTGTATTCCGTGTATTTGAGTAACACCTGTAAAGTAGTATAATTTTAAATTACTTTTCGCGTTTAGCTCTTGACGGTATTATGTAGATTTGTTTACGAAGTCTAAGTTTTCCGCTAGTTGTAATTGTAGTAGAGTTGGTTTGGTTCATTAAAGTAAATTATGAACTCAGATTGATATTTCTTTTGTTAATTATAACCTTTACTATAACCTAAGAAAATTTCGAACGATAATTTTAACATATTTTAATTTTATTTAGTCAAAATACCTTCAGTGATAATTGGCATAAAATGCTAATTTCATTTCTTTCTCAATATTTTGGATACATTCAAGTCTAAGAATATTCACTTGCCTTGTCCATATCTGTGCTAGCATATTGGTAGAGTTTGTTGTTTGAGCTAAAGATGATTAGAGCGATCTCGCAGTCGCAGAGTACGCTCAGCTCATATGCCTTCTTCATCACCCCAAATTTACGCTTGTTGAAAGTCACCTGGAAATACAATAAATAAATATAATTAATTTGTATTAATTATATTTTATTGAATTAAATTAGAGCATTATAAGTATTATTTTATAAAATTACTTATGTTAAAGATTATTTCTCTATATGTTGATGTAGAGGAAGGCTTAAATGTAGAGAACTACTTATCTATATCATTGCATTTAAATATACCTACTAGTGTTCGCTCAGTGTCGATATTCAACAATAATCATCATTGAAAATTTAAGGAAAACATATATGAATAGAATCTATACTAATATTATAAATGTGGAAGTTTGTGAGTATGGATGTATGGATGTATGTTTGTTACTCTTTCACACCAGAATGGCTGAAGGGATTTGGATGAAATTTGGCACAGAGATAGATTATAGTCTAGAATAACACATAGGCTACTTTTTATCCGGGAAAAATATATGGTTACCGTGGGATAGGTTTGCTTTTGTCTTCCTAGAGGGCGAGGGTGAACCGCTAATTTACCTATTGAGGTATATAATTAGAAAGAATATCGGTTGACAAACAGAGGAGAAAAAGGTACTGAACTGTGTTGTTTTTGCCTATTTATATATTGGTAATATAGAACTATATTTAACTGCCTCGGTGGTGTAGTGGCTAGCATGTACAGCTGCACACTCGGAGGTCCTGGGTTCGAGTCCCGGGTCGGGCCAAGTTTAGTTATTGAGTCTTTCTGTATAGTAAGTCTCAGTAACAGCCCGGAGTTGGGAAGTTGGGGGAGTTTCACCCCCGTGCCTCGGAGAGCGCGTAAAGCCGTCGGTCCTGCGCCTTAACTCTCACTGGTCGTGTCGAGCAGTCGTCCCACCGGAGTATGAGAGTGACAGGAATAGAGAGTGCACTTGTGTCTGCGCGTACACTTGTGCACTATAATATCTCCTGCGTAGTTGGCTAGTCTCAATGAGATTGGCCGCCGTGGCCGGAATCGAATAGGAGAACATCATTAATATAGAACTAAGAACATACACTTTTATTTGTTATATAGACTTCCATGATTGAATAATTATCTAAAAGAATACAGCCTCTACATGAATTTCAATTAAATTCATTATTTCATTATCTTTTTTGCTAGCAAAGTAGTTCAACTTTACGAACATATAATTCCTTCGTAATGTGGCGTATTGCATTGTAAAACTTTTAGTCGTAATACTCTTTATTGGTTGTTTGAGTAATATTTTTTAATTTACAGAAGAGTTTAAATTAAGCAATTAATGATAATGATTGCAAGCTTGCAATTAAGCTTTACTTTGAACTCTAAAACTTAAGTTCATTTATACATATGATAAAATTGTAACTGATCGGTGGCTATACATTAAAGATATTTGAGAAAAACTATTATTGGGACTCTTTGTTAAAGCAACAGAGCCCAAAATAATGATTTAAAAAAAATCAGTTTTCCTATGCGTTTATGCGCTCTAATCTCAGAAACGGCTTAACCGACTCGGGTGCGGTTTTCACTAATATATTGTGGTAAGTTTCACTTAGCATTAGTATTTGTTTTATTTCAATCGGTTCGTAAATAAAAAAGTTGTGTTAATTTAAAGAAGCAAGGTAGGAACAAAACCGAGCGAAGCGAGGGTGAGTCGCTAATTTTAAATATGTTTATAAAACACATTATTATATTTCACATTAAACGTTTTGTAATTCCAAATTATTATTATAAGAAAAATAATAAGCAGGAAGCGAAATGAGGACAATGTAGCATATATACATTGTTAATGTGCGTAGTTCACAGTGTGAACTGTTCGCTACAAAGAAATACTGTGTTGATATTCTAAACAGTACAGAAAGTCATCTCGTTCAATTTATTAGTTTATGATTATGTATTAATTAGCTTAATCATTAAAAAGGTATTAGCGAAAAATACGTAGAGATATTTTTTTATCAGATACATATAAAAAATCGTCAGCGTTTTGGTAAAAATTATTGAAGTAAATAGTGGAATATTTTTAAATATAGGTTGTTTTTGTAAATTTTAATTATTTAATGTTTCATATTATATTTTCAATACTTTTTAATTACATAAAATACAATCCTCAACTCGATCTCAATTTCATTTCCTGTTTATCAGAAAAAAACAATGTTATCGTAATGATATGTCAATGAAATAAAAAAAATATATCTCAAAAGTAAAGTAAATCATTATTAACCACTTTAAACTTTAATAATTAAATATAAAATATATTAACATATTAATATTTTTTATCTCAATGTTATTGCTATAATAAAGCCATATTAAAAATTATGTAGAGCACTGTCACCTACATTTTAACTTAGCGCAAAAAAGGGCAAATTGACCTTCGTAAACTTGCATTACAGCCGTCTGAGCTCTCCCAATAAACCAGTTAGCTGTGATCCCCTCCCACCATAACATTTAAATGATTTACTAAGCATAGAAGAAGCTTTATAGCTCCAAAGAGACTGGACAAGTGTGTGTAGTTGTATAATTAATAAATTACAAGCGGGAACGGTCATTGTCCCTTGCGATAATGTTTGCAGCGAGTTCTTCTGATAGGCCCATCTGTTGGGTCAGAACACTAAGGTCATTTCACCCTTTCACAACCTTGTATTCAATTTACATGGATGTTAATAAAGTTTTAAGTAATAAACCGCTCAATCAGTAATTATATTATGTAAACTAACTCTCAATTGGGTGTAGACTAAAGTTTTTGTTTACGGTTACACTTATATAAAACATACTAGCATTGCCCGCGGTTCCGCCCGCGTTCAGATAACTAAGAACCAAATTCTTAGTATACTCTTACAATGCAGTTTTTGTATTTGTTCTCAGAAATGAGATAGTTTTCCGCGGTAATAAGTATCCTATATGTTGGCCTGGATTACCAGCTATCACCATCGCAAATTTCATCAAAATCCCTCTAGTGGTTTTTCCGTGATGCGGTAACAGACAGACAGAAAAAAATTCTAAAAACTATAGATTCGGCCTCTGTATCGATAATAATGTCTATTTCAGTAAGATTTCCCAAAAAAATATTTAATGTACAGATTCGGCTTAGTTACAATTTTATTATATGTATAGATTTAAACGATTGCGTCGTAATTCTACCTTACGCATCGTAATACTTTAGTCGTACTAATTATACCTATGTATACCTACTTATTATTATGGCGTCGCAAACATGATTTTATTTTATGTTTTGAATCCAACTAAAATATACTACCGAATTTTTCCGTCTATAACAAACATTTTATTGTACGCCATTTCTATTGCGTAGATGTATTGCTACGATAGTGTAGCTCGTTCGAGCATGCTGTGGGTTCGATTACCATTACCAATAAGTAAAGAGGTATGAAATTGAAATTGTTTATAGCCGACTACTAACCTATCTGAGATAAAATTAAATCTATATATGTCTATTATATCTATATATTATAAATAGGTAAAGTTTGTTAGTTTGTGACGTTGTTGGATCTACTGAACCGATTTAGATGAAATTTGGCAAAAAGATAGTTTGAGACCCTGGGGAAGGATATAGGATACATTTTATCCCGGAAAATATCCCTTAAGGGGCTGAAAATTTTATGTAATTTATAACATTCTTTTAAAAAATAATTTAGTTTCATAAGAAAAATGATAGTATGTTTTTAAATAAGTAGAAGCAAGTTTGTCATTGACATTGCTACTAGTCCTGCGTTCAATGTTGTATCATCTCCATTGTCTGTATTTAAATTGGCTTAACTACAATTTAACTCATAATAACAAGTACCTACAATTACATATATCATACATATAATATAAAAAATGTTATAAACTGTGTCCACGAAAATAATATAATCGTGGAATATTCTTATGCTTTCGTTGAAAATTTTAAACATTTGTTAGTAATTATATCTAAGTAAGCAGCGAATCGCAAAAGGCAGTGGTAGCCCAGTGGTAACGCCTCGCTTGGGAAACCGAGTGAAGCGGGTTCAAATCCCGGGACTCGCACCTCTGATATTTATATGTGTGAATCATTTCCAACATGATTACCACTTGCCTTACGGTGAAGGAAAACATCGTGAGGAAAGCTGCATGCCTGAGAAAACCTTGCAAGTTTTCGAAAGACATGTGAAGTCCGCCAATCCGCAATTGGCCAGCGTGGTGGACTATGGCCTGATCCCCCTCGTATGAAGGGAGGCCCGTGCCCAGCAGTGGGACGTTAAAAGGGCTGAATACAAGCAGCGAATCGACCAATAATTATATCTTTGTATTTATTCTTATTAATTTTACATTCTTCATCGAACCTAGGCAGGAAATTTTCGTACCCACATGAAATGTGCTAAATGTGCCAAACTTATATATATATATATATATATATATATATATATATATATATATATATATAAATATATATACATATATATAAAATTACTGATCCAAAGTCATTCGCCTTGAAGGGCTATTTGACAACCAATATTTTACAAGACGATTTAATATTTTATTATATTTTACGGTATTACAAGACCGCCTAATAAAAAATTTAGTCTAAAATGTAAAACTCAAACGCATGTTCTTAACGTACAAAGAATTTTCTTGTAAAGTAAGAAACTTGATTGGGCTTAATTTATACACATACTAATAGCTCATCATCCTCAATTTGCTCGGGTTCGCCTCTAGAAAAGCAAAACTGAATCTATCCCACGGGAACCGTACATTTTTCCGGGATAAAAAGTAGTCTATGTGTTATTCTGATATAAGACCTATATTATTGTAAAGTTTTATCAAAATTCATTCAATAGTTTTTGAGTGAAAGAGTAACAGACATCTATATGTATTCAGAAACTTTCGCAATTATACTATTATTAGGATTAAGATAATTCTGACCTGTCGATTCCGTTCATCCGTGATCCGTGATATTTGTATTTTCTTCCGACCCATGGTGGCAGCAATCTTGGAGGGGGTTTAAGGAGCGGGGGGAGAACAACAGTGGCCGGGCGGCGGGCAGCTACTACGGACGTCAACAGCTATCTGTAAACAAGAAGTCTAAACGTCAATAAAAGCAGAAAAAATCCAAGTAAACAACCTTACGCATAAAAAGAAAAAATGTAAAATATCAAAAACAAAAAAAAAGCTTTAAATCGAAAACTCAAAAAATGGTCAGTTTTTTTTGAAAACAATTACATAAATATTTTTGATAAACAACAAGTTTTATATTTCCTGGTTGCACAACTCAAAATAATTCAGATATAACCTCGACATTTTGGATTTAACTTTTAAAAAAAACACGGTACCGAAAAGGTTAGTTGTAATTTGAAGAGTCTAAATGATTCACTTACATAAGGATTGTCACTGTTCACATATCCATAATGGATCACTACATAGATTTGCATAATGACCCCTACTGTCAGCCCCTATGACCTCGATTTTTCCTAATCGACAAGCGATTTCTGACAAAGTAGGCTTTGATGAGAGCGCGTATATGTGACACACTACGTATAGTATGTCACGTTAGTGGTTTTTTATATAAAATATATCAATAACCTGGAGATTATCACGTTGTTTTATGTTTTTGAGGAATTTTATTACTTATTAATTAGATGAACTATTAGGATAATTACAACGAATACATTTTTACAAAATAAACATTCATTACAGTACATATATCATATTGTACCTACATACATATTTAAGCAAGATAATATATATATATATATATATATATATATATATATATATATATATATATACATATATATATATATATATATATATATATATATATATATATATATATATAGATATATATTGACTCATATTATTTACTTTTAGTATGTTGAGTGTATGCTGTTATTTTCTATTTTACTGGTTGACACAGAATTTATTTCAATTTTCTAATAATGTTTTACAACACTTCCAAAAATCCACTTGATAATGAAATAGAGCGTTATAAAAATCTTGATTTATAGAATAACTAAATTGTATACCATCTTATTTCCCAACAACAACACAACATAAGGGCAACAACAAGGGTTAACAATATAGGGCAAAAGTACTATTAAAAGATTGGTAGGTAGGTACTACCATAAAAATATATGAAATATATGTACATATATGCATATATTAATATATCAGAAGAGGACAATGTTTAAAATATTATTTACGGTTTCCACAGCATATAGTTCTGTTAGTTAAAGGTCATCCAGTAGTTTTTATTACTTTTGTATTTTCCTGTAGTTCTCACTCGTGCCCAGTTTCCCCTATTATGCATGTGTGCGTAACGCATTACGCTGCAAGCACCCACTCATGCACACGCTCGTCTGTGGGGTACAGGGTGAGTAGGGGAGGGTGTCAGGTCACTGTGTTTATAGGTGGCTTGTTACGTGGCATTTACGTTTAATCAGGCATTATCAAACGCTTTATATGAGTGACGGTAAATCTTAGTTAATGTGCCACAATTGTATAATTCTTTGTTGCGAGGTCAAATTGTAAATCGCGTTTAAATAAAAACGGAAATTTAATTTTAGTTTTCCATAGACTACAAGGTTGTTATTTAATTACTTTATATTTTCTTTGTAGTTATTTTTTTTATATAGTTAGTTTTTTGGCACGTGTTATTTTTGAATGAAATTAGCATAATTATAGCAAGTTATTGTTGTAATAGATATATAATAATTATATGTATGTAACATTTATATAATGACCTTTGAGACGCCTAAAACCTTAGTCTCTCCCGTGACCATGATTAAAATTTTTTTTTGACTACTACAAAGCATTCAAAATATGGGGAACCAAAAATTAAAATAAAACCGCGAAAAAATCCGAAAATATAGTTTTATTTAATATCTAAGAAAATCTAAGAAGGTATCATATCTATAACAAATTATTTTTAAAAAGTTCAGATCAACTTTTGCCATGAATTGCTCTTTGGCTTTCTTTTTATACGGCCCATTACGTTTTTCTTTAAAATTCAATAAAGTCATAAAGCGTTAAGTGACTTTGCGGAAAATGAGAGTATTTTTTGCTTAAATCAACCATCCCTGAAAGCAATGAATCATTCACAATAACAGAGCAAAGTTAAAATTAATCATCCATCATAATATTAATATTATATTTTTTTGTTCAGTATCATGACTTTTATCATGAGTTTACGCTGAACTTTATGCAATGTTCGGAAAATGGCTTATATATTTTTCATCTAAGTACACTAATACCTATAATAAAATATTTACGACATCAAAGGTATACTTTGAATATTAAAAAATTAAACTCTCAGTCCTATTAATGCGCATCAGTTGAAAACAGTTAAATGGATTCTGATAGAGCATTTTATAGCAATACGTTAAAATATTAAATACTAGCGGCTCACCTTCGCTTCCCAGGTACATTTTAACGATTAGTATGGAATAGATAGATTATATGTATATGTATATATATATATATATATATATATATATATATATATATATATATATATGTGTGTGTGTATTCAGCCCTTTTTAACGTCCCACTGCTGGGCACGGGCCTCCCTTCAGTACGAGGGGAATCAGGCCATAGTCCACCACGCTGGCCAAGTGCGGGTTGGCGGACTTCACATGTCTTTCGAAAACTTGTTAGGTTCTCTCAGACATGCAGGTTTCCTCACGATGTTTTCCTTCACCGTAAGGCAAGTGGTAATCATGTTAGAAATGATTCGCACATGAAAATATCAGAGGTGCGAGACCCGGGATTTGAACCCGCTTCACTCGGTTTCCCAAGCGAGCGCGTTACCACTGGGCTACCACTGCCTTATATATATATATATGACGAGTTCTTGGGGGTTGTATTATAACGTGTTTTCTGGTGGGAATGCGACAATCTCCCGCGGTAAAAAGTAGCCTATGTCACTCTCCAGCTCTCCAACTATCTTTATATTAAAAATCACGGCAGTCCGTCACTCTGTTTCAACGTTAAAGAAAGACAACAACAAACACTTTTGGAATTATAATATTAAAGTATAGAATGTATATCTAACTTTCATATTTCTAGATCGATGATAAAAGATATAATTCAATTTATCTCACATATTTTACTTGTAGAATAAATAGAAATAAGGGCCTAGGGGCATAGCAAGCAGTGGCTGTATCTGAACTAATATTATAAATGCGAAAGTAACTTTGTCTGTCTATTGCCTTTTCACGCTTAATCGCTGAACCGATTTAGATTAAATTTGGTATAGAGATAGTTTGAGACCCTGGGAAGGACATAGGGTAGTTTTTAATAGTTTATATCCTGGAAATCATCCCTTATGGACGTGGAAGTTTGTATGGGGAATCAATCATTTCTCAAGTAAGGAATATAATATTTTTTATTTAAAATACTTACCTATTTTTCTATTCCTACGCATGTACTATAAATAATAAATACATATGCCCCGAACCCGAGCGAGGCGAGAGTGAGTCGCTAGTAATATAATAAATGTTTATTGTTATAATATGTAGTGTAATGGTGAATGAATACTCTTTGTAAACAAACTACTTTATAAATTTTTTTACTTCTTTTCTGTTTCTTCGAATGTGAAAATTGGGTCACGCCATGAGATTGCGTCATCCGGAAGGTTAGTTAGTCAACTTGCAGAAAGTGTACTCTTAGCTAAGTTTTCATTCGCTTAGGATGAAAAAAATGATTATTTCTAACATATTTGTTATCATAATGCCAAATCGTCTAATATTTCAATTTTTTACGAAACATTTCTATAATAATTCTAAATATATTTATATTTTATTTACTAACATGAACCAAGTTATATTTTAGTGAATAAATCGCTGAAGTAAGCTAGCGTGGGTTGGTGTAAGAACGCCTACGTGCATAAAGGACGTGACGTAAATTATATATAACTACTATAAGATATATTAATAGATGGTTATATATAAAAATAGAGTTAAATGATGTCTTATTGTAACTATCATTAGTAGGTAATATGCCCATATACATATTTATTTCTATTTATTGAAAAAATATCACGTATAAAATATAATACCTATTTGCTTCTATGACACAACCGCGCTGTGGTGTCTAGTGTAGAGTTAGCATTTAATCTAATATTGTAACACAATTATATGAGTATTACACAAGTCCCAGTGAAGGACTAGGGCATTCGATAAGTTATCTAACATTTTTACTGTCTTAAGAAAGAAATAATGTAGGTGAAACTGACAATAAAAATAAGATAATATGATTATTGTCATGACATGCCAATTTCTTTGTTTATGCGTTTTTGTACTTGAACTGATGTCAAAAGGTTTCAGAGGACGTAACTTGTATACAATTTGTACCGAGTACTAAAATGTTGAATTGAGAATCAACTCAATAATTAATTCTTCTTCATGACTAAATCGAATAATTAATTATTATTGTTTATTAAAATATAAATCGATATTGACCCTTCTACAATTTTTAATTTAAGTTATAAATGTTGATGTAGCTGTTATTACAATTCACTTTAGTTCCTTTGTTTCCTTGCCTTTCATTACACGTTCGGCTCAAAGATTTTGTGTGAAAATCCCGTCTGCTTGTGACAGGTCAGTTGATCGAGTTCTTTCAACGTATATTCGTATATTTACTGATAATAACTTCGGATATTTGTTTTGGAAGTTGTTATGGGCGATAGAAAAATGTATGTGTATTTAAAAATTAAAAAAAAAACAATACCTACTTTAAAGATAATATGAATTAATGTTTCTAATATAATATTCTGATTTCTAAATGATAATTATCAATTCATGGCTGCTAAAATGATAAGCGAAACAACCTTATTGTAATATTTACGAGGCTTACATATTATAGTACTAATATTTATTTATAAATGATAACTTTCATTTGTTTGCTAAATCTTTGTTTGAAAACCTAGATACTGCATCACAAATAAATCCTACTACATCATTTCTTAACAACTTTCATGAACACATGTTTTATCTCCCCACGCTACCCTAGCCGCGTGACCTTGTCGGGGAAGGGGCAAGGGAGAAGGGCACCCACACTGTTTCTAGAAACGTCCTAATACCAGCTTTACCAGTCAACAATACGATCTATTGGCAAGCTTTCAATGTCCTGAATCCCAGTATACAATAAATCGAAACTCGATTATAGTCGTATAGGTACAGGGAAGATATTATCGCATGTTTGCCAGCGTTGGTGTCATTGTGGAGCAATCCATTAGTCATATGTAATTTAGTTTCAGAGGTGCTTTATTGTATTCCTCTACAGTAGGTATTTGCTAAAATAATTTAAAAATCGAAAAGGTTTAAACATGACCATTAACAGGAACAGGTTAAAGTTGATTTTATTATTATTCTAAACAAAGAGGTATACATAGTAGTTAAATAAATTCAAATATACTTTTAAGGCATTCAGAAAAGCAGTATCGAAATTTAAAATGATTAAATATTTATTGGATCTTAAACATTTTGGAATTTATATTTAATTATACTAATTAAATGTTTAAAACACTTGCTCATATAACACTTGTCAGTGCATTTTTTAATTACTGTTTGGATTTTAATAGTGTTCTGATTTAATATGCTCTTTATGCGTGAACAACAAAGACTAATAGCGAGGGGGACTCGTACTGAATTTCAGTGTTTCATTACAAGGAGGCAAATAAGCGAGTGGGCGATGCATTTGTATGGGAGTGCACGTGTAACTTCCCCCTACTCCCTCCTACGTTCCACGGGAACAGTTGAAAGGGAAATTTAATAACAAACTGAGTGCGGAAATCTGAAGCATTACTTTTATGAATTTGTAAAATGTTTAAAGCTACTTAATTTATCTATTACGTTAAGTTTTACTACAATCAAATTGCTTAAAATACTTTGCTACATCAAAACAAGGTTATCTATTTAGTATACGTATTTATTTATTTTTATAAAATTAATGTGTTAAAAATATATAGTGTTTCAGAAATTTCGTCATTATTGAATATTTTTACATTAAGAACTGGTAGCTCTGCTAACAGCAAACCTCTCGAGTACAAACTTTTTTGCAACAATTTATTCTGATCATCACGCAGAGGATTCACAACAGATCTTCAACAAACTTTTATAAGACCAACTTAAAGTTATTACCTTTCAAATAAAAAAAGAACCATCGAAATCGGATCTCATAAGGCGGAGATATCAAGTAGTTATCTCTTTGCCAATTTTTGGAGGAAGTATCGCTCCGATGAAAAAACCCCGACGTCAAGAAAAATCTTTAAAGTCGTAAAACCTGCATACCATGTTTTGTCTGGATCGATTGTAAAATACGACCTGTAGAAGAATACCAACAAACTGACAGAGGAAAGCAAATCTGCCAGACTTTAAGCTCGCTGCGTCAACAATATAGAGAAATAAAAAAAAAAACTTTTAATATAACATAAATCTATTGACATTTTAAGGAAAAATATAAATCATCTTCAATCAATCACATCATCATCAACAATAATCATCATCAACAAATCATCATCAAACAATAATAAATGTTTAAAACTGAAACAATTGTGTCTTGCTTGAATATTTCATAAACAGCGAAAGGTCGACATTTTATGTCCACTTTCGCTCTAAGTATTATTATACAGAACATTAATAGCAATAATGTATTGTATATATTTTGTGTGCCATATTTATTATTTATATATGATAAATAATTTTGCAGAACGTCTTTTTTTAGTAAAACAATTACTGTAATTTCTGGTTACTACGTCGTTTTATTTCAATGATAATAATATTTTTTTAATAATATTATTTTTTTTCTTTACACCTTGATAATTGATATGTATCCAGCCAAAAAGATAACGACGTTGATAATACGCGCCCAGTCATTTGTGAAAGTAGTCTACACAACTTTTTGCTCAATTCAATTTTTAAGGATACTCTAGATTACTGTAAGGCGTTAAACCAAGGTAATTTATTTTATAATGAATTTAATCGAAAGTATGTAATTTTTTACACGTAAATTATCTTTGTATTATATGTTCTTATTAATGATATCGATACATGTTTAATGAATTTAAAAACAAATAAATATCAAGTTACAAATAGTTCTCGAAATATTTAGTGTATTTAATTTATACATTAAAATACTTCTTCTACTTCAAACAATAATTATTTCTATAGTTACATGATACAATAGAATAATAAGTTTTTGTTTAGGACTGAGTCAAAAATTATATAATAGAGTAAACAGGATCAATATTAGGACGGCGAGCTGTAACAAAATAAACGTGAGTGCTTTATTGACAAAGTACTATTTGATATGTTATATATATTTATTTCATTCACACTTATAAGAAAAATATTTGCTCATCAACCCGCGTGCTTAGTAGCATGAAAATGAATTGGAAAATTTACACGAACTGTCTGAAGACGGAAAATATTAAATAATTCAGTGCGTCTACGACACCGGTATAAAGGCACCTACAATAGTGGTTCAAACTTAATAATACGCAATAATATTGAAATATATTATACATGAATTTGTGTTAATTTGTCTCTATGTAACGCACGTTGAGTTGCTCGGCAACGCGTCATTAAAGCAAGATGGCGCGGGTGACGTCAGCGCGTCCGGAAGAGGGGATGGGGGAGGAGGTACAAGGTCTTGCGGCCAAGCGTGTCACTTCCCAATGAAAAAGTGGCCTGAGACCCGAAAGAGCGCTGTCCTTGGAACGATCTTGCGGAAGGTAAAAGTACAAAGCAATTCTTTTCGTCAGATACGCGAAAACAGAAAATCACTGCGGCAGCGCCTACCATAAGGTTTACGATGGCGTGACAGGTGGATATGACATCAGCGGTCTTCTCGGTTTGTTTGGCTTTAGAGTGCCATCGCACAACCGTTTGACCTATGTCAAGTTCAGTGAAAGCGAAAGTTGTTAGGCTTGTACAAGATCTTGTAATATTATGGACAACCCACACGCGTCACCTTTTGGAGTGCTATTCAATTATTATAACTGCGCAAATAGTATTATTGAGACTACTATACCGAACGTATAACTAGTAAGGTTATTAGAATAAATTATTAGGTAAATATATAACTGATTGTTTTAAACAGAAATGAACCAAGACACCAAGTATCGCTCGTTAGCCATGACAGCGATGAGTCGATGACAATTGTGCATGACGTCATCCACGCACACATACACAGTTAGTATTATGCTGATAAGGAAACCGCAAATGTGTGTATACAGGCATAAGTGTGGGTATTTAAAAGATTACATTCGTTGTTTGTTGTTGAGATCGTAACGTTTTTAATTGGACATGTCGCGTATTTGTTATAGCATCGACACTGAATGTTCTGTTTTACAATCTTTAGCATATATAACTTGAATATGATCACTGTAGTACCTCAATGAATTTCGAAACTGAATAATTCATTTCACATTGTAAAGTTGTAAATTTATTCCTCACTAGCAAATTTGGTCACATTTGATATCGGCTTAAATATAACGATAATGTAATGTATCAAAATGTACACACAAAAAGAACTCACGATCACTTAGGAACTACGCTAATGCAATCAGTTATTACCTGTCTAATTATGTAATAAGTTTTAGATATATGTATATGTACATATTATATCGCCCGACGGATCGTCAGAAACTTGACAGCTATTTGTTTGTTCTCCTATCACCTTGCACTGTCTGATATCCTCGTAAGGATCGCACATTTTAACATACATACGATTTTATTTACAATTTCGCTATTTAAAATATAATCTATACATCTTTATAAAACTGAAATGCTGTTCTTTGAGAAGCAAACATCAACATTTGAGAACAAGCTAAATCGAATTGAATATTTTTTTAATGTTTATAAAAATACGAACATGCTTTTTATGGGAAAGATTGCCCGATTTGGCGAATTTGGTAAAAATTGAAAGTGTTTTTTCTATAGGATTAGATGAACCCAGTGATCGCAAATTTAATTGATGTTTGGACGTCTGTCGGTCAGCTAGGTAAATATATAAATGAAATCTTAATATTTACAACGTAGGAATTTGTTTTGCTGTTATCTGTTAAAACACAGAACTGGTTTTAGCTAAACGAATAAAAGAATTATTAACTATGACAATATTTAAAATACGTTGAGTTTTATTGAATAACGCAATGAGATCGAATAAATTTTCTTTCCAAAATACGGTCTTATTATTTTACACGTTATACACAGTGAAGTGTTAAGCGTTTTTCTTTCGAGAACATCTTAGATCTATACTAATATTATAAAGAGATAAAGTTTGTGAATTGTGTGTTTGTGAGTTTGTGACGTTGTAGGGGGTAATCACTGGATTTTCTGAACCGATTTATATGAAGTTTGGTAACAAGATAGTTTGAGACCCTGGAAAGGACATAGGATACTTTTTATCTCGGAAATCATCCCTTAAGAGGGTGAAAATGATGATGGAAGTTGTACTGGGAAGCAAGCTAGGGACGAACCCGAGAGGAGCGAGGGTGAGTTGCTAGTTATATATACTTATGTCTAAATAATCTAACGAGAACATATTATATTGAATTTTAAAAGTTCTCATACATTATTGCGTAAGAATTATCCATTTTTACTAATATTATAAGATCAGTGTTGTTTATAAGTAAGAAGTAAATGAACGATGAAGGTAAAGTCAAGGTAAAAGATAATTGGTAGTTCAATTTAACAAAATAGTAGTTACTCCTTTTGTACTTTTACTACGCGTTGGGGCTCTCGCATTGGATGGATCGCAAGTAGAATATTTAAGTAGAACTGAGTCGATTTTGATCATACTAATTGAAAATTTGAAAATAATAAGTTATAATCAGTGTGGTTTCAGTGTTGTTGGTAGATTTGTAAATTGTGATTTTATTCTAGTTCGTTTTCATATCTGACAGGTAATGTAGAACATGTAGAGCTGAACAGTTAAATAATACCTTGACCAGCAGAAAATAGACAAATAAACTAAACAGGCCAAGTTGCGGGTAATTTTAGTCTAACATAATCTTTTTCAGATGCACTGCAATAAAATTCATATGATTGTATTATTAATGGCTGACCCACGATACAGTAACTGTCTATTACTATTGACTGTATGACTAATAATATTTTTATTAGTCCGGCTATTTATTATTAAAATTTATTTTTTTTATATTTTTGATCTTACACTCAACCTACGTTATCCAAGTAGGATCTGTCACATGATCGAAAATGAAAACTTATAAATACATAATCTTTTATCCAGATGCTCTGAATTTAAAATTTAAAAATGTGCGTGTGTGTGCAATTCACACATGGTAGAAGTGAAACTTATTATATATTTTGTCAGACAATAACAACGTTCACCATGGCAATACGGCAATGTATTCTATCTCATTCTCTCGCCGGCTCAATCATATATATTTATTTATGCATTTGTCTCTTTTTAGTGTCGCATTTCCGTTTCGTTTCCGTTTTAATCGAATTTCAAATCACAACGATTCTAAAGAAGTTTCACTTTAAAAACAAAATAAAATAGCTGGACTAATAATTATCGTACAGTGACTGGATCAATAGTTACTTTCATTATTAATTGACATTAAAATGTTAATAGCAATTTATCTTAATGTTTTCCAAATTAACAAGGTACTAACGGTATTTCTAAAAAAAATTAGGTCTCCGCGAAGTTTAGATTAAGAATTTCAGCGTCACAAACTAGTCAAGTGAGCTGTATAGAATGTATGTAAAAATGAGTTGGTTAATAGTTGGTTTTAATTTCTCCCATGCTCCAAAAAAACTAAGAATATTAATTTTTTGTACACAAAAACATAATTTAGAATATTTCTTATGATTGGAAACTGGAATATTTAAAATGTTTTATAAATTGAAGGTGAAACAGAAGCTAGATCTAAGTATTGATACATTTGAAATTGTTAAGGAGTCGGTTGATACAATTACATGTTACATAAGCAGCTTCTCATACATCTACTTCTTTTAAAGCAGGATGTATTTGTGAGATCCGTGACACAAGAACAGTGTCGTTCAGAAACGTTGTGCCACTTAATTTTCGACCTTATCACAAGGGGTAAAAAGCTACTCGTGTACGTTTTAAATGTATGTATGTATGTATGTACCTTGTACACGATAAGGTGGCAGGTCAGACCTTTTGTTGAGATTACAATGTCAATTCGGAATTGTCAAACCGTGGTGTCGCTTATGATGTTAATAACAAAAGATGGCGCCAGATCTGATTTTATCGCCGTGTAAGTTCTCGTTGTTAGAGGCGTAATTTATTTTTAACTCCTCTACTAAGGTTACTGCAATGCCCATATATATACTAGTACTGATAAAATGAAACAATATTAATTTAAAACATAGAAGTGTTTTCTTCCCGTGATGCGTTCACAGACAGACAGACAGACAAAAAATCTAAAAAAACTATAGATTCATCCTTCGTATCGGTAATAACGTCTATTTCAATAACATTTTCCAAAAAACATTTAATATACAGATTCGACTCAGAATTTTATTATATAATGTATATTATATTATCTAGATTTACAGCAACTATTTCATGTACCGGGATAAAAAAGTCCTATTTCTGTGAAAAAAACACGTTAATTTGTTTCAATCATATGCTACTGCGGGAAAGAGCGACAAAATATCAACAAACTCACTTTCACTAATAATATTAATAAATAATGAATATGTTTTATACCTATATATAATTACTTAATTAAAAATAATAAGTGCAAATGTTTCTAAAGTAAAAAAACCCATCAGTAATAATTATAAAACTTATACTATAATTATTTTTCCAATACAAAAACTTACGATTCACTTAATAGTGAGTAGTTAGATTGATATATTATTTATTATTTTATAAACAATGAATTCTCACAAATAAGAAAGTCTGTTCCAATCGTGAACGTCAGTCCAAGAGTGCGAAATCAAACGGCAAGATTCTTTCCAATCTGTGATGTCGTAACGGGCATTTGTTTACGGCCCGGGCACCCGTCTGACCCGAAAGACGAAACTGTGTCAAGAAGTTTATTCAATCTGCCTGTAACACCGCTCTTTCACTCGATATAACACCTTAAATCTTAATAGTAGAGTGCAATTTCCTAGAACTACACCCATGGGGAATATTTCTACTTTGGTTTACTGTCCTTGAATGTACGTACTAACTACATACAAAAGTGCTTTATAAAAGCGTTTTAAGTGAGAAAAACAATATATATATATATATATATATATATATATATATATATATATATATATATATATATATATATATATATATATATATATATATATATATATATATATATATAATTGTGTATCGTATTTTTTTATTTATCAAGTTAGAATTATTTTACGTTTGAAAACATTTCTAATTGTAATATAATTAAATCTTTTACGAATTTTTTGTTATCAAACCAGATATACAATATTAAGTTATATTTCTTCTTTAAGGCTAATAGAATTGCATTATAAAGTACAATTTTAAATCAGTGGCTTCGAATAACAAACATCATAATGTAAAAAAGTCTAAATTTATGACAACTCTCCTTTCAGTTGACCCATTCTAAGATGAAGTACGTGAATATGTGAAATGTTTTATGTACATTCAATTTAGTAACCTCTTATTTACTACTTCTGTTAGCGTATTTATTTAAAACTAGCTCATCACCCTTGCTTCGCTCGGGTTCGTCCCTAGGTGATCCTTTAAATTGACATAACTTTTTTGTTTATTGAAATAAAACAATAAATACTAAATGTTAAGTGAAGCTGATCACAACACATTAGTGAAAATCGCACCCAAATTCATTAAGCCGTTTTTGAGATGAACGCGCACAAACGCAGAGACAAAGAGACAAACAAACAGATAAAAATTCTAATAATCATTTTTTTGGTTTCTATTGCGTTAATAAAACCCCCCAATAATAGCTTTTCAAATATTTTCAATGTACAGACAGTGATCAGTTACACTATTATTATATCTATAGATATATAATATATAGACTAATCATGTCAATATTAATAAAATTAAAAACCATACAATATATAATTATTTAATATTTAAAAACATGATTTATTCAAGGTACATTGCACTTAAATAATAATTATTAAATATATATACTTAGAGTTAATTTAAAAATATCTAGAAACTTATTAATCAATTCTAAAGTATAAATGTTATTAATAATTATCATGACATTAATAATCAATAATATCAATACATAAATTTCTCTCAATTACAATGCGAATATTTGATAATAATAATATACATATATCATTATTTATCCATTTTAAAAGTTTAATAGTTTCCAGACGAGTAAACAAGAAACAAATGACGTTAAGAAGATTGATTGAATCATGCCTGAATTATTATAGATATATACTTTTATTTGTAAGATTTTTTTATATTAAATAAATATTTCACACTAGAATTATTTAGTTTAGACGATACTGACCGTAGCGTTGCACTGTGTTTGATTGACAGTTCTTAATGGTGAATTTCATTTTTGTGCAATGAGTTTGAAGATCACAGGGTTTATTAAATTTTAAATAGACTTAAATCTTTTTAAACCGAGACCAGAAACAGATATGGTTCCAATAAGAATCACTTCTTATCTATCTATACTAATATTATAAAGAGGTAAAGTTTGTGAGTTTGTGATCTTGTAGGGGGTAATCTATGGATCTACTGAACCGATTTAGATGTTTGGTAAGAAGATATTTTGTGAACCTGGGAAGGACATAAGATATTTTTTATTCCGGAAATCATTCCGTAAGGGGGTAAAATGGGGATGAAAGTTTGTATGGGGAATCAAGTTAGTGTGTTATAAATTGTGTGAGTGATCCCATTCCTTCATAATTAATCGCCCAAAAATACAGAACGTTTATCGATTATTTATATATTATATAAAAAATATCTTGAGTCATATGCATAACTAGTTGCCATCACACATTCAATATAGTAAATAATTACAATCCGTCAATTTATAAGGACGTGCTGCAACTTGCGTCTAACCAATAAGTGCTACAGACACTCTTATCACGAGCCCTTTGCAAACAACTGCCCAACCTTTAGACGAAATAAATGTTGACGATATTTGCTAGTAAAGGAAATCTGGAAAATTCCTATGTTACTACAAAAAACTCCATTGGGAACTGTGTACAGTAAGCTTTATCCCGTTCCTAATAAGAAATGAGGGAAACTCTGTCTTTGTCTAACATAGTCCTTTTTTCATATAACATTTAATTTAAACTTATAATTGAGTTGATTTATATTTCAAACGTAAGAGAATGCTCTAATAAGTAGCAATTTCGTGTACTAATCTTAACGCTTGGATAGTGAAACTCGTCACAAATCCCGTATACGTGGCATCCACGCTTGGATATGGATTAACGCGAGCTATCAACCGTGATAGATAACATACGTCATTAAATGATGTCATAATATTCTGTGGGAAGTCTAAATCTCAATCTTGTAGGTAAACTCCTTTGAGTAAACCTTACCAATACCTCATATAAATTAAAGCTTACTAGCATTGCCCGCGGCTCCGCCCGCGTTCAGATGACCAAAAACCAAATTCTTAGGTTTTACATATTAGTATACTCTTACATTGCAGTTTTTGTATTTTTTCTCGGAAATGAGATATTTTCCCGCTGTAAAAAGTATTCTATATATTGACCCGGATAACCAGCTAACACCATACCAAATTTCATGATAATCCCTCCAGTGGTTTTTCCGTGATGCGGTAACAGACAGACAGACGAACAGACAGACAAAAATTCTAAAAACTATAGATTCGGCCTCCGTATCAAAAATAATGTCATTTTAATAAGATTTTCCAAAAAATATGTACAGATTGAGATTCGGCTTAGTTAGAATTTTATGATATGTATTGATGATAAATTGTTACTCTTAACTTGTATCATCGACGAAATTGTGTTCGTTTATTTACATATTTGTTTACTTAAGGTGTTTGAAAAAACCAATCAAGCATGATGAAATTTGGCTTACACGTATGCCAATAACACGGAAAAGGTTTAAATAAACTTTCCATCCTAGTTAAATAGATCACGTGGGATGAATTCTTAAATAAAAAAATTACATCTACTTACTCGTAACATTTCATTTATCTGGTACAGGGTACAGAGTGTATCTCCATAATAAAAACCTCCAAAATATATTTTTTTATATTTTTCTTAACTATATACATTATAAAGAGGAAAGATTTTTTGTTTGTTTGTGTGTACCGAATAAGCTCCGAAACTACTGGACCGATTTCGATGAAATTTTATAAGAGGATTGTTTGAGACCCTGGAAAGAATATAGGATAGTTTTCATCCAGGAAATCATCCCTTAAGGGGGTGAAAATGGGGATAAAATTTTGTATGGGGAATCAACCTAATGACGAACTCAAGCGAAACGAGGGTGAGTCGCTAGTGATGTTATAAAATATTATTGAGTATGTTCGATAGGGTATTATATATAATATTATTTAATGGTGCAGGTAACAAAAGATACTGGATTAAAATATGTCATGTAAAGAGTCAAAGCTTGTTTTTAAAAATAAATGTTTTTGCGATTATTTGATCTAGGAACATGGGATGATTTCTCCGTTAAGATTTGAACGATATTAACAATTTGTTTTTAACGATGTAAAATAAATTCTGTTCGATTACTTTAAACATACAAAGATGTTTTATAAAAACACATGAATAAATGATTTGATTTATTCTAAATCCTTATTATCTGTAACCAAAAAATACACGACAACAAAAAATACAAAATGTTTATCAATTACGTATGTAGTTCCGTTAACAGGGAGAATTTTATTTTCCTTATAGATTCCAAATAAGATATTAAATAGGTGACTAGAAAAAAAAACGAAAAATGTCAAAACTATTTAAAAAGTCATTTTGTAATGAACATAAAAATTAATGTTTAGTGCTTTTTGCTTCTGATTGGTTGCGTTAATTAAACAGTTAGCACTACAGTATTAAAAACTGCAAATGAATACTAATTTCATATTAAAATAATTACAACTAGGGATTATTAAAATTATAATTTTATTTAAAAAAATAATTTAAAATATCGAATAAATAGCCATTTATAAGTACTGGTAGAGGATACTAATTAAAAGTGTAAATTACATAAAATAAAAAATAAAAAAGTTGCATAACAAGATGCCTTCGATAAAATAAAATCAAGTAAAAGCGAACGCACCGCACGCCGACATGCTGGCAACATTGAGCGCGCGAAAAAAAGCAAATGGCCGCCGCCAAGGTCGTAAGAAGCTGTCCTAGTCACGGAGGGCATTTACATTTTTTTATAATCGCTTCGGGGGTTTAGCGATACAGGCTCGTTTTTAAATTAATACCTCATTTCTTGGCCGATAGGTTCATATAGTTGCACGTCCATTGCATTTTCTGCATGTTAACGATTATTTGTACCGTCATAATGGAGTAACGAACCAGAAAATCGTTTAATAGCATTTTGTCGCGGATGAGCTGCACCAAACTGGACTTACAGGTTGTATCGCAGGAGGCTGTAAGTATACAGTATACGGTGACGCGGAACGACATGCCTTTGTGAGGAATAGGTGTTAGGTACAGTAGTAGGTAAAGTGGATTCATTAGTACCTAACAAGTAAATAACAAGAATAAATAAATAATACTGGCAGCAAATCTTATTGCAAGTGTATCTATTTATATGAATAAGATAATTGCCATTCTAATGCACTGTTCGTCTTGGTTCATTTTTGCAAAATTCAAAATCGATTCTAAGAAAAAATTAAAATAAGATATACTTACTAACATTTTAATATCACGAAGACGTACCCTTTTGTTTTTTCTTTTTGTAATGGCTTAAAATTAGACTTTCCGTTCATTTGTGAGATATAAACGTATGTATAAGTGGTGAAAATGATACTTGGGTCATTTGTAAATATTAAATAAATTTACAACATCCACAAAAATCACTTTATTGTAAATTATATTTATAATAAATTTAAAATTCATGCTCGATTATAAGTCTATAGGTAATGGCACTGTTAAAATCTTTAATGCAAAGAATTGTGGCAGTTCTATATTAATTAAAGAATTAACATTGATTTAAATTATTTAATTCAAACGTATATTAATGCTATTTGCATATTCTTTTGTTTGTTTTGCATAATATATGCATAACATACAGAAATTAAAATTCAAAGATCCTAAATACCATGTTAAATGAATATAAAAAAACATTAACATGCGAAAAATAATGATAAAATCGAGACGGTACTATCGAGTATCGATACTGCGAGTTGCCTTGCAAAACCAGAATCTCATTGTAGACCCGTTTGAGAAAAAAGTTTAAAACCTTCGTGAACTACGACGATGCATGGGAACGGAGTACATCTTCAGAAACCGTTTTTTTTGTAATAATTTTGGACCCTGTGTCATTGCAGTACAGAATATTTTAGATAAAATAAAAAATGTTGGCGACTCCGTAAACGGCTGGTTGCACCTGTCTCTTACAGCTAGATGCACTAGGCAAGATGGTAAAGTTGATTTAAATTATATTAATCTGCATTCCTATTGTAGGAGCAAAAACAATGTTATAATTTTCCATATCCACTTGAATTTTTTATGTTGTTATATAAATTAAACCATATCTTACACGTTCATTATATTAAAATTTATTATATCATAAATAAAAACGACTTAAATTATATACCTGAGTGATTTTTTTATCCCTTTTACCATTATGTTCCGTGATTTTGAAGATTTGTAGATTAGTATTTAATTAAAAAACGTGAAGGATCTACGGACCCCTGGTCGGAACAAAGTTCCTTTCGCTTGTTGGTAGACGTTTGCTATATACAGTCATTATAATTTATATTATAAAATATCAAGTTGATAGAGTTCAATTGAAAAATTTACGATAAAATATATTTATATGTACCTATAAAATAAATAATGATAAATTGTTTGAGCTGTTTAGTTAATTAATTCAACAATAGAGAGGGTTAGTAATATTCTACATCGCACAAGCATTACGTTCTGATACGTACGTTGTATATAATATATAAGCTACGATACTAACATCCTTAGGTTGGGTCAGGGTTGTCAGTTCTGTAGGTTCAGTTCTTAAAGTTGTCGAAGTTTTGTAGAGTTTTCGTGATCTTAAAGGTTGGTCGTTTGAAGTCCAAAAATTAAAAAGGTTGAATTGTTCAAATTCTACCTTTTTAATTTCATTCATCCGCGCGACGCGGGGAGAAGCTAAGTCCAGTATAACCGAAGAAAGCTGAGGAGAAGAGAGCTGTCGAGACTTTTGGCGCCCGGAAAAGTGTCAGTGTGTGTCTTATCACACTTTTTTCGGTCTAGCCCCCGATCAAAGCGTGTACCGCGCGATAAGGAACTTCGAAGAGAAATCTTCTCCAAAAAAATGATTGATAAATTTATTAATAACTAATAATTAGTAAAATACTATCCGTCTGAAATTGCAGGAAATGTTAGAAAGTCTTATCAAAACACGAGTATAAAGATGTTTCAAGACTGCAGCGATTAATAAATAGTATCCAGATCGTTTATAAAGATTTGCTCTTATATCTTGAGTCTGTCGGGGCGAGTAAAAATATTATACTTAATAGCTGCTTTTACTGTGTCGCTTAATTGCGTTGAACCGGTCGTGGCTGGTAGCAACGACTTCAAATTACTATCCGTGGCGTTGCATCTGCAAGCTGATTAACTAACTAAACTAGGATTGAAAGACAGAATAATAATATTCTTCACGAACTGTGAGGTGTATGCTGTAGACTCTGTAGACTACGTTCAATTACAAAAAGATCGATTTTCCAATTAAAAAAAGCTGTTTGTGTAAGTTTAAATGGATTGAATTGACGATTACTGGTTTTTTAATTAGCGGATTAACATTAAATTAGAATTAAAATTCTAGCATAATAATGTTATTAGCGGACTTAGAGGTTTTTTGTGTAGGTTTTATAATTTACAAAAAATCGATTTTCCAATTTAAAAAAAAGTAGTTGATTCGGCAAGTTCTAATGGATTGAATACTAACATATGAGCGAATTTATTATCTAAATAAACTAGAATTACAAGTACCGAGTAATACTATTCTTCACTTCATTGAACTTTCGAGGTGTTTGATTTAGACAATAATAAAATGTAATGTAATAATAATTCGATTTTTCTATAAAAATATGGTATGCATGGGCTTAAAATACGTATATTATTTAATAGCATCCATATTAATTAACTTGACTAGGAATAATAACAATACTCTATGTGAGTTTTAGGTGCTGGTTAGGTATATAGTTAGTTTATTTATCTAAAACCATGAAAATTTAAAGCTTAAAAATGCTTGTTTTTTCCATTCAAAGAGTACGTACGTTGTAATACGAACTTCTTTCTACAGTTTTTAAAAATATTTATTAGCTTATTAATTATTATGATTTTATTAAATAATACAGTATTTTTTTGTTCATGGTCTGATGATCTTTATTACTTCAAAGATAGCCTTGAAAGTACATATACACCCTGCCTTTTTAATTCTTATTTCTTTAAAAACTATTTTTTAATGAAATCATCAGAATTATTAAGTGATTGTAAATTTATATTTAGTTTGACCTTAAAATATGATATAAAGTGGTTAATTTGTAAACAAAATGTATCATTTTTAATTTTTTGATTTTTAAAAGTGCAGATTTTATAAAGAGCAGCAAATAAAATCAAGGAGTTTTATTGTTGGTGAATTTTAACCTTTAAGTTTAATTCGCCTTTAATATCTAATTATATAACGACGTAATTTTTTTTTCATAGTAGGTACAGTTATAAAAATGTAGGTTAGGAATATTTTATATATAATAAAATTCTAAGACATTGTATACATATAATAAAATTCTGAGACGAATCTGTACATTAAATATTTTTTAGAAAATACATATTATCGAAATAGTCATTATTATCGATACAGAGGCCGAATCTATAGTTTTTAGGTTCTTTTTTCTGTCTGGGAACGCATCATGAGAAAACTACAAGACAGATTTTGATGAAATTTGGCTATCCGGATCAACGTATAGGGCACTTTTTACACCGAGAAATATCTCATCGCTGAGAAATTATACTAAACGTTAAAACTTAACTAGGGAAGAACCTGAGCGGAGCGAGGGTGAGTCGCTTGTTGTGAATATAATTTTAAATTATACATTAATTTTAAATAATTTTCGTGTTAAAATATTAATGGAAAATTAATGGAAGTCATTTAAAATAATAATTATTAATTTATAATTTTAGGTATATTTAACCGGTTTGTTCTAGTTTGCATATTGTATAACTTGACTTCTTGCTTTTTTACTATAATATTTACACATCTGGTATAATTACAAAGTCTTAAAAGTTAAAATTAAATTAGATCAATTTTGCTAAATATAAATTAGTAATAATATAACTTTTTAGGTTTATAATAAATGATTGATTTTATTGTTTCATTTACAAAACCCATGGCCGCTAACCTACCTGCTAAGGTATTTCCTCAGCGAATGAGATCATCATAATCTGAGACAGCCTTCAAACCTACCAGTCCAACATTTTAATGAGATCTATTGTAACTTAGGTAAACACGACACATAAACGGAACAATATCGACTAAGGTATATTTAACATAACTTTTTTTTTAACCAAAAGGTAAATGACGCGCAGTGGAGTGTTTTTCAATGTTAGATACCTAACCATATATAAAGATTCAGTTAGCTAGATGCATTTGGGTAGCGTGGACGGTTTGATCCCCGTCGTATTTAGGAAAAATTCGTGCCCTGCAGTGGGATGTTGAAAATAGAACTATTTTTTAAATATATAATAAAATAAAGCTATAATATTCCGGAGTATCATAGATATTGTAATGGGTTACTTAAAATAATATGGTCTTGATCAAACAAAATCTGCGACCAATAATACATACCTATGCAATACAAATAAATAAGTTTGTTTCCACTGAAGAAATCTACGATATAGATTATTTTGTAAAAAGTCAATAACTAGTCGTCAATAATTTATTTTTTACAGATCCTCAACTATTAGGGTTCCCTAAGTTAAGAACTTGGAAACCCACTCAAAACAAGTACATAGATTACGTCAAATCATCCTCACAGAACCCGCTTCTGTTAATGCAAAGATTACATCCATGGCAACTGTGCAAACTCTACCGTCAGTGTATGCGAACGTAGCGACCCTGTGGACTTAGACGAATGCCACAGAAACCTAAAAAATGTATGGAAATCATTTGTTTAAGCTTTAGTTTAACGACATGTCATAACATGTTAGCCTAATTTTATTTTAATGATATCGATCCTGCAAAGTTAACTAGTATTATGGAACTATCTAGTATTTGCTAATTTAGTATAGCTACTTCTCTATTGTATATATAATAAATGAATATTTATAAACGACTTTCATAAAATATACGACAAATATTGAACTTATGACATCCAGACATAAGCGTGACTATAATTAAATGTTATTCACTCACACATACATACACACACACCGTCACTGTATCTTGCACATTTTGGTTCTAAATAACAAATTGTAAGAAAAATATGATAATTTTTATATAAATCAAACTACGTACCTCATATATTTTATATTTATATATTTATTATATAAAAATAAATCCTATTTAGGAAAATTAAATAAAATAAATAAATACAGCTATACAGACAATTATTAGACGTGTGGTGTGTCGTAGAGTCACAGATCACACGAGCATACAATGAGATCGTGATAAACATATCCATTTCTATCTTTGACTAGAGAACTCTCGCAGAAATTTTCTAAACGCTATAATCGATAAATTAAAATTCACTCTATTATATTTAATCTCAGCCAGGGGTTTGTGTATATTTTAAATTCAAAATTTCAGTAGTATAGGAACGAGTTAAGTTGTACTGACCTTGTAGTAAATGAGCTATTTGATCAACAGTTACACATAAGGGCATTGTTCCAGCAGACCCAAACAACGTAGACGGTGTGACGTCAACCAAAAGATAATATCGCCTACGCAATGGTACGGAACGCGGCCAAAAACTACTTTAAAATGTTCCTAAAATCTTAAACTTTTATTACTAATATAAGTAATATTTCATATAGCTTTGTTTTAGCCAGTTTGAAATATTTATTAAACACAATTCGGTTTAAATTTTTGCCATAAACTGAATTTGCGAACATACTTCATCTCAACACGTATTGTTTATAGAGAAACAAAAATAAAAACAGTGTAGATTTCTACGTCTGTCTCCATCAGGAATAAAGTGAGAAGCCATTTGTTTTAATTTATGAACGAAACATAAAACTTTCTATCTCTTAGTATACCATAGAATACCATATTGAAACTTCCTTTCACGAGCTTTATGAAGCTGAAAAAGCTTCCAAGAATGTCCTAAGCAGCAAACTGGATCATAGCTAAGTACATACCTGAAACAGAAGGAAAATGTGTTTAATTATAAAGGAAATAAGATTGTTACGAGGATGGAATGAAAAGTAGATTTTAAAAGGAAGCTCGATAATACGGAAGGGAGTGCATAGAATAATTAGGGCTGCATCAACGTCAAATGCAATTACGTATAAAATAACGCTTTTATTATTTAAATATCAAAGCGGTTTTCTCTGTGCATTTTCTAATATATAATCTTCTAATATATATATATATATATATATATATATATATATATATATATATATATATATATCTTGTCACGGTGTTTGTGGCCGCACTCCACCGAAATGGCTCGACCGGTTTTATGTATATTTGGTAGGTATGAGGATAGGTCGTAAAGTATTTTTGACCCTCCTACCCCCACCCCCCATTTTTAAATCGCAATTTCAGCATTTTTGACAATTTTACATATACTGAGTGGAGCGAGGGTGAGTCGCTGGATAAGATAAAGCCAGAGTTTTTTTTGGTAGATTGAACGCGGGCGTAGCTGCGGGTTCTGCTAGATGAGTATAAAATATTAGTTCATTGTTAATACACGTGCAATCAATTTCATTGCATTGGCTTTCTAAAATAAAAATTTAAAACTAAATTTCCAATTGTTCAAGAACATTCATTTTTTCTTTAACATATTCTTTATAATGTTTAAATTTTTTTAATTTTTGTACAATTATGGCAATATATTGTACAAAAAAGAGTTTAATAATGTGTGAAATGATTAACTTTTGCATTAATGTGACTAATTAGCTATTTTTTTAAATATTCATTGTTTATAGTTAACTAATATTAACATATATGTATATTATAATATAAAAACGCATTTTAGTTATAGGTATATAGTAAAGTTTAAAATTTCAGTATCTGTAATTGGCAGTTCAACTTTCACTTTGTAACATTATATGTATATAGTAGACTTGATTTCGAGTTTTCTTAATAAAATATACATGAAAACTAATATCTGCTCTAAAATACATTTATCAATGGGATTAGATTTTTAACAAACAATTACTATAATTAAATAAAAACATGCTTAAAAACATCGTTTTTAATAAAAGATAACAATATCTAACTCCTATATAGACTTGGAAATGGTCTTAGAAGCGGTTTATAATGACGTGAATATTCTGCCATTACACTTAAACACCCATTTTAAGTGCTTTCCATATTATATATACTAAGCGTTCAAGTGTTTACTGCAGTCACTGCAGTTATAGCTGAGTAACTTACACGTAAGTAGAATGTTTGAAAATCTATTACTATTAATAAAAAACTAGAATCGTAAAGTTTTTAGTTGTGTTGTAAATTAGAACAATAACAACGTTATATTTGGTAATAAATGTTATATTTTTTTTAATTTACTGAAAGAAAGTGTTATTTTTATTATCTACGAAATCTATAATCTATTAGCTAGGAAAATAAAAACAAACCTATCCCACGGGAAACGTACATTTTCCCGGGATAAAAAGTAGCCTATATATTATTCCAGACTATAATCTATCTCTGTGCCAAATTTCATCCAGATCCGATCAGCCGTTCTGGCGTGAAAGAGTAACAAACATACATCCATCCATACATTCTTACAAACTTTCGCGTTTATAATATTAGTAAGATAGTAGGATTCACGAGGTCACAATAACATGTATAATTTTTCCACAATTCAATTATTATCACGTCGCATCTTTAATATAATTAATTAAAAAAATCAATTCCAAACACAAAGACCTTTGGCCGAAAACAATAGAAAAAAACGTCAACAAACAACAAAAACAAACAATCAAAGATGGCGTCGCAACGTCAGCGTACTATCGGTCTCGGCCGCGTTATCACTTGCGCGTAGACGATCCATTTTTAGAAATATTAATTCAGTAATAACCGTTGTACAGTAAACTATTTTTAGTGCGACCTAGGCTAAAAATACTCGGTCGCCACGACCAATGACGCTACTTGATAATAGTAATGTTGCTCATGTAATGGAAGAGTCGTTGACTTGTTGCAGTTTATTGGGCTGACGATTGACATTCATAGAACATCAGAGGTTATCTTAGTGGTAGCTCACTGGCATACCACTATACTATAAGATTTATTAATTTCCGTTCTCATTGGGACAATGAAAATATTATTTTTATTTTTTTTAATTTTTATTATCAAACAAAAATAATTTAATTAGTAGGTAGAATTATGTAGGCGATTTGTGACCCAAGAGAGGTTTTGTAAAGCTATCATGACTATTACGAATACTTTAATTTCAACATTTATGTATATACATTAGAAGATTAATCGATGGGTTACATAACCATTCGGCTACGAGACGTGCTCGACCGAGCCACAAGGCCGACCTGTCGACATTGACCGTGAAGTTACGACATAGATTATAAAAAATACTTTACAACGTTTCCGCAATTCGAGTTGATTTAAGTAATTTTTCTACAAAGTAACATTGAGGTCAAGTTTGATTAGTAACGCAAGATATCTAGTTCTCATTGTTATTTGTATAAAATTACAAAATAAATGTAATTTATATTCATATGAAAATAAATATGTAATTAAGAGTTTGACGTAATTGTATAGAACTTATGTAAAATAAAAAAAAATGACGTACAACTAATCATACATAGGTTGTATAGGTATTGCCATAAAAATAAACATAAAATATATACAGAATACACTAACTACTCATTTATCTAGAATAGAAATACTTGCGTTCATTCATTAACTAGCAGAATTTTCTTGTACATATTATTAGAGGCGATGGGTCATTTAAATAAAATTGAAGCAATTACTATGTATTTATAAGTATGCATACGTCATCACTTACAAAGTAGACATGCTCTCGCATAATTTAATATAAAAGATTCTATATAATATCTAGTGCACAGCAGAAAACGTAAGTGTCATAAACATAATATTTCATTACAAGTGTGACATTTATACATAATTATCCAGAAACAACACAGTGATAAGACGCACCGTGTGATACTACTCGCGAAGTAAATAACAGTCTCGAATTGATAATAATAAACCATTTGGTTGGGATCATTAATTAAACTTCAGTATAAATAGCAAAGTAAAATTATGTTGGCGTTCGTAAATTTGATTTATTTTTAAGCAAAATATGTATTATATTTTTATGTAATTAGAAAAAAGCAAAGTTTATAATGGCCATCCTAATATAAACGTGAGACAACAAGTAGGTACAAAACCGCGTAGCAAATATTATGTTGAAGCAATTATAATTAATATTACTAAAACTCAAGATCCATGTAAACAAAAACGTCGTAAACACGTCTTACAAGAGTATGAGAGTATTTATTTTTTTATTAACAATGGAAAGGCTGGTTAGCAGATGTGTCACGTTGGACCTCATTGCGTGCCACATCTTATTGTATGTACATTATACATACATACATATTACATATGTATACATACATATACATAATACATATGTTCTATATTATGTTATTATTTATTTTATAACATGCACATGTACAAAGCCGATTATAACTATAAGTCATCACTGGTTTGATTCCGACACAAGGTATGTAAATTTTTTACTACCAAGTAAATTTTGGTTTTATAGGAAAATAACTTAAGCGATCACTATTTCATATGTATTTTCACTTCAATTAAATGGTTATTTTTGTATTATATTCAATTTCCGAATAAATCTTGAATTGCAGTAGTCGATATAATTAACATTTCTAAGCTCGCCAAATACCTAGCCATTCGTTGCAACTGTTAAACGGGTGCGGGCTGTCATTTACTAAAACAGCCTTGTGCCAACCTTCATTATAGAATGCCTGTGACAATTCTAATAATGCTTGGGAAAATTGCATCGTTTTTTAAAATTAAATCTAATATAATACAAATCCAAAATTTATAAAAAATATGGGGTCTTCTTATTAGAAAAGTGTTTTAGGGTTTCTTTTTTGTTACATTAAAAGAAAAAACGATCTAATATATAAATTTAAAACTGACTATATGAGTGAGGGACTGTATCATATCATACAGTTTGATTGAGCAAGAGACTTTACTTTAACTTATATTAAGTAACACGAATAGGCATATTATATGGCGATAACTAAAATTAAAATCCATACTATTATTATTAATGTAAAAATGTGTTTGTTTGTTTGTCTTTCTTTCACGTCGAAACGGAGTGACAGATTGACGTGATTTTTTTGTGTGGAGATAGTTGGAGGCCTGAAGAGTGACATAGGCTACTTTTTACCGCGGGAGATTACTTAATTCTCATGGGAAAACACATAATACAATCCAAAAAAATATTTATTATCAGAATTACTTGAAACTTGGTATATATACTTTTCAATAAAATTAAATAAATACGTGTCTTAGCATTTTTCAAAATTCATCACAAAAGGGGGTAAAATAGGGTATGAAAGTTTGTATGACTCTACCTTTTTAGAGATGTTTTTGTAGTTTTAGCGCGAGCGAAGCCGCGGGTTCTGCTAGTATTATAATTGTAGTAAAAGAAGCTCTTTAATTCCTTTCGATAGTGGAAATGATACCGTACCATAGGCATAGGCCTACGGAATGCGCAATAAGAAGTTTTTTTTCTTATCAGAAAAGCATTGATACCTATAGTATTAATAATAGCTATTCATAAGATATTAAAGAAAAAAAAATATCTTTCTGTGATAGTTACTTCATTTAATGTTTTATACGTTGATCTCTCACTCTACCTTATGTACTTGGTCTGAGAGTGTACGGGTAAGGAATTCTTGGTGGTGAGTCTGTATCGCTTTTAACCGATTTTTACTTTCACGTACCTATTACGTATTCGATTAAGTATGTAGGTTAATATGACAATTTAATATTTTTATTACACTGAGTCGTGTCCATTGTGCGTATCTCAATATTTAATTAGACCATTTCATAATTTACATAGCGTTTTTGTTTATTTAAGCAAATTAACTTTGTTTGAGAAAACATAGAAACATAATATATCAGATTATAATGTTTACCCATATCTATTTGATTTTACATAATTTTAGACTGATTTCACAAAAGGAAGGTACTCAGTTTGAGTATATGTTGTCTACTCGTCCCATAAATATTATAAAAGTTTGGATAGATTGATGTTTGTTACTCAACCATACCAGAATGGCTAAAAGGATCTGGATGAAATTTGGTACAGAGATAGATTATAGTCTGGAAAAGCACATACGTTATTTATCTCGGAAAAATGTGCGGTTTCCATGGGATAGCTTTGTTTTTGTTTTTCAATAGGGATGAACTCCCAGCGAAGCGAGGATGAGTCGCTAATAATATAATAATTGAATAATCACATTTAAAATCGATGTCTCGTTTTAGTTTAAAATTATGTTATTATAATAGTAATAGTGTGTGTTGAGTCAAATGGTATATTACTAATACAATATATTGTCTTTTCGGATTTTTGGCGGATTTATTTTGATTTTTGGTTGCCGACGTTTCTAGTGTTCTAGAGCAATCATGGTCATGGGAGAGAATAAGGTTATAGACATCAAAATCAAAAAGAAATAGATACACAATCCCATGCTAAAGTTATCTTAAAACTGTCACCAATTGTGTCTAGTTAATTCTAGTTGAAATAAATATACAGTAACGTAAATTCAACTTTAAATGCAATGCTTATAGTTGTTTTCATAAAGCTATGTATAAAATGATTTTTTTATGACAACACACACATCAAAACAAATTCAACCTTACACGCATGTAAGAATTACAAAGTGCAAAAAATTCCAACAAATGAAAGAATCAACGCACATAACCCGAACAATTTAAGTAGGCATGCGATAGTATGATTAATACGTTTAGTAAGAGTCTTTACAATTGAGATGCTTTATAACTCTTGCTGTTTATCACGGCTTAATTACAAAATTTTAGTATTTACAATACAGTGATGACAATTATATAAAGGTGATATTAATATCTACCAAAAATATGAAACAGCATCCTTTGAATGTGTGTTTTGCCGTTTTTAAGTGCGCACTGAGGCATGTTTAACGTCGGATCGTTCGAACTTCGAATGCTACTAGATTAAAAGTACATCCAAATGGTCAAATAGGCGCTCATTCAGTGAGGACATTTTTTGTCGCTGATTCCGTATCTAGGACTTTTTAATGATCGATGGTTATAAGCGTCTCAAAGGTCCATTATGTAGTTGTTGTTACATACACCACCACAAAATTATATTTACAATGATTTAAAAAAGTACAAAAATGACGCCAAAGTACCTTAAATATTTGTTAATTTTAATTATAGTGTCAAATACTCGCGTAAATCTTAGAAAGTACAATATATGGACTAAAATTGTTTAGTTTTGCAAAAATATACATTTTTTTTTAAATAACTACTATAAAGTTTGAACAAGTGGCCGAGTAAATTATAGCCTTGCGAGTCCTGTTAAAATACGAAAATTATATTACATTTAAAAATAAAACTTGTAAAATTACATGTTGTGTGGATTATATTTATATTAAAATAAAAGAAGCGATCTATTTATATGTATAAACACATTTAGACAAACATTGGATGTTTTTCTCTCATTTTTTTATCTTTATTGTTTATTGGCTGTATCAAAATGATGAGTTATAGTGAATAGTAATAATAATATTTTTAACATTTTGACCTTACAAAATTAGAAACAAGGATACGTTAGCAAAACGAAGAGTGTTAAAAATAGATGTTCCAGATCTAAAATCGTCAACAATT
This sequence comes from Brenthis hecate, assembly GCA_951806755.1. Classification (NCBI taxonomy): domain Eukaryota; kingdom Metazoa; phylum Arthropoda; class Insecta; order Lepidoptera; family Nymphalidae; genus Brenthis; species Brenthis hecate. The sequence continues at coordinate 5,178,668 of OX638262.1, forward strand.
GTTAGTATGAGATGCTTTGTACCAATTAACAAAAATGATTAAGATTATTAACATTAATCTACTGTGGACGGTTGGCGCCATTCGCGAGACAGCTTTTATTCCATTCTCTACATTGTGAATTCTTTTTGCCAGAGTTTAATGCAATTTTAATGTTTTTTTTTCTCATATAATGTTTTTGTTAATTAAAATTATGAGTTAACGTATTTTAATGGCATGGAATATTCTATATAAGTATATGCATAACTTCCAAAAAACATATATTATAATTTTTTTATTTTGATTTTTAATAAATTTAAGATTAAATTAATGCTTAGATTTATTTGAATTTTTAATAAAAGTTAATCTTCTAACTTTAATTTAATTGTTTATTTAGAAGATATTACGTAATCTATTTTAAATAATCTATTTTAAATAATTTAAAAAGTATTCTGCTCCGTACGTTATAATTAGCTTGACGTGCAAGTAACAAGAAAACTGGTTTAAAAAAGCTTTATACGGTCTTACTTTTTAATAATTAATTGAAATACCTACTACTTAAGTATGATATAACAACGATTATGTAATTTTATATTACATAACAATCAAATATTCCCATTATAAAAAAAAAAATTATTAACATTCGCGACATTGCCAAATCTTATAATATTAAATGAGCAATTCTTGTATATATACATTACATGTATCTCGTAAACGGCTCTAACGATTAAGAATTTTGCATTTAGTTAAGGTGTTCTCTTAAGTTTATATCGAATAATATACGCAGCTTTTCTGAAGAAACGCATTTTTTATATCTTTGCAGAAAAACTACTAGATACTAATATTTAAATAGAGAATGAATTAACTTTTAAAAACAATACAATAATAGTAGGTTTAATTATAATTTTGCATATTATAGATGCAATGCTTGGCCGGCAGCGCCACTGCGTCACAGTCAAGGTTGAGACGCGAGGAAGTGGGCAGACAATGCGCGCACGCTGATTTCGCAACACACTTTACGCTACCGAAGTAGGAAGTCTACGGTTATCTTGACATTTAGTTATCAGAGACCTCAGTATTAGGTGCATGCATTGCTCAGGTGCATATATTAATGGGGATATGTGCAATTGTTTTCTTAATTTGTAATCTATTTTTTTCACTACTATATGTTTAGTTATTTTTATATTTTATTCTATTGATTTAACGTTAGATCTTTGATTCTGACGAAGATGGGCATTTATTTATCCTGTAATGTTTTTGGGGAGTATTTATTTTTAGAGGGGATTTTTTAGTTTGTTGTTTAAACAAAATATGTTTTTTATTCAATAAAGTAAAAGGAAGTAAGTGATACGAAGTAAGAAGATACTTAAAGCTCATTAAAATGTCAATACAAACACTAGAATGATTTCGTGACATTCGATTGCCTTGTCTTCAATGTTAAGATGTACGTCTACAATAGTTAGTAGCGTTAGGTAGCACATATTAAAAAAAATATTTATTCATCACTTGTAAACTTGAATAACACTTGTACTTCACAATATTACTTGTCCTTAATAATCGGAAATCTAAAGGCCTCAATAGTCTAGTGGCTAGCTTGTACGGCTGTAGATCCGAGGATCCTAGATTTGCGTTCAGGTCGGGCAAAGTTATTGATATTTCTATTAAGAAATTAGTACCTAACGCCCAAAATTGGGAAGTCGGCGATAAGCACATAAAGCCGTCGGTCCCACGCCTAGTACATATCAATATTTTTAAAACCCACATGACTTCTAAACTTGACATTAAATAAACAACAAGATAACAATTAATTCAATCAAGAAGCAAATTTAACACATTTCTTGCCTTATCTTTTCCTATCTTTAATCGGTACAATACAATATCAAAATTTATCTGCACGTGACGTCACACGGCCATTTTTTTCACCTATTTACTGTAGCTGTTATCCTTTAATCGAACGATATGGTGACATATGATTTGATATTGACAAACATACCCAAATACTATAATATGTATATCTGCCTATATATCTATGTAGATCGTAAGTCTTAACGTACGACTTTATCCTTAATAATGCATATCTATACTAATATTATAAAGAGGAAAGATTTGTTTGTTCGTTTGTTTGTACCGAATAGGCTTCGAAAGTACAGAACCGATTTAGATAGCTAAGAAGATAGCTTGAGACCCTGGGAAGGCCATAGGACAGTTTTTATCCCGGAAATCATGCCTTAAGGAGTTGAAAATGCGGATGAAAGTTTGTATGGGGAAGCAACCAAACCTAAGCGAGTTGAGAGTGAGTCACTAGTTATGCATAAGTTTTTAAATATTTAGTAATATGTATAATATTTTCTCAAATGATATTCTAACCCTGTTTTAGTTTTTCCGTCTTAAAGAAAAAATCGGAATATCTTATATAATATTATTGATAGTATTGCACCTAATAGGGTATAAGCCCACGTCTTACATACATACATGGGAATGTACATTGTACATGTACATATAAACGCATACCTACCGCTATGCCATAATGGTAATCCAATATATTTAAATAAAAGTGACCCGCCTTCGCTTCTCTCAAATCTTTATTTCTAGAATATACCAACTAATATTGTATGTAATTTCTCGTGGTCTCGTTGTGAAGTGTCAAAATTTGTCTTAAAATATTGTACTAAATCTTTTTTACTTTTACTGCAACACCCATAAACGTACGCATGCTGATAATGTAAATGAATGAAATAATTTTACAAAAAATACAGACAGTGACCTAAACGTAACCTTTACGTTTACGTAATAACAAAGCAGCACTTACATATTATATATATATATATATATATATATATATATATATATATATATATATATATATATATATATATATATATATATTTACAACACGTTTGTGACAGTTCAAGAATTTTATGCAATTATAGTTTCAGTATTAATAAGTCCAACAGTAAGACACCGGGGTAAAAGTATCTTATGTTGCAGCCTCATTAATTATCTCCGTTCAAAAATCACATTGCTCCCTTTGTTATTACATATTATTATTTTTATTTTCAAAAGATTCGCACATGCAAAGATTAGAGGTAAAAGATAGATTTGATAATTAAAGAATAAATTAGAATATTTTTTTGCATATCTATACAGAAAAATTAAAATGTCTGTTTGTAATGTAAAAATAACAACTTTTTACTAAATGCATATGAATTTATATACGGTTTTTATAAGTAAAACCAATTTTAAATTTTTTGCCGTCTATCTGCCAGTCTGTTTGTTCCGGCTAATCTCCGAAACGGCTAGACTGATTTTGACGGGACTTTCACTGGTAGATAGTTGATATTATAAAGAGTAACGTAGGCTACTTTTATTAAAGAAAAAGAATTAGAGTTCCGCTCTGTAAAATTAAAACGTAACTAGGGACGCACCCGAATGAAGCAAGGGTAAGTCGATAGTTATATATGTACATATAAATTGAACTCATAGTAATATACCTATTTATACTTACTAGTCAATAAGTGATACAAAGGAATAAAGCAAATAATATAACTAATTCAATCTACCAATATGCATAATTGCCTATAAACATACCCTATCGTGGGAGTGCGCACAGGTTTAGAATTTCAAAATGTTTCTTTATTTGCAACTTGCTGATACTTTTGATTATCCTACAACAAAACTTTTACTAGAAATTCTAGAACAACTGTATAATTTTACAACACCAAATAATTACCTGAATATCGGTTATCTATTTTTCATATAAAAATTATAATTTGAATTGAAATACATATATAACGTATCTGAACTATGGAAAAATAATAAAAATAAACCTATGCCAACTAATTATTTAATAAGTAATACGTAAATTAAAAAATAAATAATAACCCACTTCCAGGCACTAAAATGTAAAAAATAACTAAACGGGGTTTATCATTTAGAATAGATACCTAATTAGATATTTTCGAAGTCGGAAAATGTAATATATTTCGATACGTAAAATACATCACAAATTGATGTATAATATTTTAACTATAATTAGAGTTCATACTTAATCATATTTACCTATTAGACATTTATATCTTAAAATATTGCAAGCACAAAAAATAATAAAAAATAATTTCTGTACTAAACACATTTTAATCCTTTAAACGCGTCCAAATCTGCGTTTAAATCCTGCTGTATATGTACACATATATATATATATATATATATATATATATATATATATATATATATATATATATATAGAAAATAATGTATCAGACATCTAGTGTTGAATCGTAACCACTTCGGCATATCTTTATAATATACAGTCACGGCACCGGGCAATACCGGTTTTCACGGAATCTTTGACATTGAAAACGCACGAACTGAAAGCAACTTTCAGGAGCTTTTTGGGGGCAGACATCGATCCCATAGAAATGAGGTCGAGCCTCCCCCTTGACATTGAAACAACGCACGAATGAAAGAAAGAAGCATCTCATTCATTATTAAATGATATATTAATTGTATTTTGAACGTTTTATATACTATCAGGATATTTTTTACCATTACCGTTAGTTAAATTTATAAAAAAAATAATTGCATTCTACATGCTATTAAAGTAGCTTAATATTTTTGTTATAAAATCATAATATTTAAAAGTTTCTAACAGATGTAAGAGGTTCAAATTTAATAAGATTACATCTTATGACGTCTTATAGTGGATATACAAGGCCATTTTTTAATTATTAAATAAATGTATATGTGTTACATAGTTACGTAACATACGCAATAAAGAATATAATAAATTATTAAATAAATAAATTAAAATTTTACCATACGTAGTTCTTTTGTTATTTTAGTTACCTTAAAATTGAAAATGTTTTAGACGTGTTCACCAAAAACCATAAAATCTACTATATATAAATGTTATTATAAAACAAAATTTAAATTAAGACTATAAATTACAGATGGCATGCAAAAACTCGAACAATAATTATTACGCGAACAAAAAAATTACGTTCCTTGTATAATGTTATCTTAGTTTTTGAGGTTTCTATTAAAAATTTATGAAGAATATTATATGTACGTTTCTAGCTTAGTGACTTCAACCGTAAAATTTATTTTATGACTTAGTTCAGAAGTTTTTTTGTTTAAACACACTTTTCCCGCACATTTATATAAATTTTTATTTGCTATTATAATATTGCGTTCAATTTAATCCACATAAAAATCATATCCGATTATTTATTAATAAACCTCGAAATTTTAATCTACTATTATACACTTTTTTGCTTTCAGTTTCCGTAAAACTGAGTATTGTATCCGGATAATTACAGGACTGCTTTATAAAATACTAGCAGACCCGGCCACCCGTTGCTGTGGCACACATATGAAAATCATTAATTTTGCCATAAAAAAGGAAATAACCGAGATAAAAACTATACTATCGGGAACAAATTACAAATTTTGAAAAAAATTACGTTAAGATCGGATAAGTAGTTTCGGGGTTCGTCCCGGACCAACATCATGATGGGAATTTTACATACATATATATATATATATATATATATATATATATATATATATATATATATATATATATATATATATATAAAGACTCGTTCACACATTGCATTTTTTGTCCGTGTGCGGTATGTCAGCTACTGGACGACGTAATATGATAGTGTAACAGTCAATATTTGATATGCAGCCATAGCCCATTAGTCGCTGCGTGCGATAAGCCAAGTTCACTAATGAATAGAGGAAACAGACGTGCTACGCTCGTTCAAGTCGCAGTATGTCAGTTGATGGTCATGAGTCAAGGTGGTTTGTTATTTATGCTAAAACAAAAAATCGATGGTGTAACATTGAACCTTATTAAAATTCAGAATCTTGCGTGCAAAAAACTGAGTAGAGTGGTTCTAACAGTGTTAATTAACAATGAAATTACACTGTGAGATCAAATTTTGATTAGAATTAATTATATAATATTTTTTCATTCAATTTCGAATCTTCATAGAAAAAAGAACAATATTCATTCAATGAGGAACAAAAATATAAATAAAATAATAATAAAAGGCAGACGACAAAGATTTACTTTAAACGAAAATATGTAGAACGCTTCATTTCACACTTAATATACATTTTGACTAAATATATTTATATAGATTGTTTTTTTGACATTGTTTCAGAATTTTTCTAGAGGTGTAAATTATTAGACCGATTATTGTTATTTTCTTAAAGTGTTAAATCCATTTTTTTAATTGATTTAACTTTGCAAAGATCTGAAGTTGAAGAGGCAGGGGAAAAGACAGGAGGTTATCAATGTTGATAAGAGCTCATCCATCACTCATATCTATTACAATGCCTCAAGACGTTGCGTTGTTTTGTGCGGAATATTTTGAATTTACTCAACATATATCAATAATGACGTGTTAGAAGTTTTTGCTGAAGAATAACTTATAAGTCATTTTTTAAATATCTATATATAATAATACATATAATAAAATTGTAACAAAGCCGAATCTGTACATTTAATATTTTTTGAAAATCTTATTGAAATAAACATTATTATCGATACATAGGCCGAATCTATAGTTTTTTGGGTTTTGTCTGTCTGTTTGTCTGTCTGTCTGTCTGTTACCGCATCACAGAAAAACCACTTGAGGGATTTTGATGAAATTTGGTATGGTGATAGCTGGTTATCCAGGTCAACATATAGGATTTACCGCAGGAAAATGTCTCATTTCTGAGAAAAAATACAAAAACTGCAATGTAAGGGTATACTAATCTGTAAAACCTAAGAATTTGGTTTTTGGTCATCTGAACGTGGCATCGCGGGCAATGCTAGTATATGATATATAATTCATGTTATATCGATGATATAATGAAACTAAGTATAATTTGTGGAAACATTAAAATAATTGGTAATAGATATTGTAAGTTAAATTTAAAATAATATTCTAAATGCACAAACTTTTTGTTAGCTATTATTAGATATATTAATGAAAAGGATACATTGACTTTAAAAGTAATAGTAAAAAACTTTAAGACTGTTTTTTAGTTTTTACACAATTTTATTATTTTACAATTATATTTTTATACAGGTAGCTGTAGGTTCAGTTAAATTCCTCATATGTACTTAAGTGTACATAATTTCATTTTATTAAAACATTAATCGTGAGATTGTATAATTCAATCAATTATTAGATAATTAATGAACTTATCAACTCGGTTATATGTATATTAATATATATGTATATACGTACTAGCAGAACCCGCGGCTTCGCTCGCGCTAAAACTACACAAAAAAACTCTAAAAGGTAGGTTTCATAAAAACTTTCATCCCCTATTTTACCCTCTTATAGGATGAATTTCGAAAAATGCTTAAACAAGTATTTATTTAATTGTATTGAAGGGCATTAAATACTAAGTTTCAAGTAATTCGGATCATAAATATTTGGGAATGAGTTAAGATCCCGCGGTAAAAAGTAGTCTTTGTCACTCTCCTGCCCTCCAACTATCTCCACACAAAAAATCATGCCAATCCGTCACTCCGTTTCAACGTGAAAGAAGGACAAACAAACAAACACACTTTCACATTTATAATATTAGTATGGATATATTAGATACGTAGCTTCATATACACTGTCTAATCTAATCTGAAACTATCAGGGTAAGAGCGTAATTTATAATTACTTATCATACAAATAATCAGCTACATGAAATTAGAGGCGTGACTCTAGTAATTTGCCGTTTTGATTCAATAATTATAACATACATTTAAATTTCTATGCAAATTTTTAATTAACATATAATAAATTAAATATTATTTGACTTTTATTTTTTTATGTTTACATTAAAACAATAAACTTTATTCCAAAGAGCTTCCTAATACTGCTATATTAGATAAGTATACACATTTTACAACTAACAAAAATGTTCGCACAATCATAAAATTAAAATTACCGGGTTCTTTACATCTTAACATACATCAAAACTATTTTTAGGCAATTATACTAGCATTACATAGACTGATTTCTCTCTCAAGTTACCATAAATCTCATATTTTATATTATAAGATTGATAGACATACGAAATAGGAGAGGTAGAGACTGTCCGCCCACGCTGAAAAATTCGGGTAAATTACATTGAGGAAAATTCAGTATATAATATGGATAATAGCTAAAAAATATATTAGTTGAATATCATTCTAATCTTATCCATTTATTTATTACTAGCGTTTTCTCGCGGATCCGCATTTGATTTCATAGAATTATTCCGCTCTCGTAACGTATAAGGCTAAATAGGCTAAAACGCAAAAATAATTTTTCAAATCAGATCAGTTAATCCAGATATAAGCGCGAAACAAACAAACCAAGAAAATCTTCAGCTATATATTCTATCCCACGGGAACTGTACATTTTTCCAGGATAAAAAGTACCCATTGTGCTATTTCAGACTATTATCTATCCCTGTGCTGAATTTCATATAGATCCGTTCAGCAATTCTGACGTGATTGAGTAACAAACATCCAAACATCTAAACTTTCACATTTACCATTAATAAGATTAAAATTTAAAAAATATATTGATGTAAATAATAACTTTTTGGGAATGAACCTTATGAATGAAATGTGAATTTCTTTTATTATTAGTATATACATATATTTTATATGTAGGTTTAATATACTCGCTGTCTTGTAACGTGTGCACAAATTTTTAATGAATTTAACCAGACTTGACAAGCGGAAGGCAAAATCGGAGGGCGATAGAAACAGTACGGACAGTGTGCAAAAATGTTTTAGTATTCTACATGTACGCTGTGAGATTGTTCGAGCCTCCATAGTTACGCAACAACTCGTGACTGCTATTACGATCGTCTCAGATTTTATTTGTTGCAACTCTTATCATTGTATCAAAGGAATTGAGACTCTCCCTATCACTGATAAGGTCGTAAATCGAAAACTACAATACTCTATCGCTTCCTTATTTCAAATGAATACTAACATGCTTTTTCCTGCACTTTTCGTATTTATTATTACTTTATTATTCGGTTGTACGCATTTATTATAATTAAATAATTGCTATTAGATAAATGCTACAGTGGAATATTTAATTATGACTTGTTTAAATTATGTATTAAGTATTGTTACACATCTGCTACAACGTTTTCTAGAACAACTACGTGTTTTAAAAATAATAAATTAAATACAGTATACGAGTAATTTGAATTTTAAAATAAATATTTACAAAACTGTGTATTTACATAGAAAGGGATACGCAGCGTAGTAATAATCCGAACAATAATGTCGAAGGCAAAGAGAGAAAACCAGTGAACACGTACGCCTTGAGGAGGCCGAGCAGATAGCTTGTTGACGCAAAAAAGCGTATACACATTGCACAGCACACAGAAGTATCACATCTGTGCTCACACGCAGCGGGAAAAAAGCCAAGAGCGATATAAGATATTGTCTTTATCAACATGTTTTGCTAGGCCAATATAAAATTCATATATTTCTTTTTTCAACCGACTTCAAAAAGGAGGAGGTTCTCAATTCGACTGTATGTTTTCTTTTTTTTTATGTTTGTTACCTCAGAACTCCGTCATTTATAATTTATGTAATTACTCATATTTTAACATCAAAGATCCTTTTATAAAGCTGATGTGTTCAAAAATGAAGTTCTAAAGATATCCACCTTACGATCTCGGAGACCTGTTTTCTCTTTGCTTTTTCTTTATTATTTTAAATAAATACCCAAGTCACATTACTCTGCGAGAACCTGCGCAATTAAAGCTTTATTATCTTTAACCCCCGCACAGGCTTGGAACTGGTTTAATCACTTATATCATTAGAGATAGCGAGCTCATATCAAACCTCTTATTTGTTATATAAACATATACATAATAATATACAAAACATGGCAAGGTTCTTATTCTTGCTTAAATACTTAAACTTCAAACTCTATGAGAGGACATTACGAATTTAAAATAAATAATTTAATCATATACAACAGCTTTATCAGATTTGTATTAAATTATTATTTTTTACAGTATAATTTTAATGTTCATTATTATAGTTGACAAAATTTTGCATAAGTAACGAGTTTTATGAATTGTATAAATATTAATGAATGTATTAAGTATGAAGGTCAGTATTGGTGAGGACCAGCGACTTCCGATATTTATGATATGAAAATTGAACATTTTAAAACAAAAACAAAAAAACTACAAAACAATCTCACACAATTTTAGAATATAATGCATATATACATAATAGGTACTCAATTGAAAAATTACAAAAACATTACTTTTCTCTACATTTCGTTGGCGTTATCAATCATAATCCAGGAGCACGTTTAGATCTACTGGAAAAGTTTGTAGAGCATTCGGCACACTGGTTGGCACCGGATTTTACATATAAACCTAATTGGAGCAAATACTTCCCTACAATAAACGCAAACACAAGTGCCATCAATTGCTGAAGACTGCAACTCTAAATGAACATTAAAATCTACAAATACATACAAAACAATCTTGAACTGTAATTTATAATTGCCGATAGCAGAAGAAATAAAGGAATTCATCATATATCGCTATAACCACAGTGAATTGTAGGGCAGGTCATGGCTGAATGCGTAAGCGCAAACGGATGTGTATATGATAATTTATTATCTAAATTTTGTTGTTTATTTGAAACAGAAGCTCTCTCAATGTTGATATGTGCTAGAATTTTTCAACTCTACAGTAAACAAAGATGCATCAATACTATGTGTAATATAGTGTGTTAGCGATATTTTTATGTATCTATCTCATATATCTATTTAAATAATAGAAACGTTTGGATTGATTATTATCGTCATGTTAGTAGTATACACTCGTCTGGCTCCTACACGAGTACCAGGCGAGCAGCGGATCGCAGTGGTATCACGTTACGCGGTGGCTGTTGACACCAGCGCCTGATTAATATTTATGATACGACTGAGCATCTCGCATGGCCGGTTAGTTCGTTCGATGCGAATTGACTCTATCCCGCTCTCACCCACGCTCGCCTCCATAGAAACGGGCGACGGGAAAACGTTTGCAACTCATATGCCAACGGCAACCGCTTTTTCAAACAAACTTGTGTGAGTAAGTGCGAATGAGAATCCCAAATCTTCTTAATTTTTGTTAAGTTTTGTTTTCTTTTTAGTTGTTTGTAAATTACTGTGAATTAAAAGGTCATAATCATCTTATCAAATGATTGTTAAGTAATCTTAGCAATTAATTCGTTTTAATCACGTAATTTTTGTGCAAAAGTAGAGATAAATATTACTTTTGAAAGCGTAATCATGTTCAACTTTAATGTGGTATTAAAAAGTGCACGGACCTAGAAGGTCCGAACACCTCGAACCTGACCGTATCGAGGTGACCCAACCGGACAGACTTGACTGACATATTACAAATCTGCAACCTATATTGCTTACATGTGGCAAGTCAGTAGGACAAACGTCGCAATCAACGTTTTCTTTTAAATTTCATTCCTTAGCAAAGAATTTATTCTTTGAAATAATAAAATAATTTTCCTGTTAAGTGGAATAGTGCGAGAATTTTCTTAGTAAAGTAGTTCTGTATTTGAAACGAAAGAACGAAAGAACTCAGATCGAGCGAATTACTCATTAAATGCAATTAGTCATTTAAATATGCCTGTTTGTTATTTAAAATCAATTAAACACATATCCAGAACTGGTGAATCTTCAAATTAGTTCGAGAATAATCAAATCAGTCTCAATTTAAATGCGTATTTAAATACGTACTTATATTTTAACTACAGTAATTTTGTTTAATAATAATCTGTTTATATTGAAGCAATATTTCTCACGTTAACGTCGTTATCACTGTGTTTAAGAGTACACCATTATCGTTGTTTGTCTGAATATTTTCCGTGAGCTCGTGCGCCTCCAGCGCCGGCCGGCATTCGCGACAGCGCCTCAAGGTCACGTTATCAAGCTGTCGCCAGCCGAACCTACCAACGTTGCCGCCAGATATGCGGCCCGCAATAATTACCTATACATTCTACTCCTTGCACTCGACTCATTTAACCACAATTACGCGACACTAGTCGCCTTACAGGAACTTGCCAATCTGGAGCTCCGCAATCTTTATTGGTTACAGCCGAGCGCTTAGTCCAGTGCGTGCTCGCTCCTGATTGCCGATACAGCAATATCGTTTCAAATCAAATTAGCGACTTGTTTACATTTTATAAATAGAGCGCGTTCACGTGGCGCCGCTGCTAGATAAGAGTACAACGACTCGGTTTCTATCACTCACCGTTCGCTGTTAACATCCTCCGCGATAGAAAGCGAGTTTCTCCGTCACACTGACACTCGAGCGGGAACTAAAGCACTCACAACAGGCTCACTTAGTTGAGCAGCACACGCGAGGACTGCACGGCGCGACACCCACGACTAGAATGCGGGCGAAACGAACGTGGGGCGCGGGGGAGGGGGTGACAGCGACACACAGCTCATACGAAGGCGCGGCGACTGGCACTGCGGCCGGGCAACTGAGCTCTCCCCCCTATTGGTCGGACGCGGCATGACGTCACGCTCGCCGGCCAATGGCCGCGAGACGAGTACTTCACAAGGCGACCGCTAGAGGCGCTAGTTATTTGCCCGCCCTACAGAGCTTTCTTCAGCTTGGGCGTGTGCTTTTACGGGCGGCAAACATCGGTGAAATGTCATTTTGAAATTAAATACGAGATATGAATGCTCATCGTACATAAATTGTACATAGTTAAGCCATAACTAATTAGATCGCTCATATATTCAAAAGTTTATCAGATAGAGCGTTTGGTCTGTTAGTTTTATGTTGTTTGTTGGGTAGTTGCCAGTTAAGGTGAATATACCTATATCGTAGATAAACACATTAATAAATCAACGTTGAAAGCAAATTGATGGTGTCATAGGAAACAAGAATGATGTACTGCTGATGATGCACGATTAGTCCTAACATATATGCGATTTTTGAAATCTTAGTCAATTTTCAGACAAAAATAGAGTCTGAATCCCACTGATAATTTTTAATATTATAATATTAGCTGATTTCTAAGGATTATTGATTACAAATTAAGAGCAAAGACTAATACCAAGAGCTACATCATTAGAGCGTGCTGTAAACAAAACCCTTAGTCGTGCCCCAGGGACCGACAGCTGTCCCCAAGCCTCAGTATTGCCATTAAACACCCACGATGGATTTTTTTATGGTTTAGTCAAAATCAACCTTATCTTCGAGTATTTAGAGTTAATTTTTCATCGATTGTAACAGAAATCCCGAATTTCTTCAAGAGGCGATGAAATACGTGATCGGAAAAGAACTCTAATAGTTAATATGTATAATTTACTTTTGATAAACCTATTTTGTACAGGAAATTTACTATAGATCTACATAAAACTCATACATAATAAAGTAACACATTTTGTAGAGGAAATATGAATAAAATGAAGTTTCAAACTATAAGCTTTTAAGCGGAAATTGTCTGACATTAAATATATTTTACTATAAAAAAATGTTTTAAAAATAAAACTTGTATATCTTAAAGAGATTTGAAATCTATATTTTTTTAATATCCTTGTTATCCTGTCCAAAAACAATCATTAAATGGTTGCATGAACGAATAAATATAAATGTAGAGTAGTGCGGGGAATAACTTGTGTTATGTGACAATACTTATATCATATATAATAAATTATATTATGGTGAGAGTTTCTTTATTTTAAACATAAAAAACCATCATTTTACTTATCCTATAACTTAAAAATCATAATAATGTAGAATAGCGTGGGGAACAATTCGATTAAATCATCTATACATATAATAAAATTGTAACTAAGCCGAATCTGTACATTAAATATTATTTGGAAAATCTTATTGAAATAAACATTATTAATTATTATCGATACAAAGGCTTTTAGAATTTTTGTCTATCTGTATGTCTGTTACCGCATCACAGAAAGACCACTGAAGGGATTTTGATGAAATTTGGTATGGTGATAGCTGGTTATCCGGGTCAACATATGGAATACTTTTTACTGCGGGAAAATGTCTCATTTCTGAGAAAAAATACAAAAACTGCAATGTACGAGTATACGAATATGTAAAACCTAAGAATTTGCTTTTTGGTCACTGAATGCGGACGGAGCCGCGGGAAATGCTAGTAGTATATAAACTTTATAAAGTTTTAAACACGTAATTTTTTATAAACGATTTATATAACAAAAATACTTATAAGCCGCAAAAACAATTATTGTAGCGGTACACTTTTAATACTTGATGCCAAAGTAATTAAATTATAAGTAAGTAATACTTTGTACTTGATAAGTTTATGAGAACTAGCATGTGCCAGTATCAATATTGTAACAAAGGCATAAAATGATAGAAATTGTCTATTGTTTTTATTATACAGTGCCTATATAATATATTTTATAGGCATTTATAGATATGTCAAGAAAACATAATTATAAGTTTATCGTTTGGTTGATTTAAAATAAGATATTAAACTTTCTTAAAGTTATCTTTGCTAATAATACTTAAACTACGGATAATAATTTTGTAAGCTTATAAGCTTACTAATTTTGTTTTTACCACGACAAAATCCAAAAGAAAGAAAGGAGTTTCATTTAAAATAGTTCGTAAAGTTTTATATATATATATATATATATATATATATATATATATATATATATATATATATATATATATTTTGACCGAATCAAACAGAAGGATACTCGATTCAGATTGTGACCTTAAGTATTTTTTTGCAAAGCTTAATATCTTATCGAATTTAATTTATTGTACCTACTGGCATGAAAAGAAGCCAAAAGCACTTTCGATCACAATGAAATCTATATATTTTTGTTTCATAAGGTTAGTTCATAATTAATATTATAAAGAGGTAAAGTTTGTAAGTTTTTATGTAGGGGATAATCTCTGAAAGTACTGATCCGATTCTGACAATTCTTTCGCTATTGCGAAGCAACAATTAGCCGAGTACCAACCTACTATATGTAGTTTTTTATTCAGATAAAAATGACAATTTTCAAAAAACATAATAACTTTCAGTCGGAAAAAACAGGCAGTTGAGTTGTTACAGAAAATCGTCGAAAATATCAATTCGACTCAGTGTTAGTGCGCACTATATAGATAAACACAACCAAAGGAGTGAGTTTAGATATTATAATATAGGTATATTAATATTATAAATAGGTAAAGTTTGTGAGTTTGTGAGGTTTGAGTTTGTGACGTTGTAGGGGGTAATCTCTGGATCTACAGAACCGATTCAGATGAAATTTGATACGAATATAGTTTGAGATTCTGGGAAGGGCATAGGATACTTTTTTTCTGGAAAGGGCATAGGATACTTATCCCGGAAATCATCCATTAAGGGGGTGAAAATGGGGATGAAAGTTTGTATTGGGAAGCAAGCTAGGGAAGAACTCGAACGAAACGAGGTTGAATCGCTAATTAATATATATTTATTATTTTTTAGTAATCGTCATCTTAACACGTGCCGCCAAAGTAGTCTAAGTATCGCGTATAATTATAAATACAAGCGACTTAAAACTCCTACAAACCCAGGGTATAGATCCAATCCGAGGTTAAACAACCAAAGAAGGTTTATCCCTCAATAGGAGTGCGCAACTTAAGCGATTTGAAATAAACCAATAAAATGTATAGTAAAAAGATAACCGTACACTTTGTATGTCGCTAGTAAAATATACAATTAGGATTTCTGGTGTTGTTTCAATCATTTGTCAGTAAAAATAGGTCCCTATTATGATTATTTTACGGAGGTAGGTACATAAATAGAACAGCTAAATTTTGTAATTTCGTTTAAATCTAATAAATATAATCTATAATAATGCCTTAATCCTAAATATTGTTTATTTATTTAAATTATTTTTGTAATTTTTTTTGGTACATTAATACATAGCACCATCTAGTTCCATGGTAAGCTACGAGGCCTGTGTTATGGATACCAGATAGTTGATACACTACACATATATAACTTTTAAATACATACATATTATAAATATAAACACCCACGACTAGAGTACAAACATTCGTGTTCAACACAAATGATAGCCCCCAGCAGGATTCTAACCCGCGACGCTGGCACAGCAAGTAGGGTCACTACAAACTGAGCCAAACGCGTCGTCAATATATACAAAATGTCTTAGTATTTATTTCATTTAAATTAAGAAACAGTTACTAACCATGTTGTCTTAACGTAACATTTTATTTAAGACTAGCATTGCCCGCGGCTCCGTCCGCGTTCAGATTACCAAAAACCAAATTCTTAGGTTTTACATGTATACTCTTAAAATGCAGTTTTTGTGGTTTTTCTCAGAAACGAGATATTTTTCCGCGGTAAAAAGTATCCTATATGTTGACCCGGATAACCAGCTATTACCATACCAAATTTCATGAAAATCCCTCCAGTGGTTTTTAAGTGATGCGGTAACAAGCAGACAGACAGACAAAAATTCTAGAAACTGTAGATTCGGCTTCTATATCGATAATAATGTCTATTTCAATAAGATTTTCCAAAAAATATTTAATGTACAGTTTCGGCTTAGTTACAATTTTATTATATGTATAGAAAAGAAAATGGACTCTATTGTAGAACATTAGTAGGTATTTAATAACGTATCTTCTCCTTAAGAATTCCAATTAGCTATTATTATACATTGGAAAAATAATAAATAAACAAAATGTATCATTTAAAACATTAATTACGATAACGATTATTATTATACACATTTTTCTTTTAGAGTAACTCAGTACTTAGTAGTCAGCAAATCTAAATACTTTGGAATTTGGATAGCATTTTTTATCCATCGTGATTATTCAAATATACTCGTAAATATCCTAAATATTGTCACATTTTTGTGGTATAAATTATCTAAGTATACATATAATAAAATTCTGAGTCAAATCTGTACATTAAATGTTTCTTGGGATATCTTATTGAAATAGTAATACAGAGGCCGAATCTAAAGTTTTTAGAATTTTTGTCTGTTTGTCTGGGAATGCATCACAAGAAAATCACTGGAAAGATTTTGATAAAATTTGGTATGATGATAGCTGGTTATCCGGGTCAATATATAGGATACTTTTTACTGCGGCAAAATATCTCATCTCTGAGAAATCTATACTAAACATGAAAACGTAACTTGGGATGAACCAAGCGAAACCAAACGTGAGTCGCTAGTATAACATAAAATGCAACGTAAATAAATAAATAATGCAATAAGAATAATTAATTAAAATAAAAACATAATATATTATTCTTAGTAATGTATTATGTCATATACAGTTTAAAATAATAGACGGTTTATGAAGAACCTCGATATAAATCTGTTACAAGGTGATGACGAGCGATCGAAGGATTAATATGAATCTAATTACAAGGAAAAGAACAAATACTTACCTTTCTACTAGTTATATAATATTAGTTGGAATAATTGATTCTCAATAAGACTCTTTTAACCAATAATACGAGGAAAATATGTTTTGTGTTTAAAATATTTTTCATGTGTTACCACCTCAATAGTGGATTGTCTTAATAATTTTATATATGGTATACTTTATATGTAATATTTATTTGTATATAATTTCATGGTATTTATATGGTATGTATATGGTTAGTAAGAAAAATAAAGCAAGGTAAAACAAATTAAAAAACACTAAAAGTAATTATTACACTCTTAAGGGCGAATCATGGTCACGGGAGATTAATTCGTGTAAATAAAATTTATATTAATATGTTTGAATTGCCTCGTTGGTCTAAAATATTACATATATTTCTTTTAATTTTTAACATATTTTGTTTAAACCTGAAATCAACTGCGAACATAAATTTTTACCTGGAATATAGGTACGAGTACATGTACAGTGCGCTTAAATGAATCGCATATATCGTCCAATTGATCGCAATGGAATTAATGTATTTTTTGAAATTATGCATGCGATTTTTATATTAATAACTAGATATTATAAATGAAAACCCCCGGCGCGCTGATTTTATGTTTGTTCGGGCTAATCTCAGAAGCTACAGTACGAATTTTTATATGATTTTTACCAATAAAGAAAGAGAGGTTATCTTTTAATTTTGCGAAAATATTATAATATTATAACGTCGATAAATGCTAGTGTTAATTTTCAGTAACCGTTGACCAAAACAATATACAACATAGTGTATATACAACATATTATGTAATTTACCTGTAAAAAAATTGTCCCGCTCGGCGTTTTTTTAAATAGATTTTTTTTGGAAAACACCTTATAAACATTTTTTTTTCAGAAAAGCTTAATTATACAGATAAACTTAAAAAGCAAAACCTTATCTAGATTCAAGATTTGATGGAAACTGTAAGAGTCGTTTTCGAGATATACGAAATTAATTAATAATATACCTATGCAAAAATTGCTCATTTAAATATTAGTACCTGGGCCACCGAGCTTCTCTCGGAGGTTTTGGTTAAAGAGTACAATTTTATTTAAAAAAAAACTGAAAATTGAAATAGATACAAAAAAAAAGAAAAATAAATTATACCTTTGTATCCGATCGGGATTCGAACCCGGACACCTATGATTGTCAATCTTGCGTCTTTTTTTTAAAAAAAACTAAACACTTGAATAAATATTAAAAATAAATAAAACTAAAAACATTGTATGCGACCGAGATTCGAACCTGTACACCTGTGATTGTTGATGTTGCACCTTGCACGATGCTTAAACTCGAAAACACGCGTTTTCTCAGACATAAGACTAATCTAGATCGATTTATCGCCCCCGAAACCCCATTTATAATAAATTTCATGAAAATCGTTGGAGCCGTTTCCGAGATTCAGATTATATATATATATAATTGCTTTTAATTAACCGACAAAAAATGGGAGAAGGTTCTCATTTTGATACGTATTTTTTTATGTTTTTTATGTTTGACCATGCATAACTTTTTATTGTGTAAATCGATTTCGATGATTCTTTTTTATCAGATAGGGTAGGTATACGTCAAAGTTGGTTTTATTTAAATTTGAAAAACAAAGCCACCCTAAGTGTAGAAAATACGGGATAATTGATTTTTCACCTACTGAGTTTTTAAAATACTTTCTTATTACTTTGCTACTACTATGTCTACACTAAAAATGGAAAAATGAAAAGTTAACAAAATAGAGTTCTAAAAAAACAATAAAAAGTAAAAAGTAACTAATTGGTAGTTTTCATTTACTATAGATCCCTATTTGCTTTTATTTTTTTCCTTATTACTAGTAGTTATTATATTGTTTGAAATTTTACTAATGTAGCCTTAGAACTAAAAAAACCCTATAAAAGTACAATCTAGTGGTGTGGCTCCTTCTTTTAAAATTAAAATATATCAAAAATATCAAACTGGACTGGAGTTTATCAAATATGTTATAATAAGTATACATAAAAACTAACACTTTGATTGCAATCAAATCATTGAAATCATTAATACCAAAATTTTATTTTATTTAACAATCTGAGCTCTAAAAATATTTCCTTTACACTGATATATTTTATCAAATACATTTGAATTTACTTCTTAGGTACTTAAAATGAACATTAAAAATTCAGTCGTTAAAACAACAAACAAAACTAGCCATCAGTCTTTCGTTACAAAAGAAAACCCGTGTGTCTAACAGTTAAGTCCGTAATCTGAACACAGGAATCCGTGCGGGTCTATTTTTGAACTCCCCTCGGCGCGTGCGCAGCGAGAATTACAGAGTTTAATGCACTGAAAACGTACCGATGGATGTGGCTCCATGTAACAATAAAATATATTGGAGTGGAAAGCTGAAGTGCCTATGTTATGGTAAAAGATATTCAATAGCTGAATTTTATTGACGTCAAAATATTTTTATACAAATCTTAGAAGCATGTCTCTAAGAGTTTGTGAGTAGATACATTTAGTTGTTTCACGCTATTGCTCTTGCGATTAGATAGTGAGAAAATTAAACAAAGTCGTTCCTATTGCCGTGTTTGCTATTTTTCAGATTGTTTTTTAACTAAAAATAAATAATGTGAGCTATGGTACATAAAAGTTAAATAGTAGTTGAAAATGCTTACTTAAGCTGTTTAACAAGACTTAACTATATGAAATATTTTAGTATGTTTTACAGGAATCAAAGAAAAGATTGAAGATAATACACATTTTGTCATTAATACTGTCGTTATAATATTGGGTTTTGCTAGCATAAAATTTTGCATCAGATTTTGTTATATTCATACCCTAGAGTGATAACCACTGTTAGAAAAACTTTGTAGGGAAATGAGGAAAGTTACTTTCTGAATAATATGAATAAAATATTTCAAAAACATCATCAGGACAGATTTTTGATGAGGCTTTTACTTTTTTAATATTATTATTTACATTTTACTATATTTCTAAATTGTGTTTTAACCAGTCGACTTCGACCCCATTCAAAGTTGGAAAGCTGGAACTTCCGTTCTACTCGTTTGGTAACGATTGTGGACTTTAATATGAAAATACACTCACCGTTAAAGCACACGTAGTTAGTATAAAAAATATAACACTATAAAAGTGAGGTTTGCATTTTAAATTATTACTCGCCTAAAATAAAATAGGTTCACATAGACATAACATATTATTTATTGCAAATTTTATTTATTAAAAATAAGCTTTTAAAATAATGTTAGGTATATGGCAGTTCGATGAAGTGTTTCTTTTCCAAGAACACACTATTTAACAGAGCAAATATAGACTAATGAAAACTAATATAATTATTTCTATCATGTTTTAATATAATATATCTTAATATAATATTGAAATAATCAATGAGTACCAAAATAATCCAAACCCAAGTGTGTTCTCTTAAAAAAGAAACAAATTTTATTTAAATTACATACAATTTTATTTTATTTGTCTTAGTAAAATGTCTCTAAAAATAAATATTAAATAGGTACTAAAATATCAATTGCTATCTAAGTTTTTATATATACTATACTCGTATACACTTAGACAAAGCGTATAAATAAAATTTCTTCCACTAGTTAATTTTTAAAATTAAATAGTAATTTTATTATAAAATATTACTATTACTTATTAATTACTAACACATGTGCAAGTACATGCTTTCTTAAAACTCTGTTATAGATGTTTATTTAACTCCACTCTGTTCTATCTTTACTCTGATACATATCTAATAGACTAATACTTAGCAAACTTTTTCTGCCTCAGTTGTCCAGTGGTTAACATGTACTGCTGCAGATCCGGAGGTCCTAGGTTTGAGCCCCGGGTCGGGACAAGTATAGTTATTGAGTCCTTCTGTCTTAGTAACAGCCCGGAGCTGTGAAATATGCGGTGTTACATCCCCATGAGTCCCTCAGAGTGCACGTAATGCTTAATATTAAAGTTTGATATTATAAAGAAAATTAAAACAAAAGTTGTCACAAATTACAAATTTACTAAAAACATACTTATTCTTATGGTGCTCATTATTCTAACCTTTCGCCTGTCACATTGGAGTCTCCCACAAGGTACAAAATATTTTCTAAAACGACATAAGTACAATCTTTGTTAAATAAAAACCAATTCTATTGTCGTAAAGTTAAGGTGCACATTTTGTAAAAAGACCATGAGTATAAATGGTATTATTGTATATAGGTTTTTTGTCTTAGACCCACGTGGTGCACCACATGTTTAGGAACATCGCATCCCACTACAATCCGGGAGATAACATGACTTAGATATGCTCAACATTCTCTTTAACCTTGGACTATAACATTTTTATAAAATTTTAGTAGTATGTATAACATAAAATAACGGCAAAATAAATAACTAACTACCTGTTAATTATAGTGTGAAATAGCACATTATTTCTATCTATGCTTAATACCTTTCCAAATGTTTTAGTAGAACAAATTTCAAACTTGAAAGAGCAGTAATAAACATTTTAATTATAATTATCATTAATTTGTTCTAAAAATTAAAGATGATTAACGAATTTGTAAGCTGCTAGATATGATCTATACTAATATTATTTCTACTAATGTTATAAAGACGAAAGATTTATTTTTCTGTTTATTTGTTTGTTTGTTTGCTTGTACCGAATAAGCTTCGAAACTACTGAACCGATTTAGATGAAATTTAGTAAAAACATAGTTTGAGACCCTGGGAAGGACATAGGATAGTTTTTTTCTCGGTAATCATCCCTTGAGGGGGTGAAAATGGGGATGAAAGTTTATATCGGGAAGCAACCTAGTGAAATACTAGTAATAATATTATTTTAGTCAATTTCATTTTAAAGTCAAAATCAAATAAGCATGAGTTAACCTTCAATTACTGACGATCCACACAAAGGCACAATAAAGTTAATGATAACAAAATAAAACACGACTGTAGTCAATGAATCAGAAATTCTCATGAAGACGATTCTGGGCCACATGTGACACACATTGCAGCATCCCTCAACGCACGTAAACTCTAAGGGAACGCTGAAAAAATTGGACCATCGCACAAAAAATTGCACCTCTATATTAAGGAGATAAAGTCTAAAGTGCTTTTTGTTTTAAGTACAGCATGTACCGTTGATGAAATGACATTATTTTTTTCCCTGGAAGCAAAGTAAGTTCAATGACCTTATCAGTTAGCAATTTTGAAATTTAAAATTAATTAAGTATCCGTAACTAAATATTATTCATCGTGAAATGTAATTTTATATACCTAGTAACTAAAAGTAATAAAATATTTAAAAATAGAAAAAAAAATGAATTTATATATGTACATAATATGTAAACTTACTAAATCAATTCTTTTTATGAATGTAGGTGTTAAACATTTGTTAAAAGATTAATATTAATTCTAAGTTTGATTTGTTTAAATAAAACCATTAAAGATATAAATAAAAGTGGCAATGAATATAAAAGATAGACAGAATACAGATTACTATAATATTTTATAAAAAACTATGTGTTCAGTTTCACTTCTTCTTCTTCAGCCCTTTTTAACGTCTCACTGCTGGGCACTGGCCTCCCTTCAGTACAAGGGGAATCAGGCTATAGTCCACTACGCTGGCCAGGGGCGGGTTGGCGGACTTCACATGACTTTTGAAAACTTGCTAGATTCTCTCAGACATACAGGTTTCCTCACGATATTTTCCTTCACCGTTAAGACAAGTGGTAATCATGTTGGAAATGATTCGCACATATAAATATCAGAGGTGCGAGACCCGGGATTTGAACTCGCTTCACTCGGTTTCCGTAGCTAGCGCGTTACCACTGGGCTACCACTGCTACCTAACTAAAAAACTATAGGTATTTGTAATATTATCAATAGAAGAAATCTATAACGCACTAAGATAAAAATTCTGAGGATAAAAACATCTGTCAGTTCTCAATACATATATACTTGTATAATACACCTGTCAAATCATAGATAAGATAAACATTATTAACAATATGAAAATTTCCCTCATTCATTCTGTTGTTTAGTTTGTTAAGCTAGTTTTTGCGCACCACACGCCATGGCTACCATGTGGTTCTTTTTAAGTGTATCTAGTGTTCTCATAATTTGTGCTAAAGGTCAAGAGCTATCTTTACCTAGAGTCAATATAACTCAAGGAATCGTAGTTGGGTCAGTTAGGTCAGTGGCTGTAAATGAAACTTATTTCGAATTCTATGGAATTCCTTATGCTGATTCCACCACCGGTACCAACAGGTTTAAGGTACATTTTTGTAACTATATTTATAATATTCCATATAACTGAATTATTATTATTTAAGGCTAAAGATTTTTAGTAATTTCTAAGAAATTAAAATTTTTAATATTTTTAGGCTCCTACTGCTCCGCCAACTTTTGAAAGTGAATTCATAGCAAATCGTAAAGGTGTCAAATGTGTTAGAGCTTTAGGTGTTGGCTATGAAGGTACTGAAGATTGCTTAGTTGTAAATATCCTAACATCGAGCCTAGATAGTAATAAACGATTACCAGTGATGGTATGGCTACAAGGCAAAGAGTTAGACAACGCGCATGACCCAGATTTGTCTTTTAAAAAATTCATAGAAAAAGATGTCGTTATAGTGAACATAAACTACCGCGAATCAGTTTTAGGATTTTTATGCTTAGGTACTGAGGAAGCCCCGGGTAATGCTGGACTAAAAGATATTATCGCTGGATTAAAGTGGATTCAACAAAATATTGCCGCATTTGGTGGAGATCCAAACAATGTTAGTATATTTGGACATGGAAGTGGTGCATCTGCCATTGATTTAATTACCCTTTCTCCATCAGCAGAGGGTCTTATTCATAAAGCTATAGCACAAAGTGGAAACGCTCTAGCACCATGGGCTGTCACACGTAATAATATAAAATATGCCGTACAAGTAGCGGAAGCTCTTGGCCACACGGTTCCTGATATAGAGACATTATCAAACGTTTTATCACGCACAAGTGTAGCAGCACTCATGGCTGTTATAAATGAACTTGATCTAACAGATAATTCGTTAGCTTTTGCACCATGTATAGAAAGAAGTATTGAAAATGTTGAAGCTGTACTATTAGCATCCCCATATAAATCCATTATGGAAGGTAAGCAACTGCAAATTCCATTCATGACTGGTTTTGTTGACTACGAGGGAACAATTAGAGCAGATCGAGCTCTTAATGGTGATTGGTTAACAAGAATGGATGAATCTTTTGAAGATTTTCTGCAACCAGATTTACATTTTATAAATGAAGAACAAGAAAAGGAAGTGTCAGAAGCAATAAAAAGATTTTATTTCAAAAATGAATCCATAAATTCAGATAACTTGAATGACTTTTTACGTTATAACGGTGACACAATGATATTAATATCAGCTATTAGAGAAGCTCGTATGAGAGCTACTTTATCTGATGTTCCAATATATTTATATCAATTTTCATACAGTGGTGCTCTTAGTGAAGTACTTGAAAGACCATTGATAATTAAAAGCGCAGGTCATAAAGAGGAATTAGTTTATATGTTCTACAACGAAAATAATTCCGAAGCGACCAGTTATGATTTGGTAGTTAGTGACATACTCGTAGAACGTTGGACTAATTTCGCGAAAAGCGGGTAAGAGTTTAGTAATAATAAATAATAATTCCATGTTTTTATATTTGTAAATTAATATTAATAACATTTATGAACATATCCTAGTCAGATTTTATCTGCCAGATGTTCGTTTATTTAATATGTACATATTTTTATTTCAATCTTCTTTTTTATTTATTGAAAATAGCTACGTTTATGTACTATATCTGTATATTTCAAGAATATTTATTTCCTAAATAAATAAAATAATGTATTATTTGGTTGATTTAAATGATTCTTTTGCCTAATTTTTATTATTATTGTTGTATTAATTTTTTAATGATTATATTTTTTATTATAGTGTACCATCGAGTGTTACATCTCAAACCACATGGCAACCATACACTCAGGATAATACCTATTACCTACGAGTGCTTGATGATGAAGAAGTAAATGCGAATGGAAATTCTAATTTTGACATAGAACTTCAAAATCCGCATCCTGAGTTATTGGCTTTTTGGGATGATATTTATGCTAAGTACTTCAATGATGCAGAGAGCAAATGGAGTTTAGGTGATAGAAACGACGGCGATAATGACGACGGTGGAAATGACGATGAAGGTGATGATGATGATGAAGGTGATGATGATGATGAAGATGATAATGATGATAATGATGATGTACCTGATTCCGCATCCACTGCTGTAGGATATACATTTTCAATACTCGCTCTATTTGCAATGTTAGATAAGTTACATATGTTCTAAATACTATCGTAAGGACTCAGTAGACTTTTGAGCTACTGTCTAAGTTCATTAATTATAGATAGTATAGGAAGTGGCCACCTAAGTTATTTAGATTTTTGTAGAAAATCTAATATAGTTTTGGGAAAGCTAATTAATTTTATTTAATATAATATAAATAATAACAATAAAAAATGAATATTTATTAAATATTCATTTTTTATTGTTATTATCAAGCTAATTTAGGCAAGCAACATTGTTTATAATATAATAATTTTAACGGTTAGTATGGGATAGACAGACTACATATTAGTATATATACAATATACATTTATGTACATGAGGGTGGCCCACAAAAAAAAATATGTTTTCGAGACTCTTACGAAAATATGTTGGTTAAACATATTTTAAGAGCCTCCAAAGCCCAGTTCAAATAAAAATTAAGAGGTCGCTCAAAATATTTAAAAATTTCCAAAATCGTTCAAAATTCTTTTTTTTATATTTCAATTATTTTTTCTCGTTATTTAACTATTTTCTACTATAAATTAGGATACTGAAATTTTTTACTCGAAATTTTATTATTTAAAGGAAGTTCAAGACTTTTTTAAGTTTCCAAGTAGAGTACCTTAGACTTTTTCGAGTTTAATAATCGTCTCGAATTTTTTTTGCATCTGTCTAGCCTTATTTCTATTCATTAGTATGTCAAATTTAAGAAAAAAACTCGTTAATATTCATGTTCAGAAGTCGCTCGAAAAGGTCTAAAGTACCCTACTTGGAAACTTAAAAAAATCTTAAATGAAGTTAAAATATTAAAATATCAACTTCAAAATTTTAGAATCCTAATCATTTTTATAGTAGAAAATATTGAAATAACGAGAAAAAAAAATAAAAAAAACAATAGAAACAAATTTCAACGATTTTAGAAAATTGTTAAAATTTTGAGCGTCCTCATAAATATTTTTTTGAACTACGCTTTGAAGGGGCTCTTAAAACACGATAAACTAACACATTTTCGTAAGAGACTTTAAAAACAAATTTTTGGTCTACCCTAATATACATAGGTATATTAAGTTCATATCCTGTACATGAAAAATGATTGATTCCCATATTTCGGACATAAAAACTATCCTATGTCCTTTCCAGAGTGTGTCAAACTATCTTCATACAAAATTTCATCTAAATCAGTTCAGCAAATTTTTAATTTTCCATTACAAGCCAAACTATTTTTTCTCTCTTTATAATATTAGTACAGATTAAAAAAACGGCACATCAATCATCGATCTAGATCACAGTAAGATATTTTTATCTGATCTTATCTGTTGAATAAGCGTATGTGTGATGTGTATATATCTGTACTTTTTCGAGAACATCCTATTTTTGTTTTCTAAATAAATAAATAAATGAGTTTTGCGTTTTATTTATTTTCTTTTAATATTAACAAATGAATCTAATGCAAACGAAGAGATTTAAAAACAATCGATTTTACTTAAGTATTGTATTAACAAAATATAATTTGAAAACTGCAATCTTCCATGGTTTTAATGAACTTGGAAAAGTTAAAATGAATTTGTGTTGATCTATAGTCTATACATAGGTAATAAAATTCTAACTGAAATATATCTAATGAAATATTTTTTTGGAAATTTTTTTTAGATAAAATTATTATCGATAAAGAGGCCGAACCTGGAGTTTCTAGAATTTTTGTGTGTCTCCTGTCTGTTTGTCTGACTGCCTGTCTGTCTGGGACAACATCTAGAGAAAACGACTGGACAGATTTTGAAGAAATTTGGTATGATGATAGCTGGTTATAAGGGTCAACATATTTTTCTATATTTTTCTACTATTGAGAAATCTATACAAAACGTTAAAACTTAACTAAGGACAAAAGGGTTGAAGTTCATTCGATAACATGAATACATTGCAAGGTGCTTATTAAAGTTTACAATTATTATATACTAGCATTTCCCGCGACTCCGCCCGCGTTCAGATGACCAAAAACCAAATTCTTAGGCTTTACATATTAGTATACTCTTACATTGTAGTTTTTGTATTTTTTCTCAGAAATAATACATTTTACCTCGGTAAAAAGTATCCTTTATGTTGACCTGGTGAACTAGCTAACACCATACCAACTTTCATCAAAATCCCTGCAGTGGTTTTTCTGTGAGGCGGTAACAGACAGACAAAAATAGATTTGGTCTCTGTACCGATAATAATGTTTATTTCAATAAGATTTTCCAAAAAATATTTAATGTACAGATTCGGTTTAGTTACAATTTTATTATATGTACTTATAGGTGAGTACATTAGCTGCTCTAAAGTAATTTAGTTTGCCTAAAAATACAAAAACTATACAGATAGAA
This sequence comes from Brenthis hecate, assembly GCA_951806755.1. NCBI lineage: Eukaryota > Metazoa > Arthropoda > Insecta > Lepidoptera > Nymphalidae > Brenthis > Brenthis hecate. The sequence continues at coordinate 5,206,811 of OX638262.1, forward strand.
TAAATCATATTATGTACCTAATCGTAATATTAACTTAAACATATTCTAATTGCTTAATCTTTGTAAGTACTAACTTAGTCTATGTACGTACTTACGTCAAATTTATCGGAATTTATAAAACTTCCAAGTTTCTACATATAAAAGTTGTGAAGTAAAGTTGCGTGTTAAATAGCAGTGCATGAAAGTTCAGAGGGTTGCAGCTGTGTCAACCACAAAGGTAAGGTCAGGCACGCATGCTTCTATGCATTTCTAAATGGCGGTTATTCTTAGATTAAAAGTTAATCGATTTAATTCTGGAATTATGGTATTTATATTACATTTGTAACAAAATGGTAAATTAAAAATAAAATATTATAAATTTGCCAAATTGATACAGGTAGGTAGTTAAAGAAAGAGGTTTGTTCTTTACGCTGTAACGGCTAAAACAGGTCTGAGCGAAATTTGGAACGGGGATATCACGTATCCTAGATTAATATAAAGGTTAGATTTCATTGACCTAATTATCACGCGAGTGATGCCGCAGGCAAAATCTAGTACTTAATAAAATCTGTCTAAAACAAGTCAAACTAACATTCTTACTTATTATTATTTGGGAGAATTTCCTAACGAATAATAAGAAATCTAAAGCAGTAAAACAATAAAGTAAGAGAACCCTAGAAGAATTTTGTAAGGTTTTTTAGTTATACCTAATGTAGGAACACTTTTATAGATAGCAACAAGTCATAAAATTTGCGCATTATATTGCAAGACCTTAATTTAATAAGTAATAAAAACTGGCTCAGTGTGAGTCGAGCCTTACTAAAGATTCCACTACTGTTTAATATAAGGCATTATTTTATTGGAAAATAAGTAAAAGAAGTAATCTATCATCAAACTACGCGTTTCCATATAAGGATAGATATTTTGGTGTGGCTATATTTAAATATTAAAATATATTATGTATATAAGTGCAAAGACACAGGCAATAACTAGTTTATGGATATAATAATAACACTGTAATTTAATATGGATATATAAAGCAATCATAAAACAATACACATCGATTTTAATAATCGCCCATTAGATTTGTTTATCCAAGACGCCGATGTTGACCGTAAAACAGTATAAAGGAAGCTGTAAAAACTGCAAAATTGCGCATTTAATATACCATAGTGCTGCAGCTGCATTTAATCGTAAATTAACGATTAAACAAACTTGAGTAATGCTCTAAGATTTATGAATTAAATTTTCAGTACTTTAATTTTATGGTAATAAAAAAATGAATTCTTATAAAATAAAGACGTTCCAAGCTATATATATATATATATATATATATATATATATATATATATATATATATATATATATATATATATATATATATATATATATATATATATATATATATATATATATATATATATATATATATATATATATATATATATATATACAATATTACGATATAGTCCAGATAATCAAATTATAGATAACTTCAAAACAATGACAATTACAGTCAGTGTTAAATTTCCTAAGATTTTTGTAAACAACTGCTGATATTTTTTTTATTTTATCTACATATAAAAATCATAAATATTATCATGTACTAGGATCGTGGAGCTGTCACGAATCTTTGTAATAGACATACATACATTAGATTAGACTAAGAGGTAAAAGAAAACCTTATTTTTATATTCTCACTAGATAATAAATATATATTAGTGACTTCCCTTCACTCCTTCACTTCGTTCTGGTGCGTCCCTAGGTATAGTTTAAATAGATATAAGAATAGTCATCACGAGTGTACCTTAGGAGAAAGACTTATGCTATTGCAGATTTTTCTATAGGCCTTATTAAGACCTACAATTTTCTAGTACATTGATGAATCTCTTAAGGTTTAGCCAGCGTGTACTAAGAGCGACTCGATAGAACCAGTAATTGTGTTTTCCAGTGGGAATGAAAGATTTTCCTATAGTACCAAGAAGGTGTCCTAAATGTTGTTCCGAGTAATATGTTTTTTTTAATCGGTTTATTTAGTTACTGTTTTATTACATGTATAGATAACAAATATTAGTGAAACTACTTTTGTTGCTAATTGATTAGTTTGGTTTTTAGGCAATAAGAGATCTATAGATCCAAGTGATTTTCTGTCGCAATGATAGCTAACGAATTGGAAAGTGACATAGAGTAACTTTTACATAGAGTATAATATAATATAGGGTGTGAGATATTATTACTATAGTCCACGTTAACAGATTACCTAGGGAGTACTAGAACTTCTAATATAATAGGTAACACATTAGTTTTACTTTATACTATAGTATAGTCAATATATAAAGTCAAGATATACTGGGTGGAACAAATGAACGTGATTCGGAAGGAAAGTAAGTACCTTAAGGATTAAAGATATCAAGTTTCGCTTAAAGTAATTCTTTGATTTTTAAATATATTAACAACTGCATTTAAATATTTAAAAAAAAATACCTGAGCCGGTAATCGAACCAGCTAAAAAGTTAATATAGGTTAAAACATGAGAGTTAAATATAACAAGTCCACGCTTCATACGGAGACGCTCATTTATGAAAAGATTAGCTCATCTTAAGTATATTAAATATGAAATATTATTCATTAAACATAAGTAGGTAAGTATATGTAAGTACGGTGCATTTGGATGAAATTGCCGTGCACACGTGCGGCTCACGATTTTTAACGTTACTCTTTAAATTGTTAAGATATCTTGATATGGATCTACTTTGTATTTTAATACTAATTACACACATTTAATTAGTTTATTTATAAAAAATATATAGTATATTTAACAATTCATATTCAGTAAATTAATAAGCTTCATATGAATTATGAATTAATTAAAAAAACGTCCAAAAAGACACTATCTAGAGACTAGGGTTATTCTGTCATTAGTGCCGTACTATGTTATTTGTTTACGTATGTATATACAATTATACATATTATAAACATTATTTATTATTATGTTTATGTATATAGTACATATATGAATTCAGCCCTTTTTAACGTCCCACTGCTGGACACGGGCCTCCTTTCAATACGAGGGGAATCAGGTCATAGTCCACCATGCTGGCCAAGTGCAGGTTGACCTATATATATTAAAAATATATATTATAAATTTAGTATTTTATATATGAAAGTTTTTATGTATGTTTATTTATATTAAGTTTTAATGACCACTACACATGTACCATTCCACTTATTTTTTGTGTCCTTTGATATTGGTTGCCTGTAAAAGATCGTTTTTAGTGATAAGGCCGCCTTTGCACATCCCTTTAATGAAATAAAGTGTTATAAATAAATAACATAAAAATCTATACATATAATAAAATTATAAAAATCTTATTGAAATAAACATTATCGATACAGAGGTCAAATCTATAGTTTTTAGAATTTTTGTCTGTCTATCTTTCTGTCTGTCTGTTACCGCATCATAGAAAAACCACTGGAGGGATTTTGATGAAATTTAGTATAGTTGGTTAGTTACTGGAGGGATTTTGATTAAATTTAGTAGTGATAGTTGGTTATCCGGGTCAACATAAAGGATACTTTTTACCGCGGGAAAATATCTCGCTTTTTAGAAAAAATACAAAAACTGCAATTTAAAAGTATACTAATATGTAAAACCTAAGAATTTGGTTTTTGGTCATTAGAACGCGGGCGGAGCCACGGGCAATGCTAGTGCTTAATAAATTACATGAATTAAAAATTATTTTTTATTTATCTTAAATAATCGCTTGCGTATACAATCAGTATAAATGCTCTAATAATGATAACAAATTATAAAAATATCCAATTAGATATAAAGTAACCTCCACACAAATCTTACGTGTTACCTACCGATAGACGCCCGTGCCGCAGCCGCCTCTTGCGGGCCATGTGGCACATCCTGCTCGTTCAGGTTACACTGAGTGACGAATGCATATGCTCTATAGGTACTTAATGTTCATACTTAATCAAATCACGAAGGCGATTATTATATGGTATAGCATAGTACTAGCAGTTTACTCTCGTCTAGCATAGATAAGCTAGGTAATAGACTATCTGTGGATTTCAAATCCTTCCAACTGTTATTGATTATAGTATTCTGATACACAAGTAGCGCCACCTGTTGGCAATTTTTGTTATTAACAGTAGCCTAATATTATTTTTTGTCATAGTGTATCTGTGTATCTATTCCCAAGGAGGGTTGACATCACGCAGGCGGCCGTTCGTAAAACTTTTGCCAAATCCTATCAGCAGTACAGAAGATGTAGGTACTGCGCCGACCCCAAGTGATTGGGAAATGGGCAGAAGAAATAAACATGGGAGAAGAATAAGAAGATGTGTATCTGTGTCGAAATCGAATTTCAAAATCAAACTAAATCCATTTAGTCCACTAAGCCATTAATTCATTAAGCCGTTTCAGCGTAAAAGATTTACAAACATACACACACATAATATACATATTTTTAAATTTATAATAGTAAGAAAATGTTTAGTAAATCTTCAACTGCTGTTTATTTTAATTCTATTAAAATTATTACTACACTGCGGCGAAGCCTACAAGAGGGTTATTTTGCACGTTTCTCTCAGTGCAAAAGCAAGAATAAATAAATAAATCCCTATAACAAGAACATAATTTTTACAATTTCTTACTATACATGTAGGTGTATAAGCTGTATTATGAGTGAATTCAGAGTATCTGACAAAGTTACCGTTTTTTTCTAGAAATTTATATGAGACGACCGTTGACCCTTAACATATTCACAAAAAATCATACCCAATTAGTTCCCAATCGGCGACAATATCGAGTAACACACCTACATAAAAAAACGAGAATAAAAAGTTTTTATGGTTATCAAAGCTGTGCTTTGTAAAATATACGTCTTGTAAAGTAAAATTTACTTGCTTTCTTATGTTTTAAATTGTTTGGTTCAACAAATAGCATGGCGTTATTATGTTATATATCTATATATTTTATATATAATATTATTGTTTTATATTATACTTTCTAAACTTATAAACGCAAATCGTCTGTAATGTAACACAATTTGGCTGTAATTTGTCTGACAATGTTTTGACTTAATAAATTACTTAACGAATCGAGAAAAAGAAATTCCTTGGAAATCCCTAAATGGAAATTTGTTTCTATTGGGTCTTATTTTTAAACAAAACTAAATAAACTAGTGTTCAAAATTCGACCATAATCATTATTTATATAAAAAAAGTGACTGTTTCCAAAAAAATATTGATAGCATTAAACCTTGTCAGTAGCTCCTAGACCAAAAGAAAATCGGTTGACAACCAGAGGAGTAAAAGTACTTAACTGTTTTGTCTGGCATATCTATATATACACTAGCGACTCAGCCTTGCTCCGCTCGGGTTCGTCCCTAGTTACGTTTTAACGTTTAGCTGAGAGGTGAGATATTTTCCCGCAAGTACGCAGTAAAAAGTATCCTATATGTTGACCCGGATAACCAGCTATCATCATACTAAATTTCAAAAAAATCTGTGCAGTGGTTTTCTAGTGATGAGGTCACAGACACACAGACAAAAATCTTAAAAGCTATAGATTCGGCCTCTGTATCGATAATAATGATTATATCAACAAGATTTTCCAAAAAAAATATTAAATGTACAGATTCGACTCAGAATTTTATTATATGTATAGAATATACATACATAGATTGTAAAGCAAGGTACTTACAACGACCATAAAAATCACCTTATTTATTTCATCCTTAGAGAAGGAATTTCTGTTTGTAGTTAATATAAAACTAACTTCTAGGTATAACCAGTTATTAAAAAAATACTAACTTAACCACAAAAATACGATCAATAACTTCAAAATTTCCAAAACCAAACATCTAATAAATTTGCGAAAACATCCGATCATATTTATATTCGCATAAGTCTAAGAAAATGTTATGTGTATCTCCAACATTTGGAATTTGATCAAAAACTTTTTTACAATTTATATTTTAATATCCTATTAGTATTATTAGTACTTTTTTTGAGAAATGCCATACAGATCGTTATGTATCCCACCGTCTAGAAAAGCTAGTTGTACTACCCATTAAACACAACTGGGGATGGTCCCCTCCCCCCTCACCCCCCTCACAAACCCCCTCCCCCTCCCCCTTCCCCCTTCCCCCTTTTAAATAGGGCGGGGGAGTACTAGTATTACCTCATCAAAGTATTGTTTAGAAAATAACTTTTAAAACTTCAAATATTAACATCAAACGTTTGAATACCCATAAATGCTTCGGTGATAAATCGTAAAATTTCATTCAAACCTCATTAACAGATCGTAAGTTTTAGTGAGGGTAGGTGAAATATGTATTAATGATCATTTCATCGTTGGTTCAGTGGCTAACATGTGCATGTACGGCTGCATATCCTGAGGGACTAGGTTCACGTACTGGGTACGTGGGTGGTATTTCAATCATATTATATCATTGTTCTGACCTTAGCTCTACAATTGCCTCACAACGTGAATCGGCACCAAACACAAACTCACTCATACACACATATAAACTAGCCAATTCATATAATCTGTTCACAAAACAACGATTCATATAATTAAGTACAGTTATATAATTAATTAAGCACAATTTCTTATTAAAATAATTATATAATTAATAAAGCCATCTCTTTAATACTATAGGTTCTATGAAAACAAATCTGCGGCTCCCAACTAGTTTTATAAATATATAATATAAATAATTATAATTATATTAATGTTATACGTACCTCAAATTAAATTCATAATACAATAAGTAGAAAATAATTAATTTAGAGTAAATACTGTTTAAATTCTACACATATAATGAATTAACTAAGCGGACGTACTTGAGCTCTTTCAATGTTTTAAATGAAATATATGTACCTATTATATGTATATAAAAATTATATATATATATATATATATATATATATATATATATATATATATATATATATATATATATATATATATAAGAAACAAATTATTAAACTTTATACTACATTTTATAATAAGAGCTTCTATTTTAAAACAAAATTCCTCGAATAAAAAATAAATAATCAAATAATAAGTTTTGTAATAACATTCAGTTAAGGTCAATATGATCGCAGTAAAAAGAAATATTTACATATAGATGAGAATTCAGGTCCTTAGAGAGGATATATGCGCGCACTTTCAATGACACTGCTTAGTTCTGTTATCTATACAGATAAATAAAATTGAAGTATTTGTTTATAAAGTCAAAATAATAGCTTTTACTAAATGCATATGAAGTTATATACGGTACTTATACGAGAAACATATATTTTTTTAAATTGTCTGTCTGTTTGTTCCGGATAATCTCCGAATAGGCTGGCCTAATTTAGACGGGACTTTCACTGGCAGATTGCTGATGTTATAAGAAGTAACTTAGGCTGCTCTTATTTTAGAAAAAGAATTAGGGTTCCGTTAAAAAAAATGTTGAAAATCACCTAGACGTGAACTTATCCGAGCGAAGCGAGGGTAAGTCGCTAGTCATAAATAAAATATTGCACGCTTAATATGCAAATATGATGTGTTACTCTGATAAAAGTTTGCTAATAAGTATATCTAAATCTATACATTAAATAAAACTGTAGAGCTCGAATGCCTGTACATAGAAAAAAAATGCTAAAAACCGAGTCAGGGGGATGTAAGAAGAGAAATAGAACAAATCCAGTTTTTTTTTCAATTTTTTTCTTTCTCTGACTGTTTATCTGTTTGTCTGTTTGTAAGAGCTAATGTCCGAAACTTTGGACCGATTTAAATAAAATTTTGCACGATAGTACCTTATACCTCGGTCAACATTTTAAATACTTTTCATCCCAGAAAATTAAAGAGTCCCCGTGGGATAGTTAAAAAACTATAATAACTTATTAGTACACAACAACTTATGCAATTAATTTAGTAAAATTTGGCATGCTGATACCTTGTGTTGCCGGTCAAACAACAGGTTACTTTTTATCTCGGAAAAATGAACGGTTCTTGTGGAATAGATCTGTTTATGCTTTTCTCTATTAAATAATATCCATCTTTACCTAATCTAAAATATTTTACGTTGATGGTATTCATAATTAAAAGTTGTTCTTAAAAAGTTAGTATTTTTTTTAATTTCTTTTTTTAATTTTTACAGTCACCTGATGATCTTACCACCGATAAGTATTCATCCAAAGAAGAAAAAAAAAGCTAAAAGCTAAAAGCTCGGCTTTGAGCCGCTGGCGTGCGTCGACAGGTACGAGTATAATTAATTTATATAAATTACTAGCGACTCGTACTCGTAGCGTACGTTTTAACGGTTTTTAATTATATTCTTTATTGCACTTAAAATATGATACAGAAAAAAATAACACAAGTAAATATAGTTCACAAAGGTGGACTTATCTCTAAAAGAGATCTCTTCCAGTCAACCCCTGGTTGTGGAAGAAGATGTCAGCGGGCAATATAGTGCAAAAAATATACTAAATATATGCTACAAATAAAGGTAATAATAATCACATATACATACATACATACATACATACATACATACATACATACATACATACATACATACATACATACATACATACATACATACATATACATATATTACTTATAATTTTTTTATAGAATAGATAGATTATAAATTATATGATAAATAACCTATAGCCTTCCTCAATAAGCAGGCTATATCGGATTAGTAGTTCCTGCGATTAGCGCGTTCAAAAAACAAAGTCTGCCTCTTTATAATATTAGTATAGATAATATTACAAATATTGACGTAAAAATATGTATTTACAAACAGTATATTACTTTAATTTAATCCTCGAAAATTTTTTTTCTCTATTTAAATTTTGCCATCTTTATTTACTATTTCAAGAGATTAAATTAAAAGTAATACTTTCGTAGAGGAAGGCTATCAATGCTTTTATTGGATTTGGCTAACAAATTCCATCAATTTACGCTTCGTTTGTGCGATAAAAAGTCGATCAAGAGGGACCTTTATTTAAAATATCTATTTGTAGTAAATTGTTATAGCAAAAATGTTATATTAATCGATTTCTAAAAACTATGTTATATTACAGGAGTATTTCAGAAGTAGGCCTCAGGTAGACCAAATAAGATTCGGTGTAACAGCATACAGATTTGATTATTTTTGTACAAAGTCAGCGTAATTCCTCAAACAACATTAAGAAAAGGAATGATTGCATTAATTCATAATACGAAACAATGTTTTTCCAGCTTTTTTCCACTCAAGATGGCAACTTAAGAAAACTTAAATAAGTATTTTATATCAGAAATAACAACTAACAACTTAAAGAATCAAATAATTATTTTACCATTATACATATAAATCCTATTTTTATATGATTTATATCATTACTTGTGAAACAGTTATTTAAATTGTGTGCGGAACAAACATTCTACATATTGACTATGGCAACCTATTATCCTTGAACTTCTCCATATAAAAATTTCAAGAGTCAAAATCGATACACCAATTATAGTTCCGTACACGAATATAGAAGGACTTCATCCTTGACCGATTCTCTAAATATCCTATATCGTAAATACTCCAACTGGAATATAAGTTACTTACAGTAAAATTAACTTAAACGTCTTTCGATTTCAACCAATAAAAATACACGAATGTATACAAAGAAATTCTACTATCTGTTATTGATATGAAAAATTGATTTAAAGAAATATTATGTAGCTTTGAATCGACTCAATGCAAAGAGGGTAATGTCTTTCACTTATGCTTATATCTTTCGTCGCTCTGTTACATTAATTATTATTATTAAAATACTAGCTACTTCTCCTGGTTGCGCTCGGGTTCGTCCCTTAGTTACGTTTTAACGTTTAGTAATAGATTTCTCGAAGATGAGATATTTTTCCGCAGTAAAAAGTATCCTATACGTTGGCCTGGATAACCAGCCATCATCATACTAAATTTCATCAAAATCTGTCCAATGGCTTTCTCGGGATGCGTTCCCAGAGCCAGACGTACCGACAAGCAGTATCGATAATAATTACTATTTCAATAAGATTTTCCAAAAAATATTTAATGTACAGATTCGACTCACTTAGAATTTTATTATATGTATAGATTAGCATGATGCTTTATTTATTAAGCATTTATGTTAAAAACAATTCCTACATCTAAAACATCATTAACAATTGTGTAGATTTATCCCAGTCTAGAAGTCTAGAACCCAGACAGAACATTTCTTAGTTTTTCGAACATTGTCGAACCGTCAAACCGTCATGTTTTGAAAAATGCCTCCAACAGCGAATCGTTGAATTATATAGCGACTGTTCGATGCTTTTAGAGAAATGAACAGTTCGTCTGTTAGTACACTTCTGGGTTTAATACGTCTTAGCTCCCGTGATACGGCTGAGTAATTGCCCCTATATCGGGAACAATTTTGAATCAATGAACTGAGGGATTATAGAAAATGTTATGCGATAAACTGTTAGGTTTGTAAAGCACTCTGTTTGAATGCAGGCATTTTAGAATTTCAATCTAATTTTATATGGATTTTAATGTTTGAATTTAGGCGGATTGATATATAACTAACACTAATACAGGTGTCGAGTTCGATTCCCATAAAGGTTGAATATTGTTTGACTATGAATATCTTTATTCTTTTACTATATAATATATTTTTATTTAATAACTTTTTTTTCTACAACTTATCCTTGCTTTACTTAAGTGCATCTCTAAGTCTCTCTTGATGTTTGTGTTCTGTGTATTAATAAAAAATTTTTTGGTAACAATTAGTTTTTTATATAGTTAAGTAAATTCTATTCAAATATCATCATCATCATCATCAAGTTAATAATGTTTTTCTCAAATTTTCAATAATGATTAGTTGAATTTCTAACACTAGGCGAAAGGTAGTTCGTAGTAGTTAGTTTTTGCCTAAGCAAAGATATTCCTTCTGTATTCCCAAATTATGATTGATGTTGATTTACTAATTTCATATAACTATGCGAGTATTAAGTTATTAAATAATTTTAATGACGACACGTTTGGCTCAGTTTGTAGTAACGCTACTTGTTGTGCCCGCGGTCGCGTGTTTGACTCCCGCTGGGGGCATTCATTTGTGTGGTGAGCTTGAATGTTTGTACTCCAGTCATGGGTGTTTATATTTATAATAATATGTACGTATTTAGAGTATTATATATGTGTAGTCCATCAACAATCTGTTATCGATAACACAAGCCTCGTAGCTTACCATGGAACTAGATGGTGATGTATGTTAATGTCCCGACATATTATATTTAATAGTTTCTATAAGATTTAGTAATTTCAGGTATAAAATTCTACAATACAGTTAGTATTATTTATATTACATTTCATTATATTAAAATTATTTAAAAGTGTGAAATGTAAATTAAATAAAATTAAATAAATTTTTAGTAATTAATTTATTATATTGAAAAAATATAATAAAATTCATAAAATTGTCACTAAAGCCGTAAGTAAGTAAGTACGTAAGTAAGTACGTAAGTAAATAACAGAAAATGATTTCATGCCTCTTTTACAACACCTAATCATGCTTAACAACCTTCACTTACCTAGCCACCTGTAATGGCCATAAAGCATTCAGATTGGCCCTTGTTATAAGCTCACAATTTTACAACGATAGTAGTTTTTTTTGTTATTACCTATTAATATTTAAAATTAAAATATGATATTTTACAATTATTAAAGTGAAACTTCTTTAGAACTTTAGATTTGAAACGAAAATGCGACACTATAAAAAGACAAACATATAAATATATAGGATTGGAAGGATGGAATAAGGAAACATTTTTTTTAAAAATTCAACCCCCAAGGGGGTGAAATAGGGGATGAAAGTTTGTATGAAACTTTTTATTCCTTGGACATATTTGTATGAAATTTAGTAGGACTTGAGTACGGCAAAAATAATGAGTTACGTTTTTCAGCGTTTTTTTAAAAAAATTCAACCCCTAAGACGGTAAATATGGGATGAAAGTTTTTATGAAACCCAGTTTTTAGTGTTTTTTTGTAGTTTTAGCGCGAGCGAAGCCGCGGCATCTGCTAGTGATTGATAAAATAAACTTAATCACAACAAAGCGAAAGGAGATTGCTAGTAATACATCAAAATATTACCACCGTAGTATGTTAATACGAAATATTTTTAAGTGCCATCAAACACTAGCTTAATCTATTTACCCTTATCTATCTCAAAGGAACTTACCTATCATCTGCAACATTAGTGCGTAATTCACGTGAAGCGTAGGCGGTCACATGTCTTTCGTACAGCACACGTGAACATAAAATTTTCCTTGTATATAGAAATAGTTAATTTAACATCTTGTTATACAACTAAGTGTTTGGTAAGTTAAAGTTTAAATCTAACTCAAATCACGTATCACATGAAATTCATGCTGTTCTTTGATCTCTCGACTATACTGCGACGAAGTCAAAACATATTATTTAAGAATTTCTACAACAAAAGAGTCCTATTATTAGGTGAATTTTTCAGTCAGCTTTACTCAGTTTTTTTCCCTGAACTGGTACAATTTCCTGATCAACAAGTTTTCAGTACTTTAAATAAAATTCATATTTATTCATCTATATAGATAAATAAAATTAAAGTGTCTGTTTGTAATGTCAAAATAACAGCTTTTTATTAAATGGACATGGAATTATATACGGTACTTATAAGAAAAACATGATTTTTAAAAATTTTGTCTGTCTGTCTGTTCCGGCTAATATCCGAAACAGCTGGGCCGATTTTGACGGGACTTTTACTGGCAGGTAGTTGAAGTTATAAGGAGTAACTTAGGCTACTTTTATTTCAGTAAAAGAATTAGGGTTCCGCTCAGAAGAATTAAAATGTACCAAGGGACGAACCCGGGAGCAAAGCGAGAGTGAGTCGCTAGTTGTTATATAAAGGTCTAAAATACCTAAGTAAGTAGAACTTAAAATACTAATAGTTCAGTAAAATTCAAGGCTTTTAATAACAACTCAGTTTTGTCGTTTTATTCAAAAAATATATTTTACATCGCTAACGTTTTGATAATATTTAATTATTATTTTATCATAAGCGATAAATTCTTAAAATAAGTATTTTAAATAAACAAATCAGCATTGCGTGTTAATTTCTCATAGTAGGTCTAAATTTACTTGGTGTCAAATTACATTGCGTTCGCTATAATTTTAAAATTATTTATACAGCCACTACTAAACCAGTAAGTAAATGAATGAAATAAATTGTCTTTATTATTACTGTTAACTTAACGTAAGTGAAATTGCATCGAAAATATTTTGCATTTATCCTTTTTTTAACGTCCCACTGCTGGGCATGGGCATCCGTTCAATACGAGAGGGATCGGCCATAGTCCACCACGCTGGCCAATAGCGGTTTGATGGACTCAATATGTCTTTCGAAAACTTTTGAAATAAGAAAACTTAGATGTGTAGATTTTCTCAAGATAATTTCATTCACCGTAAGATAAGTAGCAAACGTGTTGAAAATATTAGCGATGCGACACCCGGGATTTGAACCCGCTTCACTCGGTATCCTAGCGCGCTACCACTGCGCTACTACTGCCTAAGGAAAATACTTTAAAAGACAATATGAATACTTTTAATATTAATATAATGAATGGATATGTTTTTCTTTATACTTAAACACTTAAAGAACCGTTTAGAAAGCAATATAACTGGACCGTACTGTTCGCGATTTTCCATAATTCATCGCAATCACGATGTGGGGAAAATTACATTTGATAGCCCTTTTACCATTGAAACCTTTTTTATACTAGATTTCATTTGAAGCAATTAAGGAGTTTTGTTACAACTTGTATAATATTTGTATATTCTTGTTACAACATTATTTTACATTTACATATTTTATTTTATTTTACCTTTAAATAGTACATTCATATATTCACGCTATATTACTTGCGGGTAGTCAGAGAAAACAGATCGCTACAATCATGCTTGCCTCTTGAAAGAGTCATGTTCATAGCTGTGTTATTATTTACTAGCGATAGCTTATGAAATTAATTAATGATTAATTAAATATTCAATATTAATTTACATTAAATATACATTATATGTTATTTTTGAAGAATTAATACAATATAACAGACGACATACGACGAATAGACGACACGTTTGGCTCAGTTTGTAGTGATCCTACTTGCTGTGCCAGCGGTGGCGGGTTCGAGTGCCGCTGGGGGCAATCATTTGTGTCATGAGCACGAATGTTTGTACGCCAGTCATGGGTGTTTATATTTTAATATGTATGTATTTAAAGTTTCATATGTGTAGTGTATCAACTATCTAGTATCCATAACCCAAGTCTCGTAGCTTACCATGGAACTAGATGGTGCTGTGTTTATTTATGTCGCAACATATTTATTTATTCATTTAGTATAAGAACAACAGAAAAGAATTATATTGTAAAATTAATTAAGAAAAAGTTAAAACAGATAGATCTTCTTAGGTATCATAATCAGAGAGGCACAGTTGAATGCGCCATAGACAAATACCAAAATATCTTGTCCTACATTTTCTCACCGTTGCAGGTAAAGTTATTTAAAGCCTATATCAGAGGCTGTTACATCGGATGTCGCTCAATTTTCATTAATAAACTACCGGGTTAAGCGGTTTTCTGTGTTGCAATGTCCAGAAATACATCCACTCTGCAATTCCTATCATTTCAGTGACCGTTTAAAAAACTTAAATTAAGTTCAAAATGCATTTGTATTTAAAGTAAGTCTGTTCACATATGATGCAGTTTTAATATTTTAATGAAATAAATTGATAAATTAATAGATTTTTAGTGTTATAATTTTATATTTTTTAAAGTAATTGTTAAGTACGTATACATTGTCTAATGAATTTGTTTGATAAAGATTGACGCTTCCCAATTTAGCATTTTATTGATAAAATTACTATTCAAGCGATATAGCAGGTATGTCGCATAAAAATAATATTAGTACAAATATAAAACTGAATAGTGTACCATTTTTATAACTTACGAAAATAATTGACTTTACAAATTTTTCATGTCTCGCAATCAATCTAAATAAATAATTATAATTAATCAATGAGTAGAAAACAACGGAACGACATATTACATATACCATCGACCTTGCCTGTCAACCGTTGCAGTCCTAACCCGAATCCACAAAACACTAAAATAAAAGGCCAATAGGTCTAAGGGTCATTTGCTAAGTGGCTGTGACATTTGAGCTTGCATAATTGGGAACGGAACTGACGTCCCCCCAGAGGGGGTGAGGCGCCGACGTGTCAAGTCGCGGGCTGAATTATATATGTTGGAGTATGGCTCTGCCACTTATCCGGCTCTGAATAATTTATGCAATAGAGTTGGTTTGCGAGCTGCATTGTCGTTTAGACTGTTTGAGATTCGGTAACTTTGTCAGCTTAACTGATTACATCTTGTCGGTTCACGTAATATTCTGTTTAGCATTTCTGTTTTTTATAATTATACAATATACATACTATTATGTATTCATATTTTGTGAACAATTATTTTTCAAATTTTATAATAACTAAACAGGTATTTGTTTGCTTGTTTGTATGTATAGGATATTTTTTTATAATTTTCTAATCTAATGTTAATGAAAGTTGTTTCAATAATAGAAATTTACTGATCTAAGTAAAATAGGTTTTTCTACAGTTCAGCGTGGGCATAGCCATAGTATTATATTAAAGACAAAAATAAACTAATTCTAATATCTCTAAGCTCGTCTTGCTCTACCATGCCAGATCTCGAATAAAAAGTAACTGTAATAATCAACTATAACAAACTATAAACATTTTATTACAGCAACATAAACACATTAGTAATTATACCACCATACATCACGCACATCACCAGTGAAAGAAAAAGCTCATTATAAGCGATAATTGAACCGTAGAAGAAAATTAAAAAGCTATAACTCGCGTTTGAATGCACAAGCACAGGTGTCGCGCCGGATGCGGCTGAAAGCAACGGAAGAGGGACTCGGAGGGGGATCACGCAAGAAGTTAAAGTGTACTGAAGACTCATGCTAAGTAAATTTTAAAGTATTTGTTCGGAAATATGTATTTATGATTGAATATAAATGATTTATATTGTAAAAGTGGCCAACTTTGGCATACAATTTGGAATTATAATGTATTTAAAAAAAAAGTGTAAAGTGAAAAAAATATTGGTTGAAAAATTAAAAAATATCTGGATTTCGACAACAGGTAATCCATCATCTACCGGGCTATAATAAAATACTAAGAACTAAGATCATCAAGGTGACAGAAAAATACACGAAAAATTTTACAAAAAATCTGGTCAAACCAAGGTTAAGAAAGAGAAGAATTACTTTGTTCAAAAATACGTATTTATGATAAACAATTTTTTTATACTAGTAGCCAACTTAAGCATAAAATTTGGAATTACAATGTGTTTTTAAAGTGTAAAGCGAGAAAAAAAATTTGGTCGAAAAATATATTTTTTTAACTGATTTTCGACAACAGGTCACTTACTGGGTTATACTAAGAATCATCAAGGTGACACCATAAGTACACAAAAAAAATCTTACAAAAATCCTGGCCAAGTCAAGGTTAAGGAAAAGAAGAATTACAAACACACGCGCATTGGAATTTTAAATATAAAAATGTACAAATAGCTGTAGCAAGTTATTTAAACAAAAGATAATAAGATACACAAATAAAAAAACAGCTAATAATATTATTTTATAGTTATAAACATTCCAGAATATAAAAAATTGATCACCGCACAAAATGACTGTTTACGCAAGGAACCTAACGATTTCAAAGTGACCTACATTTAAAGTAAACTGAAGAGAATTTTATATTACATTAGCTGTTGATTTCCTTGAACGCTGGTAGTAAATTCACATAGTAATTATTCGTACTTAGGTTAGTATGAGAATAAATTATTATGAAGCTTCTGTTTGAATTAACAATAATGGCGGCGTTGTCGTAAAAGCGTTTTGGCCTAACACTAACAGGTAATTATATTTACATACTATATGAACAAAATATGGTTAGAATATTTTAGACAATCTTTATATCAAGTAACGATTATATTTTCGTGTTGATAAAATTTAAAATTCATGTAACACTCGCGACTCGCCCTCGCTCCGTTCGGGTTCGTCCCTAGGTACGTTTTAATTTTTTTGAGCAGAACTCTAATTCTTTTTCTTAAATAAAAGCTGACTATGTTACTCCCTATAACATCAGCTATCTTCCAGTGAAAGTCCCGTCAAAATCAGTCTAGCCGTTTCAGAGATTATTCGGAACAAACAGACTGACTGACAGACAGACAAAAATTATAAAAATTGTATTTTTCTTATAAGTACCGTATATAATTTCATATGCATTTAGTAAAATGCTGTTATTTTGACATTACAAAGAGACACTTCTATTTTATTTACCTGTTTAGATAAGTTTTACTTATGGTTGTCTTAGTTTCAATGAAGACTGTGTATATGAAATCCCCTAACAATTTAAAGCACCCCTGAACATGCGCAAGCGCCGTATTAGGGGAGGAACGATCAAATAATGCACTCAGCGTGAAAATTAATTTCACATGTGTTCATTATCGTCACCTGGAAATATTTCAAATGTATTAAATATTATCTCTTCCGTATATCTTTTTGACATGATGTAGACTTAGTGAAACTTTTTATAAAAATCATGACTTGATTGAATTCAAAATCTACATTATAACGACACGTGTATTCAGGATGAACTGTAAAAGCGACAGTGTTATGTACAGACATTTGGCACTTTAACTTGTTTTTTACAAGTCTTTATAGTTGTACTACTTTCGATACACATATGTACTACATAATATGTAGGTATGTACCTATAACATAAAAAAAATGTAATATGAATTATTTCTAAAAATTTCTTATTATTTGAAAATATTTTAATCTTCTCTCAATTGGAGTGAACATCATTTTTTTACAAATAAAACCCACACGGTGGAGTATTATCAAAATTTAATTATGTTAATTAAAGCAAATATTATTACAGTACCAAAGGATTCAGAATTAATGACATGAGTCAGTAGCAGCGTCTGATCTGGAATTTAATTGCCTCCTTTATATTAATTTTTTATTCTCAAATAGTAACACAAATAACAATATTTATAATATTTTTGTTACTAACCGATTTCAAAAAGAGTATTTTTTATAATGTATTGGGAACTTAACTCACAGCACTGTCTAGTTCCATGATAAGCTACGAGGCTTGTGTTATGGATACCACATAGTTGATACACTACACATATATAACTTTAAATACATATATATTAAAAATATAAACACCCATGACTGAGTACAAACATTCGTGCTCATCACACAAATGAATGCCCCCAGCAAGACTCGAACCCGCGAACGCTAGCACAGCAAGTAGGGTCACTACAAATTGAGCCAAACGTGTTGTCTATTTGCTATTATTGTAACTATCATGGAATGATGAATTCAGTGTATTTTTTCAGTAGGTAGATTCGGAGAAAATATGATGTGACTGATAGACCGACACTCGAGTGACCCTAAAACATTAATTATCTACCTACCTGTTTTTATCAGAAGTACGCAATCTAAATCGTATATCTGAATTTTTAGTCTAAGACCTCGATCTATGTGATGGACCCCTCACTCTTTTCCAGCATATTTTTTCAACAATATAACATATTAACAAACACGACCCAAATTTTTACAGGCAAATTGATGAAAACCCCTCTGGGTCGTGTTTGTTAATATGTTTTAGTGTTTAAAAAAATATTTCGCCTGAAAAAAGAGTGAGCGTTCCACCACGTAGATCGGTATCTCCAACTAAAAGTTTCATTCATTAGGTTCAATAAAGTATTCATTTATAGTGATATTATTACATGAAATCATTTAAACTAGTTTTATTTATATGAAGTCGGTTAAAATGTATTGGTTCTGAAATTCTTTTGGCAGCTGCTGTAAGGGCGGATCTACCGGGCGCCGGCGGGTCAATGACCGCGGTTTAAACCCACCGGCTGGGCCAGCTTCCTGTCACAATTTGTCCCTTTTCATCTGTTACACCATTATAGGAATAAAGATTTTGTTGCATTTAAAAAACATACGGATGTGACATCTTATATTTTAACGTAATCGTGCGGTTATTAATCAAAGTAAGATAATAAATATTACTAGTTCTGTTATATTTATATGGGGTTTTGTATATTTTTTGAAGTTATACCTCTTTTGGCACGCTTGGAAAAAAATGTGAGAGTAAAATTTTTACGATGCGCACGCACACCGACAGCCAAATAGCGACATGATGAAGTTATCTGAAAGTGTCATGATGAAGTTAGCTGCATTCTTTATATAAACAGAGAGTCGTGACATACGGGATGAAATCTTTAGCTATTTTTGTTCTGTTACGCCAAAGAAGTATAACTTCTTACGTGTGTACATAAGTACACACATACGTTTTTATTTATAATATTTTGTTTGTATTAAGTTAATGTTGCCTTTTTCACAATATTTATTCAAATAAACACAACGTACAGTATTTTTTGTGGTTTGGGTATATATTCATGTGTATATTCATTATACCGTATTAAACCTTACCATACTATCGTTATACCGTAGATATATAAACAAATAAATTAAAGTACAATTTCTAAAATAAGTTACAATATTGTACTTCAAAATTAATCAAAAACTTTGAAAGATGAGAGTTGAGAACTGGGAACAGAAATGAGATATTTTTGTATACATACGTATTTTGTGTATTCGTAGACACGTCGCTAGCATCTTTACAATAATAATAATTTAAAAAGCTTTTAAGCGACTTATATTATGGACACTTTCTATTTTTATTATGTGAAATGGAGATATTTAACCTGAGAGACATTTTCATTATGGTACCAAAGCACATGATCTTCTATACATATAATAAAATTGTAAGTCAGTCGAATCTGTGTTTTAAATATTTTTTGGAAAATATTATTGAAATAGTCATTATCGATAAAGGCTGAATCTAAAGATTTTAGAATTTTTGATGAAATTTGGTACGGTAATAGCTGGTTATCCGGGTCAATATATAGGATACTTTTTACTGCGGAAAATATCTCATCTCTGAGAAATCTATACTAACTGTTAAAACGTACTACGAACCAGAGCGGAGCTAGGGCGAGTCGCTAGTTTATTTATAAAACATTTTTATATCCACTCGCGTAAACTTTGTCGTGATCTTAAGAACGAAAATCATGATAAATATCACGTTCCACATCATTGAAATATTTAAAAAATTACGGATGTTTATATTAATACGCAAATGCTTAATTTTTGTTTGTTTTATATTACAATATTTGACAACACTTTCGGCTCATTTGGTAGTGACCCTATATACTGTGCCAGTGGTCGCGGGTTCGAGTCCCGCTCGCCGTATTCGTTTGTGTGATGAGCACGATTGTTTGTACTCCAATCGTGGGTGTTTATATTTATAATATGTAGTATGTTCTTAAAGTTATATATGTGTAGTGTATCAACTATCTGGATTCATAGCTCAAGGCTCGAAGTTTACCATGGAACTAGATGGTGTTGCGTGGTAATGTCGCAACATAAAAAAATATAATATATATATATATATATATATATATATATATATATATATATATATATATATATATATATATATATATATATATATATATATATATATATATATATATATATATATATTCTACAATCATGTTCGGCTCAATACAAAGCTATTATAAATTAGCATCGCATTCAATTATTCCTTATAAATAAATTAAGTTGACATTTCTTACTTTGAAATCACTTACATGATAGATGACTGCTTAAAACTGACAATGTTGCTACAAAAGCTTCCAATTATGTCGGTCCAGAATAATCGAGTAATTGCTGTAACATTGGCGAAGTAAATTATGCTCTTTGCACAACTGGCACGCTTAAAAACCATTACGAAGAAAATTGAATTAAATAATTCAATAATTGATTCAACATGACTATAATAATTAGTTTAATTCAAAAAATAGTTTATTGAGCATTAAATTATTACAATTTTTTACTGAAAGTCATGACTCTACTACCAGTTCAGAAAGAAGAAGCCTCAGACTTGAGAACTAGCAAAGAAACTCAGCGAGCCTTAAATTATTACTTTATCTTCTTTGTAAGTTAAATTATAATTTATAATTATTCTATAAAGTTGAAGTAAACTGAAGGTGATCACTTCATTTCCAAGTATTCGTAAATCTTGACCAGCAATGGAGATTGCAAAAACTTGATCATGCAGAACATGTTATATGTATTACTTTGTTTTTTCTTTTAAATTATAGTTATTTCCTTTAACTTATTATATACAAGCAACAAGAGACTAGTATTGTTTAAATTAACATTACATTTAAAATCATTTACATTAATTTTTATATTTCATGGACCTGATGTTATTTATTCATGCTATTTAAGGTGCATGACCTACGCAAATTCGAATCAACGCTTACGGCAATTAGTATCTATTCAGATCTGTTGCATTGCTAATTTAAATTGACACATCGGGGCAGACGAAAATACCTCTACCGTCTGGCTTAAGTGGGGTTGGGAGATACTCACTTATCTTCTATCTTTCATTTTGGCTCTTAACTCCATACACATAAGGGCTTTTAACTATTGTAATGCACTTTATGTAACCATAATGGCTTTTGACACGCCTACTCTTCATGAACACGGTGAAATTTTAATAACCTCTCTCTGATTCCATATTAAAAATTCAACAAAACTTTTGATTTAAAATGTTTTAATCAATTCATTGAAAAGAGAACTTGAAAGCATTTAATAAATATAAGTGAATGGTGGAAAGGTTTTGTTTAAATGAGTTAAGGCATCACATAGCGTAAAGGTATAACTTTTCTATAATGGTAGGGGAGCCAAGTGGACTCCATCTATTTAGCGGATCAAATAATGAAATTTAGCCCCTTAAAAAGTGGTCCTAATTGGTCACAGAATGGTCATAAATGGTCAGGGTCATTTTTTGTAATTAGTCAATACTTTGATACTAATTATAGAGAGTTTGAAATTCCAAGGTTATCGAAAAATAAATTGGCGGGTCAAATAAATCCTAGAGATTGGATTTAAAATTATTTTGATTGGTCACGAAATGGTCAAAAACAAAATATTAAAAATATTTTGATAAGTTAGAAATACTTGAGCACGTCAAATTAAAGTGTGGTGTGGCTGATTTCCACAAGCCGAAGAAAGAGAAATCGTCCAAAGACTTTGTGGATGATTTTTGTTTCTTCGCATTGAATTGCATACTTTTCAGCATGTAATTAGCAAACCACACTTGAATCTGACGGTTTCTTACACAAAGTATATGGTGGAGGTACTCAACAGAGTGCAAGGTTTCCCTCTTAGGTTAATCTGCCGCGCGTGAGTAAATTCCAAAATCGCCTTTTGGGCTCCTCTACTATAGAGACTGAAGAATGCTTATTTTATTAAAATTTAGAATAGATATTTAGAAATAAAAAAAGATTAATCATTTTTTATTGTATTATTATTTAGGTAGGTATCTATTAGTAAATTATAATAATTAATTAAGTATTTAACTGATAAAAAATTAACAAGAATTTAAAAGGTACAGTATGAAATCTAGTAGTAACGGCTCTAAAGCTACGAAGGCGCCGCGCTCGAGCTCCTCGCGACGCGCCGCTGCATCTTGCGAGTTACAGTGAAAATCTTCACGATCGAAGTATAAATAATCGTTTACCAATACGTCCGAAAACACGCAAACCACCGGCCGTAGTACGATATTTCAGGAAGGTATTCCCCCGTCCGTCAGACGCAACTACAGAACATCCTATTTATAAGCGCCTATGTATAAATTTACTAAAAGTTAACACCACAACACACGTAACGAATATAAACTCGGAAAAGCCTCTATTAATAATCGACCGACTGACTTTGCTACCAAAAATAATAGTCTAATTGTGAAAAGTTTATGCGGGATGGGTCGTGGACCGGGGCTATCTTGGGGCGGCTAAACTTAGTGGTGCGTGCGAGCCAGATGGTAAAATTAGTAGAGTTTGAACGAGACGCCGTCTGCTCTGCTCCTCATGACGACACGGCGTCCATTCACTCAGCACAGTGCACGCCAGCCACGGTGACGAACGCATTACAAACTGCCAAACTTATGACATACCATTTTCGATACCAAATTGCCAGGTGAACTTCGCCATGGCTCAGTTGTCGCTAGCGAAGGAATGCTGCCTTGAGTCGCTGGCGAACAATTTCCACTGACAGACCGCTGATCGTGAAAATACTAGGCCATAGCTTCTGAATATATCACCGCTTAAACATCACAATTGAAATCGAAACTTAAATATTTCACTTGATTCAATTATATTTGAAGATAAAATATTAAAATATACATACAAGTATTTAGATAAAATAGAAAAAATATATTATGATAAGCAATGTCAGACACCTGTATTAGATTTCTTGTTATAAGTTTGTGACATATAGACTTAATATGCATGATATATTTTCTAGAAGCGTTCTCGTCCGCAAAAGTTTTCGTTAAAAAAATCAAAGGAAGACTTATAAATTTTAAGCTTTATTGGTTACGGCTTGGACCCTGCAAAATGTGGTGGAGCGGCAATTCAAAGGTTTTTAAGGGCCGCTTGTTTCATTTCTGTAATGAGAGGGAAATTACGTTAAATAGCCAGTGAGTTTCAGCAAGACCACTTAGTGAATACGCTTAACTAAGAATATGGCTTTAAAGCGACGTATGTGCTTTACCACTTACTTTTACATGCTTTATTTACATACTAGCATTGCCCGCGGCAACGCCCGCGTTCAGATAAACAAAAACCAAATTCTTAGGTTATACATATTAGTATACTCTTTACATTGCAGTTTTTGTATTATTTCTCCAAAATGAGATAATTTTCCGCGGTAAAAAGTATCCTATATGTTGACCCAGATAACCAGCTATCATCATACCAAATTTCATGAAAATGCCTCCTGTGGTTTTTCCGTGATGCGGTAACAGACAGACAGACAAAAATTCTAAAAACTATAGATTCGCCCCCTGTATCGATAATAATGTCTATCTCAATAAGATTTTCCAAAAAATATTTAATGTACAGATTCGGCTTCATTACAATTTTATTATATGTATAGTTTTAAGTGACATTTGTTATACTTTGTTACGAAATGACATGGTAAAATATTGATTTCTTGTTTATAATTTTGTACAAAGTACTAAACATATAAGTAATTTTAAATAAATATGTAAAAGTTAAGAGAAAAAAATATGTCTTGTATATATATTTTGATAGGTATAGGCTACAACTAGTTGTATTATCTCCTCGCACTTTGTCCATTAATTCATTGTTTAGACACTAAAAGCTCAGTTAAATATGTCTTCTGTGCGAAAAATTACATTATATCAATACACTGTAACCTTGAAAGGAAATCTTGATAATATTATATTACTTGACATGTTAAAAACATGGCTTTTAGATTTTTCTAGCACAAGGTGAAGAATTCTTGCAGAACATGTCAGATATCTGATACGGTCAAAGTATAATGGTTAATGCAAGTAGAATATAATACGTAGAATGCAAGAATTTTCAATGTACAGCTTATACGTACTAAGTTAGATAAAAGCTTTTATCGCTTATTATGGTTTCATTTTTTACTATTCAGGTATTTATCACGTTAAATATGATTTTAAATAAAACTATCTTTTCGGATTTTTTTGCAAATTTACTTTGATTTTGTTGTTCCCGACGTTTCAAATGCTTTGCAGCAATTATGGTCATGGGAGAGACTCAAATCAAACCAAATCAAATTAAAATATACTTTATTCAAATAGACTTTTATAAGCTCTTTTGAATCGTCAATTTAACATTTTAAATTAAAATTAAATGTCAGTGTAGTCAGTCTGTGAGGAAGCTACAGGCAAGAAACTCAACAGTTGAACAACTCAAAATCAAAAAATGATAAAGTTAATATAGTTTATATAATAGTTTAATAGAAAGATATACATACTATCCCTAAGACGCACATATTATTGATGAATCATGTAACGCCGCAGGCAAAAACTATTGAATTATAAACATAGATAAGTAGTTTTACGTAAGTATATATAACAAATTTAATGTTCTGTATCAAAATATAAAAAGATCTAAAATTAATGTTCGTCTCGGAAGTGACAAACGAAGCTCGACACTGGTATGCTTGGACAGACGCCAATGCGAACACAATTATGATTATTTGAACACGTTGCGATCTAAGTCTTTTTGGACGCAATTAATTATCAGATTAAATTAAAGCAAGATTTTAAAATAAAGCATCAAATTTATACCATGCTAGTTTTTGCCCATGGCTCAGCCCTCATTGTGAGTGGGGTGGGGAAAAAAGGTAACCTATGCGATTTCCTATGATGCAATTTATGTCCATACCAAATTTTGCCAAAATCTGTTCAGCGATATCAAAAGACAACAAATAGATGAAGTTGCTTTCACTTTTTTGTATATTATTAATTTTATACACATATACTCTTTAACCCGCAACTTTCCACCAAAAAATTTTTTAACGTTGTCGTAGGAGATAATGGTGCAAATGACCTACATACTTGTTTATCCCCTCCATAATAGTGTAAGCTGTAAATGTTTTTTTTAATAAGACATAGTTTGTTAACGAAAATATATTTGAAAATATTCTATCGAATGAAGCAAATGCAAAAAAATTTTATACAGTCTAAAGAGATTTCTTTACGAAAATACTAATTGCCTTTTACTTAGGTTTATACGAGTATATGATGTGAAGCTAAAGCTACTAGCACGAACTATGTATGTTTCAATCCTTATACCATGGTGCTACGAAATAAATGAGTGAAATGAAGTACCAAATTTTATTTACATTTTTACCATGGAAAGCTATACATTATATAACTTTAAGAATAATACTGAGATTATAACAACACGATTATTTTCCAACAATAACGTATTCAGTTTTGGATTATTACTTTTATATTTAATTATTTATGACCCTCGTTTTTGCATGAAATGAAGGTAAAATTGTTATTAAAATTATTTTGTTTCACTCATGAGTGAGGGAACGTGGCTATCATGTATTTTTTTACAATTTTCTTCAACAATCCAAATATTAAATATCGGTTTTTTCTCAAAATCACCAAAAGGATTTTCAGTCTAGAGTGAAATAAGGTACAATACAAGAAGTGAATACCATTTACTAACGATCCGATCTGTTGATGGATCCAGCAGTTAGGTAGTGTTAGCCAGCAAGTTTGGTCGTATTTATTTTGATGAATCCTAAATATTACATTTGGTGACGAGATTCTGACGATCAAGCCGGAGGTTGGAGATTAACGCTTGAATCATTCCATTTCTTTAATATAAGCCCCAAAAATTTGGCCTCAATTTAAAAGTTAAAAATTTTTTAAAGATTATATTTGATTAGATTATATTATTTACAAAAAAGTGCGTTCTGTAAAATTGTACTTTTGGAACATTTTAGTAGCTGACTAGCATTGCCCGCGGCTCCGCCCGCTTTCAGGTGACTAAAAACCAAATTCTTAGGTTTTACATATAAGTATACTTTTACATTGCAGTTTTCGTATTTTTTCGCAGAAATGAGATATTTTCCCACGGTAAAAAGTACCCTATATGTTGACCCGGATAACCAGCTATCACCATACCAAATTTCATCAAAATCCCTCCTGTGGTTTTCTCGTGATGCGGTAACAGACAGACAGACAGAAAGACAGATAGACAGACAAAAATTCTAAAAACTATTGATTCGGCCTCTGTATCGATAATAATGTCTATTGTAATAAGATTTTCCAAAAAATATTTAATGTACAGATTCGACTTAGAATTTCATTATATGTATAGATTAAAATGAGTTTTTTTTAAATATAATAATTACCAATAAGGGTTAAAAAATGTATTATATAGTTACACTAAATATATTGTTATAATATAAATAACATATTTACACAAATTCTTTACTCCTTGTTTCCTGTAGTAGCATTTATCACTAATGCATAGACTCAAGAGTGCGCGTCGCTCCGATAACATGAACAACTGTCGGACTTGTTATTCGAATTTTCCTCACGAACTTTGATTTTACACGACTATCTTTTAACGAATAATACATATTGTTTTTCGTCCAATACTTTCTTCCTTAGATTTATACCAATATACATATAATATTCTAAATAAAAAAACGACTTTTATCGTTTTATTTTTTGGAGGGACTCTTCCGTGGCCATAGTCTGCTTTATTTAAAGCCTTCTATGCGTCAGAAACCAAAAATTAAAATATATTTTTTTCCAAATGTACCTACCAAAATGTTGGTGTTTTATCTATACAGATAAATAATATTAAAGTGTCTGTTTGTAATGTCAAAATAACAGCTGTTCACTAAATGCATATGATACTATTAAGTACGAGTATATATGGTACTTATAAGAAAAACTAAATTTTTAATTTTTTTCTTTGTCTGTCTGTTTGTATCAGCTAATCTCCGAAACGGCGACACTGATTTTGACGGGACTTTAACTGGTAGAAAGCTAATGCTATGAGGAGTAACTTAGACTACTTTTATTTTATTTTTAAATTAGGATTCCGCTCAAAAAAAATTAAATGTCCCTAGGGACGCACCCGAGCGGAACGAGGGCAAGTCGTTAGTTTAAAATATTAACAGAAAAATATAACAAACATTTTTATTTCATTTAGTAACGAAAAAGCATTGCTCTAAATTACTATATAATTGGTATTCACGAAAAAAGTTTTTATAGAAGATTTTAACCGTGTTTTAGCATTTTTTTCAAACATTCAAAGTACTTAGCCGTCGAAAAGTTGGCATTACCTAATTGTTTTGTACGTCGTCTGTATTTAGGAATTCTACGCTGGGCTACCGTTTCGTACCGCTCCGTGCCAAATGGAGTGTCAATTCGTACACATATCTATATGTTATATTGTATTTTATTATTATTTAAACGCCAAATCGTACGGGCGTCGTAGAATGGCGAGAAATGCGACTGAATACGCTTTAGCGTGGTAGTACTACGTCGAAGGTCAAAGGTTTGATATCTGATTCTCGCAGGAAGTTAACATTTGTGCTAAAAACATAAATAAATCTTGGTAAAGTACAAAATAATGAAAACGGCGAATCTTGTTTCCCTTGTACCTAATATCTACTGAGTGTTGTACCTAGTAATGGAAAGATAATATTAATAATATAGTAGTAAGGTAAATGAGTAACATTTTACTCACGAAGATGATTACGAAGTTTTCGGAGATTTTCCTTTATTTATAAAGAAATATGTAATAATAAAATTATAAATATTTATGATACTTTGAGATATATATTCTCCTGTTATTCAAAATGTAATCTTATGTAGGCTTTCTATTAACTGGTTGAGTAAATATTAATGGAGTTAAAATAAACAATCGTTCTAATATTATTTGATTTACCTAAAAGAGTGTTGAAATACAAAATACACAATAAAATTTCCGTTCCATATAAAGTTCCTGTAACGATTAAAGTATATCGTAGCATGTCTAATCCATCGTCACAGCGACGGGTCATTAAAAGCACCATCAAATTGGGAAATGTGAGCGTAGCGTTCACGGGTTAGGCGTAGAATAAACAAATAACCAAGCTTTGAAGCTGTCGAGACCCATTAAATTCTTTGTTATAACTGTCAAATCCACTTTTATGTTATAAACTCTGTGAGCAAATTCCATAACGTGCTGTGTTACTCAATTAAAAATAATTAAATGTGATTTTTAAAAGAATATCGTCTGTTTTAAGACAAACCTTGAATATCAGTATAAATTCAACGACTTTTCGTTTTCAATTCATTTGATTTTTTCTACTACTTTCAGTTTATTTTTTTTAAAACAATAAAACCTTTTTAATGTTTGAGCTTTACAATAATATTTACAAAAGTTTAAAGTAGCTATACAATGTCACGTTTTTACGTGAAACATTGATTTTTCAAAGTCTAAACTCCTTGTGAGTTTGATTCAAATAATGCGCCTGCGCACTATAGGGCGGGGGGCATGAGCGTTATACCGCCCAAAATAGCTCGCACGTGCCGTCGTGGCTGCCCACGCGCACACAAGATGGCCGCCACCTCGTACGCGTGTGTGCGTGTGATTTATGCATGCAAACGTACTTGTACAACGTAGATATAAAGAAAATTTTCCTATTTTAAATATACATGGGATTATATACCTTTATCTATGAGCATAAGGATTGAACTTACTTGAAATATTATGTAGGAGAGTTCTGTATCTGAGCAATACCGTGATGAAAATCAAAATGCGCCAAGTAAGTACATACATACTATATGTCTTTTTACGTCGCATATGTACTAGTAAAATGCTTTGCTAGTTATGTTATGTTATTATTTGAATCTATTAATATTTTGTGGGACTTAGATAATTTTAATAAAATTAGTCATAAAATAGTATTTTGTAGAAATAATTTTACAAGATGATAACACTAATGTAATAAAGGTCCAAGGATCTCGATGACCCAAGCAAGAATTTTTTTTTTTAATTTAGATATTGCTTTAACCTTAATGAATAATGTTTTAAATATTAATAATTTATAATCCGACTTCCGTAATTGTGTTTCTATGTTTTTTACTCGTTTACGCTGAATGGATTTGAAAATTTTGTAGCTACTTAGATGGACTATAATGCAAAAAAAAAATGAAACACCTACAAACACAATTCTTCCTTATTAATATTATACATACGAAAATGTATTACTACCTTATTAGTGTGTTGGTCCCTAGTTTACGTAGCAACGGAACAACGTATTAATGTGAATGAGTACATAAAATAACTTTATTAATATTACGATAAAATCAATTGATTTCTACTGAATATTCATACTCGTATATACACTATGTAGTTTATCGTATAATAATACTATGTAGCGACTACACACGGGAGCATCCCTAGGTGGCTGCAAGAACCCTATGTATGTAAATAGAATAACCTCTAGTCTAGTGTATCTGTTTACTTAATTTCCTACTAATATTACAAATGTGTAAGTTTGTGACGATGGATGGATGTTTGTTACTCTTTCACGCCAGAATGGCTGAACGAATCTAGATGAAATTTGGTACAGAGATAGGTTAATAGTCTGGAATAGCATATAGGTTACTTTTTATCCCAGAAAAGTGTACGGTTCCTGTGGGATAGATTTGTTTTTGATGAACCTGAAGCAAAGTGAGGGTGAGTCGCTAGTCTTCCATATAGACCCAACAGCTTGAGCGTGTAGGAAATACGAAAATATACAAATACACCGGATCCGATGTCTGATTTGTATTACAGTTATTCTAACTTATTGTTTTTGTTAACTTGTACCTCCACCATTTAATGTTTATTATGATAGTTTTTTACTATAAAATGTGACTTTATTATATTTTATAATATACTAGCTATATACCTATACTGTTAATGGGATATAGGAAAATTTCTTGTTGTGAAGAATGGGTTCCAGAACCCCTCGATTATAATCGGTATTGACACTTTGACTCTCATTGACCAAGTAAAGGCGTGTCACTAGCATATTTAAAAAAGTACAGTGAATCAGCACTTGGCTATATCCTGTAAATTTTATATTTTAACACATGCGAACCCATCGCGTCTCGCCGGTATTTTTCTTTAAAACTCTGAATCATTTAAGACAAATTATCATGCTTAGTTCCAGCTCAAGTGCGCCACCTGACGACAATATGTCTCATGATTAAAATTAAATAAGATATCTTAGATCGTTATTATTATATAGCTTATTATATAATTTCGTTGCGGAATTTAAGAGGAAAAGCTCTCTAGCTCTCTTCTTCGCTTCTTTATATATATATATTTTATATATATATAATTCTTTATATATATATATATATATATATATATATATATATATATATATATATATTAAACATAGCTGGTTTAGCAAGCAAGCTTAGCAGAGTATTTTCATAAGATCCAATTCTAGAAAGAACATGATCCGCAAATAATTTTATATTCTAAGTAAAGCTAAGAATTTTAATAATATGATAAGAACCAAAAAAAGTAATAGAAGTAGCACAAACCGACTGAAGATTTAAAGTTGTATAACAACAAATGATTTATTTCTTTCTATTCTATTAGACGTCCCAAATCCCTATAATTATAAGTTTATTTAGTATTTAATGACCGTATACTTTAGAGCTTGGAGACACGTATTTTCTATTATATAATAAAAAATATACTTTTGTTATAATAGTATTGATGCAAATCTTAATACTAATAGAATGGAACAAATCAATTGAAAATTAAGTTCACTGCTCTTAGTCAGGTACAAGCACCGCGCCGACGTCCATGCAATGTTCATCTGGAACACACGCACACAGCTTTTGTAGGTAAGCGTCGAGGTTGTACGGTGAATACACATTATTAATTCTGAAGACTACGAGATTATCCATCTATTGGTTTGAAGTTATACATACGTATACAAATACTTTATACAAAGTAAATTAAAAACTACACTTGCATAAATAAAATAGTTCAATTATTCGAACAACTGTTTGTGGTGGGGGGCTCATTAGCATCCGGCAGTTCAGCCGGACGCGAAGCCAAGAATTGCACAGGGAGGTGGACTGTGGAGCAACCGCATGGTTGTTGTGGTCTGATTCGGAAGACTTGTCGCCGTGGTTGAATGCGCAAGCGATGCAACGCCCCATTAAGACAGGTTCTGTTGGGTTTTAGCAGGTAGTACTCGCTTTTCGAGCCGGTGAGTCCCACATAACCACCTGTATTGTCTACAAGTGGCATGCGTAAATGCATTTCCCAACATTAAAAAAAATGTCTATTTAACGGATAACTCACATGATTGAAATCGGCTTTTGAAATATCATTTTGAAAAAATCAAAAGTAAAGCATTAGTGTCATTGATTTTAAACTTTATTGTTAAAGAAAATAAGATATTATAATTTTAAAATACTTATATTTCATAGAATGTAGCTTTAATATTGACTACAACGTTTCTGCCATTTTTCAGTGTTGTTTTCTTTCCTTGTTTATAGTTGCGCAATGTTATGTACAATGTACATTAACACATGAACGAGCATTTATATACGTCCGTTGTTATTATATCAAACAATCTTCACTGAACCAAAAAAGAAAATAAACAGATCAAAATTAAATACTTAATATGTAATATATATTGAAAATTATATTTAATTTAAAATCAATCATCTTAAAATTATAGCAATTATCCTTCCCTATATAATAAATATCCCACTTTCAAGCAACATCTGGTCACTGCGCGTGCGCAGTTAACGCGTCGCGGCGCGTGCGCTTCTATATATAGCCTCGCCTCCCGTCGAGCCGCAGACCGACACTGGAGATTTTCAACATTCCAACCCCTCATATTGTTTTTCTAGTGAGGGAATAACAAGGATTGTGCACCTGTTATTATATGTCTTGAAAGTTGTATAATCTACTGTGTCTAAACAGTGTTTATGATGCTGTAACAAATTTGATGGCTCGATTATGTTTATGTTTTAATATCAAGTTACAGAAGTAAGTTAAATAATTTTAAAATAATTTTGATATTTATTTTAATGATTTGTTTATTATTCATTTTTTTAAATATATCATAATATTATAATATATGGATGTTATGAGTCTATTTAAGAGAAAAATCAGTTGAAATTACGATAAATCATAAAAAATACTAAATACAATGTGAATATGGTATATAAATCTATCTATGTATTCATTATAATGATATAAAATACCTCTAAATTAACTATATTGGCGGAAAAAATACCTAAATTGGATACCTAAACTATAATTAAATCAACGCTAGGACTGTTAATAATTTAGTTGGCCTAATAACAAAGTGTCTTAATATTTGAAAAAAAAAACGACAAATAATAATAATATTAAAACATGTAGGTATTGGTGTATGATTTTACAACTCCATAAAATAATTTTTGGTTTAGTAATGGCCTTTACAAGTAAATGATTGGTCGTATAATCTACGTAGCCCAGTAACGATCATATGGAACACTATCCTCGATACTGAATTCTTATGTTGTTTACCAGCAAAATGTTAGGTGAAATAGAGAGTGTAATAGAAATGGCATAAAATCTTTAAAAAAATATTTATAAGTTAATTAAGGTTATTAAAGTATTGTATGTATTCAGCCCTTTTTAACGTCCCATTGATGGGCGCGGGCCTTCCTTCACTACGAGGGGAATCAGGCCATAATCCACCACGCTGGCCAAGTGCGGGTTGGCGGACTTCACATGTCTTTTGAAAAGGTTTCCTCACGATGTTTTCCTTCAACGTTAAGACAAGTGGTAATAATGTTGGAAATGATTTGCACTTGAAAATATCAGAGGTGCGAGACCCGGGATTTGTACTCGCTTCACTCGGTTTCCTAAGCAAGCGCGTTACCATTGGCCTAATATTAATGAGAAAAAAATGTTTCTTTTTTTTCAGAAATACGATATTTGTTGGCAATTTTTAAGAATCTTCTTGAGCCTTAATATATTATATTCATAGAAATCTAAAATACAAATCTACATATTAGAACGTATTATTGTAATACTTTTCATTGCGATATAGATTTATGACATAGTATGAACCAAATTAACAGTTTTTAAGAATGTTTTGTAGTGAATTTAAAGAAATACTGTGTATAGATATATCCTTTAGGTGACTCCCATATTGACCCCCCACAACAAATACACACAGGTTATTACTAGATGAAAAATAGTCACTTACTAACTTAAACAAAAAAAAATATATTAAAGGCAATAAATTCATAATCATGCTGAAATTAAAAAAAAATACAACATGCCTCCAAGAAGTACAATAAGTATAGAAATGTTTAATTTTCTGAATAAATATATCCTAGCTAGTATATTTAACACGTGTAATACATATCGTTTCTTTTAAAATATTCTTTGATCTAAGGGCGCGACACGTGCGCCGTGCGCAAAGTAAACCGAGATCCTTTGGCAGCTGCAGCTCAATGTGACGCCCGCTGACTCAACTGGTGGTGATTTCAGAAAAAACAAATTGAATCATTTAAATGTGCGAACAGAATTATACTTTTTACCTCCGACGATAGATTTTTTGAATTGACCTGAACTGTATACTTTATTTTGAAAATATATGCATGTAAGTTTAATACAAAATCAAATAAACAATTTTTTCGCATTATATCGCGGTTTTATTTATTGATCACTGGAGAGACAAAGCATTAGAAACTAAAAATAAACTATTCGCATAAGAGATTACTTGTATTAAAAAATGTATAGGTAAAATACAATAAGAAAACTTAACAGTTGGCGTGCGTATTATAGCAATAGAACTGAATGAATTTTATAAATACTTTTTTATTTTAATCGTCTTAAAGACATTTTTAAATCTAATTGTCAATATAAAAACTGAGCAGACAGAAAAACCCGAGGGACTAACTTTCGCACTTTTAATTGGCACCTAATTATAATTATAAATGTTGGAACTTGTATATTTTATTTATTTTCCATTTGTTTTGTACTTCAATAACAACTCCTTTCAACAAGGTCATCATAGCTAAATTAAAACAATTGTTATTCAAATACTTGGATTTATCACAAGAATATTGTTTCAAGAAGGAATAGAACTTAGGACGACGTTTTAACGAGTAATTAGTGAATGCAATTACCATTAAAATATACGAATTGAGCCAAAGTGGTAAAATAAATTTGGTACAAGAGATCTTACTCTAAAATAAGTGAATAAAGGAATTTCAAAGACATTATTTTCAGGGTTCAGTATAAAACGTTCGATCG
Organism: Brenthis hecate; assembly: GCA_951806755.1. NCBI lineage: Eukaryota > Metazoa > Arthropoda > Insecta > Lepidoptera > Nymphalidae > Brenthis > Brenthis hecate. Next base: position 5,241,707 of record OX638262.1, read on the forward strand.
GTCGGGACTTATTACTTATTAGATATGGTTGGTACTTTGGATATTGTAATATAAAAAAGACGGCACGTACATACTTTATTTCATTTACCGCCTAATAAAACTGGCTAAATCTAAACAGATAAATAAAATTGAAGTGTATGTTTGTAATGTCAAAATAACAGCTTTTCACTCAATGCGTATGAGAGTATATACAGTACTTATAAGAAAACATTTACTTTGTTTTTTGTTTGTCTGTTTGTCCCGGCTAATCTCCAAAACGGCTAGACCGATTTTGACAGAACTTAAACTGCCAGATAGTTGACGTGATAAGAAGTAATTTAGACTACTTTTATTTTGGAAAAAGAATCAGGGTTCCACGCAAAATAATAAAACCCATGAACTTGTGACTGTAAGTCGCTAGTATCTAACACCTCCAGGTAAATTTCTAAGAAATCTATTGTTAACCGTAACGCCGGTGTGTTCGCGGTCGTGGAGGGATTAATATAAGTATATTTTATTGGAAAATGCTCTATACCAATATTAACAGCAAAAATCCAAACATTATAATTCATTATTGAGATGAGAAAATTGCTAGCATACTTAGATACAATGTTGTACCTTGCAGATGTCGATATATTGCGTGGCTGTATGGAACCCTCGATGCCCAAGTCCAACTTGCACTAGTCCACTTTTTTTTATAAGGTAACAATGTATTTTAATTAGGGTACAAATGAAGATATATTAATGTATTTGTATTTTCGGCTAAAATTTTTGTACTATAGTTACGTGTTTTAAGGCAAAAACGAGTCTTTTCAACCGACTTCCTCAACAAGGAGGAGGTTCTCAATTCGACCGTTTTTTTTTATGTTTGCTACCTCAGAACTCCGTCATTTATTAACTGATTTAGACAATAATACTTTCTTAGATTTCGCGAATGTTTGACATTTTTAAATAAAACTATCTTTTCGGATTATTTGGCGGATTTATTTTGATTTTTGGTTTCGAATAATATTCGAAACGTCGGGAACCAAAAATCAAAATAAATCCGCGAAATAATCCGAAAAGATAGTTTTATTTAAAAATGATTTAGACAATTTTTGTTTTATTTTAAAGTATATACGTCTAATTGTCATATTGACTTGAAACTAAACTGCCCCGGGTAACTTTTCCTTCCTTTCGATAATGCCCTAAGAAACGTCTGTTTAACTTGACACTTTTTCTCATTATGTTATAGGTAATAAATATTTCGAACAAAATTCTAATTTCTACATGTGTCTTAAATAATGGCAATTTTTGTTTTTTACTCTATACTTTGTTCGTCTTCAAGACTTAAGATATTTTCATACATATTTCACCATGTATGTTATCTTATTACCTATCGCAAGTTTTATCTTTCCTTATTAAAAAAAACGTGTGTGTGTACTCCTGTACGCACGGAAGAAGTTATACTTCTTTGGCGTAACAGAACAAAAATAGCTAAAGATTTAATTTCGTATATCACAACTCTCTGTTTGTAAAAGGAATGCAGCTAACTTCATCGTGTCGCTTTTTGGCTGTCGGTGCGCGCGTGTATTGTAATTTTTTTTTAAAAGTGCCTAAAAAAGTATAACTTCAATAAGTTAATTAGTCAAATCTATGGCGGTAATTACTAAGAAAATAACAGTATATTAAATAAAATATATTACAGTAGGTACATTAAAAGTTGCATACGTCTACACATGCATGGAATTTACAAGGTGAGTCAATCGTTTGAAAGACAAGGCCACTTTGGCTGTCAGTGAGAAACAGGCATTAGTCAAACCCTGAAGTACTAGATCTATCATTGTAGTAACGACGTCGCTTAATAAGCTATTCTCTGAAGGGCTATTACATAAACTTTTGTAGAATGGTACTAATACTATATATTTTGATTTAGTAAGGCTGATTTTTAAAGGAAGTCGCATGTTCGATTTCGTATGAGATGAATTTGCTATAAATCATAATGAACTGATAACATTTGTTTAAATTTTCCAAAATAATTGAATTGATTTATTACTTAACTTAAAATCTTCTTAAAACATAACCATAATATTAGTGGGATAACCTTTTTTTTAAAATGCGACGGAAAACGAGCCAACGGATTTTCTACCGTAGAGTCCTTAGCTAGAGGCGATAAAACGAGACCTAAAAAATTTAAACATATACATAATATAAATATATAAACACCCATGACTGGAGTACGAATATTCGTGCTCATAACACAAATGAATGCCCCCAGCGGGACTCGAACCCGCAACCGCTAGTACAGCAAGTAGGGTCACTACAAACTGAGCCAAACGTGTCGTCAATTTGTGCCGTGTGTGGTACAGTAGAAGATTTCAATCATGTATTAGAAGAATCTAAACGAGTTACAGTTCAAAGACCATTGATATTACCTCAACGTGGAAACAATGTAGGGTATTGTAATAGTATTTAGCCTATCCTTTTTCTAAGAAAACCAAGAATTTACAAATAGTGATTAAGCTTAGAAGTAAGTAATTTTGTTTTATATATATATATATATATATATATATATATATATATATATATATATATATATATATATATATATATATATATATATATATATATATATATATATATATATATATATATATATATATACTTGTAAGAAATGATGAGGGCGACATATTCGCATTGCGAAAAGACTCTGTATAAAAATAAAGAGAATAAAAGAAAAAAGGAGGTATTCAATTTGAAAGTAATTAGCTATTTTTTTAGAAAAAATTAATTAATATTCAAACATTAATGTTGATTCAAACCCTCTGAAATGGAAATAATACTTTACCTAGTTGTTTATATGAAAAATATAAACATTTCCTCTATTTACGAATATTTTGTACGTTTAACCGACATTTGTATAATAGCTTGCAGCAGATTGAAACTGATATTTAGTACTTTGCTATTGTTTTACTACAATGCACGTACAAAACATAATGTGTAGTAATATTGGCAGGTACGAGTATTCTATGTAAATTATCCAACTCTACTTTATTTAGCAGGTGTACGAGTAATCGAGTGAGTAAATAATTTGAAAAATCCTATGAATAAAAAACAAGTTTATAAATTTAGAAAATTTTCCCGTATTGAAAAGTATAGTAATTACTTTACTTACTTCGTTTTACTTTTATACTATAACAAACTAACAACTCATAATCGCTTCGCTCGGGTTTGTCCCTAGTTTGCTTTCCATTACAATCTTTCATCCCCATTTTCACCCCTTAAGGAATGATTTCAGGGATACAAAGTATGTCATGTCCTTCCCAGGATCTCAAACTATCTTCTTACCAAATCTTATCTAAATCGGTTAAGTAGATCCAGAGATTACCCCCTACAACGCCACAAACTCACAATCTCACAAACGTTACCTCTTTATAATATTATAGTATAGATAACGTCTCCAAATGGTCTCTAAAAGTAATTATTTAAACCCAAAAGTTAGATTTTTTTACTTGAAATTTATATTAGCCCTTATGTTATTCTTGCCGAACCCCTACGGTATTTCCCTTACGGTCCCATTTATGAAGAAAAACTCATGAAAATCAATACCAATAGACTGAGATATCTCGTCACACAAAAAAAAACCGACTTCTTTCATTCCTTAAAATGATATAAATGTAAGCAAAAAATAAAAAAAAGAATGATCACGATCCGATAACCAGTTTCAGAAAAATTCCTGCACAAACACACATACATACAAACATACATGCATACATACAAACATACATACATACTTTACTAAATTTTGTATACTTGTTCGGAAGCCCTAATAGATTATCATATGTGAATATTTTGAAATTTCAATAATTTTACATACTTACATACGTGTCGAGTTAATAACCTTATATTTTTGTAGTCGGTTAAAATACATCAAAATTGAGTATATCCTTCTTTTATAGTCGATGAAATGACAAGATGCTAAGCAATTATTCTAATTGAAAGTTTATTTCAATTATATCACAAGGCCACGGGCTAAGGTTCACCAAATATCATAATTAATATTAACTTCGATAGTATGTAGATATATAATTTACGTTGACTCGGATAACCAACTATCATTATATCAAAGTTCATCAAAAAATATCCAGTAGTTTTTCCGTGATGCGGTCACAGACAGACAGACAGAGAGACAAACAGACAGACAGACAAAAAATCTAAAAACTATAGATTCCGCCTCTGTATCGATAATAATAACTATTTCAGTAGGATTTTTTTAAAAATATTTTATTTTCAGATTCGACTCAGTTGGAATTTTATTATATGTATAGATATTTACCTACAATCCAACCAATCATTGTTTGGAAGCTTTTCGAAGATAATCATTAACCATAACATATTCTGTGTATTTAGGATCATCTCAACCTTTAATGTAACATTTGTGTTACGAGAACATATCTGTCAAATTATGAACCTAAAATATGTTTAGTTAGATTTACAATACATTTATATAGTTGGCATTTCAAAGACAATAACATTACGATTTTGACAGGCGTCACAGCTGCAAAATAATACTCCTTGCATTTCCTGGTTCCAAGTTAATGCATATTGAATAGGTATAAAGTAAAGAAATATTTAAGGACAATATAATATATTGCGTTTTAACTGACTTTCTAAAAGGAGAGTATGTGTTTGAACCTTTTTTTTAACTGAAAACAAACACAAAGTACGCAGTTGTAGAAATCACTATAATTGTTATTATTTTAATAAGAGGTAAATAAACTAGTATTGGACCATCTTTACATTAAATAATGCATTAAGAATCATATTAGAGAAGATACGTGTAACATATACAAAAAATAAACCCTATTTCTATTATTTTCTGTCAAATATTTTAATTTATTTCCTACGTTTACTGGTCGTCTGTTCAGCGTTGTATTCAAATAATTCCCATTAATACGTCCCTCGAGGATCATCCGGAAACTTTGATGAGCTAATATGGCTTAAGCTTGGTTTAATTTTTTATACTACTGTTATAAAAAAATCTCTAAGACAAAAAATAAAAAAATGCAATTAAAAAAAACTAAATAGGAAAGACATATTTCCAGTTTATTTCCTAGTATGTTTGTTTGTTTACACTGAAAGTACAAGACGGTTTGAATGAAATTTAGTGCACATACATATATGTATATAATGACCTGGAGTAGCATATAGGCTACTGTTAGTTTAGTAATGAAATTAATTAATATTATAAGACACTTAGACACATCTGAGCGATGAGAGTGTAAGGCGCTATTTATTATACATAAAAATAGTATAATATCAAATTTCATCATTTATTTTTTTATTATTTTTTTATTATTTTATAATTTATTTATTATTTCGTTATTTTTGAGTAAGAAATCACCATAAATTATATGTAAGCCAAAATCACATTTATTCTATGATTCGTTGAAAATAGTACAAACTAACAAACCATTCTCATTAATAATATTAAAGTACCTATACGTTAAAGGGAACAACGACATGTGTTTATAAATGATAGATGTTAAGACAATCTCTTTATCCTCTTGGCATCAGAAACCATGTACCAATATAAAAGCCAGAACACGATCACTGAAGTATCATTTCATAATGTTACAAGCACAGCACTTTGTCTAATCGTTACTTCAAGTGCATTGTCATAGCACCTGCCCCCAGTATCAAAGGGAGCCGAGCCAATACTAGATATTTAAGTAGACATACATATCTCAAGAGCATAGAAATCAAACAGATATTGCTTTAAATGTGACTTGAAGTTAAATTTTTAAAGATATTAATCCTAATCTATACTGTAGCATTATAAAGAGAAAAAATTTGTTTGTTTATTAGCAATAAACACAGAAACTACAGAACCAATTTTAATCATTCTTTCACAATTGGAAAACCACAATTATTTAAAGGTAAAATAGGCTACACCTATATTTTTTTCAGTAATTTAGTTTTTACACTGGTTCACTATCTAATAATAAATATTATTTGTCGTGAAATTGTGTTTGTTCATCTGCTCTTCTTTCATGCGGAGCAGTGACGTTTTTTGTGTAGTCTGAGTGTGAGTGAAGTAAGAGCACATCTCTTGTTATTAATAAATAGACATTCTAATTGTTTACGAGGTTATATATACATAAAAGATACCGCATATATAATATGTATATTTTATACTTAATTTAAGGTTTAATAAAGCAATACAACATAAAGCAATAAAACATATAAAATATAACATTAAATGGACGTTTAGTAAATGTTTATGTATGAAAATGATTATTTCAGGTATTACTAATTTTCATTGTCCATATCGCTCCAATACAGGTCTTACTTTGTCCGCCTTTCAGTGACGCACCGACGGGGGTACACTGTAGTGGGGGCTCTGGCGCTCTGCCAGGCGGCGTCTGTGGCTGCGCGCCAAATCGGGACGACGAATGGAAAAAAATGGCCGTCGCACATCTTTGATATGCGTCAGCGCAGGCGCAAGTTACATGGCGGGGAAAATCATGAAATATTGTAGTATATTATAGTTTATTATACTGTAACTTACTTAATAAATTTTATGGTAAATATTAACATATTTTGTTGTAATAAAAAAAATCACTTATAAAATAACAATTATATAATAAAAATACAAAAGTCGGCTTAGTTCAGTTAGTGCCTATACTAGAACATAAATATTAAACTACGAAAATACTCAATGAATTTGTATCATTACAATGACAAGTATTACTTATTTTTTGTAGTTTTATCGATATATTTCATAAATAATACGAATCGGTCACAACAACAGTTAGTAGGAACAATTTTACATTTTATCAAAAAAACTTACTGTGACCATGACCGTGTGTGTGTCATTTTAAATGACTTAAAATGTAATAGCTTTACCTACGTATATTCCTTCATGCATAAGCTATTCATAGCAAAAAGATATAGGAAAATCAATTCGAATTTGGTGAAGAAGCATAAAAATACAGCTGAATTGAGTAGGTGGGAGTGCGCCTTCTTTTTGAACTCGGGAAAAAAATGTTTTTAATGTTTACATTTCATTTTGTAAGGTCAATACTGAAATACTAGGTAAATGCGTAGTTTAAAATTGTTATTGCCAAATTGTTAGAGCCAAAAATATTAAAATACCCGTTCCAATTACTGTCCATCATAGTATTAGGTACATAGTATGAATCCAATATATCGCTTTACAAGGGCTTTAAAATAATCCTAATAGTTTCAATGCAAGTAAAAATCAACTTTTTACTTGTGAAAATGCTGGTTCATATATATGTATATATAAATTATTATTGTAGAAGTAGTGAGGGAATTTTAAGAATTACTTATTACAAATGTTACGTAATTACAAACCTTTTTAACTATTTAACAATTATGTAAAACGTGCTATCTATCAAGTATAAACACCCAAATTAATTTACATACCTATAACTAGGACAATAATAAGAAATGTATTGAAAAACATAACTAATAAAATTAACTGCATAATGTCGAAATTAACAGCACACGAATAAAAATTTACAAATATAATAATCAATCTTAGAATTTAAAAAAAAAATAAGTATCGCCGAGTAGTATAAATCGTGAGGCCCTATTAAAATTTTATAGAGAGCATTCTAACACTCGATGTTGTGTGAAAACTCGAGTGCCTGGGCGCTTGCCAACACGCAACAGGCGGATCCACTGTCGCATGAACGGAACAATGATTTTAATATATATTTTTTTATTTCTTATAACTTTCCATGTTGTTTAGCCACGTTTGTAACCGTTAAGTCGTAAAACTGGGCTTTGGTGGCCGATGAAAAGTTTCTATTTTTGACTGTTATTAAAAAAGTTGGAGCATTTTAATTTGTGTGTATGTTTTTGTGTATATAATACATATTATTTTCTCTAATACAATTAGAAAAATGATTAATTTGTTAATCAATTTGCTATCGAGACTGGTCTCATAGGGTGTAAAAATATGGTATATAAGGAGTATAAATACTTTAAACGTGATTATTAAGTGATTAATCGGCAATATGAGTTAAAACGTAATTGTTTATTTTTTATCATTTCTTTTAATATTTATTATTTAGATCCGTTTTTAATGTTTTTACCTATATACGTACTATATGTGACGACGTAATATACACTTTCACTTTTATGTTTTTCTTATTTACTTACTTGAACAATTTATATTGCATTTTAGAACAAAAAAAAACAATCAATTACGATTTTAATTTATATAAAACATATGTGTTTGTGTTTATTTGTTCGTGTGTATTAAATTAATTAAATAAGCCTGCGATCGCTTGGTAAATTGGTAGGTAGATAAATTAATATTTATATAAATATTTCGATAGAGATGCAAGAATGAAAGAAAAAACATTTTTTACATGTCTTTATGACACAATAATCTATAGTAGTCCATAGGTAAGTATGTATGGATTGAAGATAATAATACGGATAATGAAATAATGAAAATCATGGCGCGAGATAAGTCTCCAATTCTTATCTGAGTCGTTTGGAAGGAAGCCAAGTTTAGATGGTGTAGTAGTGGAAACCAGTGTGCGTGTGCGCTGAAAATGTACAGTCGACAAAATATAACTATAAAGCAAGTAATTTTATCGAACTGTTATTATATAAAAACTATAAATTAGTTTTTATAAAATTGCTAAACATAAAGCTTGAAAATTGAGTGTAACAATTAATTACTTAACATAAATTGTTACTCTCAGTTTATTTCGCAAATCTGAGCATGTTCTACAAACCTTGATCACTAAGCCGTGCAATAACATTTATACTGTATAATGTAGTCAATAGTAAATATTTATCCCATGTAATAATTATATGGGAGATTACTTAATATAGAGTTACACTATTAATTTGTCTATTTCATAGCATTTACATATAGGCTTATAATATAAGAAAATCTTGATATTCTATGTATGTACATTGTACAATCCTTATAAAGCTGCCTCTTCTATGACAGAAACAACATCTCCGATTACCGGCTAGTATGTTTGTTTAAAATTTTAATTGTTACCAAAATCGGCATCGTAACGCGTTTATATATATTTTATTTTCCATCATCAACTAGAACAATCTACCTTGTACGTACTTTTTTTAGATATGGCACTATGAACGTTGAACCTAGCTCTAAATAAGTGCGGTATAATAAAGTAAGCTATAAAATAAACACTAATCTAATACTCTGTTCAGAATATATACTAAATTTATATATAATAGTGGAAAGCAGAAAATCGATGCTGTATTGAGCTAGAGCTATTTATAGAATCTGCCCCGGAACGTGAGGCCCACGCATTAGTTTTACCGGGAGCGCGGGTGGCGTTTATTACGTAGGTTCTCGATGCAGTGACGTACAATTCAAACATGCACAGTAATTCCATTTAAATATTTCAAAAGTAAATTCTTGTTTATGGCCTTAAATAATAATAGAATTGATTAAAATTTTTATTGCACTAGGTATATTTATTTATTAATTTAACAGGTAAATTGAATAAGACGTGAGAAGTTTCTAGACAAATTATAATTATTAAAGATCTATTTTTACATAAGAAACTTGAAATGTCAACAAGTACGTTTTAACTGTTTTTTTTTAAATATGTAGATTTTATTTTTTCCGAATGTACCTACGTGGTAAAAGACGATGACCTCGGCACGTCTAGCCAAATGCCGGCGATCCGAACCACTGCGCTGATGTTACGTCGCTAACACACATTCACTTCTCAGAAAGTGTTTTCATTTTTTTTAGTTTTAGGCATTTTCAATAATGGATATTCTACATTTTCTTTGCCAATTTTCTTTTGTAGTCTAAACTAACATTAGTTTAGAAGGTAATGGGTTGTTTCGAGTAAATTTTGAAGTATGCCAAATAATGAAATGGTTTTTTTTTATTGTTTATTGCTTAAAATCCTACTAATATTATAAATACGAAAGTTTGTGAGAATGTCTGGATATCTGGATGTATGGATTTTTGTTACTCTTTCACGCAAAAACTACTGAATGGATTTTAATGAAATTTTACAATAATATAGCTCCATACATCAGAATAATATAGACTACTTTTTATCCCGGAAAAATGTACGGTGCCCGTGGGATAGATTTGTTTTTCTAATAAAGGATTTAGTAGGTAGTAGGTTTGAAAGAAGATTTAATATATATAATGTATATGTATATTTATGTATACGATAATGAAACTATATGTATTAAGTGTAGATGGGTCGCTATATATATAGTGTTTTTCATCTATACATATAATAAAATTGTAACTAAGCCGTATCTGTACATTAAATATTTTTTGGAAAATCTTATTGAAATAGATATTATTATCGATACAGACGCCGAATCTACAGTTTTTAGAATTTTTGTCTGTTTGTCTGTCTGTCTGTTACCGCCTCACAGAAAAACCACTGAAGGGATTTTGATGAAATTTGGTATGGTGATAGCTGGTTAACCGGGTCAAAATATAGGTTACTTTTTGCCGCGGGAAAATATCTCATTTTTGAGAAAAAATACAAAAACTGTAATGTAAGAGTATACTAATAATGTAAAACCTAAGAATTTGGTTCTTGGTCATCTGGACGCCGGTGGAGAATTTTTATATAACTAGATAAATTATTATGCAATGTTTACAGCGAATGAGGTCGACACATCAATATGGTGTAGTTCGGAAAAGTTCTTGTTAATAAAAGAATTTATTTTTCCAACAGATGTAGTAGAAATGGAATTAGTGATAATAATCCGACAGGGGATGACTGTTTCGGTAATAATATTTATGTTTCCTTTGCCAAAAACCTGCTGTGGGCGTACTAGCGCTACTGTGACCACGATACCCACTTGCGATTGGACATTTTTGAATTTCATGATGTAATTTATGAGCACTCATATTTTTATTTCAGATTTATTTAACAAAAACTCGCTCTTAGTAAACTTCCTACTTTCAGACAGATATTATATATTTTTTTAAATAAATAGTATAATTATGTCGATAATATTATTTTTGTAAATAGTTACAAAAGTAATATTAATAGCTAGCGACTCACCCTCGCGTTGCTCGGGCGTCTAGCTTGCTTCCCAATTCAAACTTTCAACCCCATTTTCATCCCTTTAAGGGACGATTTCCGGGATAAAAAGTATTCAATGTCCTTTTCAAGGTCTCAAACTATCTTCTTACCAAATTTCATCTAAATCGGTTCAGTAGATCCAGAGATTACCCCCTACAACGTCAATCTCAAACATTACCGCATTATAATATTAGTAGATATAGATTACTAATTCATTGTTTGTACATATAGGTATATCTTAGAACGGTTTCGAAACCGAAAAAGATTCTTACTTTAAATAAGTATAAGTGCTAAAGAAAAGATATCTTGAAATAATACCCGAAGTTGTTAGGTTTCGATAAAGTTCATTTTTTTTTAATTTTTGATAAATGCAAAAAATAGTTTTTTTTATTATTCATTTTTTGAAAAATAAATAACATTTTCGATAACGCGAAGTTTTTTTTTTATTTTTATTTTTTTATTTTGTCGCCCTGGGCACTAGCCACGAGTGCCTCTAGTGTAAATCCAGTGCTGCTACTAGACCCGGCCACGTTTTGCTGTGGTACACATATGAAAATCGTAATTTTGACATTAATCATATCTTTTGAGTTAGAACAAATCACACATTTTATACATAAAAAACGTTAAGATTGGATAAGTAGTTTCGGAGTTTATCCCCGACTAACATCGTGATACGGAAATTTTATATATTAAGATTTACACGATACTAAAGCACAAACAACACTTAAAAGCTTTTTAATGTCTGTCCCTTTGTATTCTCTATCTCCGAAACAACAACTTATGTATAACTGGGCTTTTAGTATTCAATAGAGCATTCTGGCAAGATAGATATGGATGATAAATTCACAAAATGTTCTGAAGTACCTATTTACAAACTAAAACGAACAATCTCTCCCAAGTCCATAATGACTCCTCTTGACAGGCGGGTAGGATACAAAATTATGGTAATGAGCGGACGGCAGCTACTATACAATGTTTTTCACCGGAGTATCTTTGTAAGTTAATATTTATATTAAACAAACCTATCGCATGGAATCCGGACATTTTCCGGGATAAAAAGTAGCATATGTGCTATTCTGATGTATGAGCTATATTATTGTAAAGTTTCATTAAAATCAATTCAATAGTTTTTGCGTGAAAGAGTAACAAACATCCATACATCTATACATCCAGACATCCATACATCCTCACAAACTTGCACATTTATAATATTAGTAGGATTATAATTATATTTCACTCATACAGAATCGTTTATTACGCATGTATTATTGTTATTAGTGATAAAACGGATAGTTGTTTGGTCGAATATTGGATAGCCAGATATTGGCGGCCGGATATTCAGCCTTTTGTTACATGTTCCGACAACTGCGTATGTCGTCGAAAGAATTCGGACGTATTTGAGCGTCATCAGTACTTCACTTTACGACCCTTATAATTGGTGAACAGTTAATTTAGAGTAGCACCCCATATTTATCAAACTTTGCCAACTTTCAATTTTCATCTTTTGAAATTTTGTATTATTTGCGTCACATATTTTTGTTGCAATTTATTAGAGAAAGAAAAGTAATTCTTAAATATTCAGTATCTTAACGTTACTATCCGGAAAAATTCTACAGGATATAAGGATATAAATTAGTTCAGATGGAGGATAGTAATATATAATATAAATTTCATTAGTACTTTACGTTTATTTATTTTTTTAATCTATTTAAAGTAAAGAACTTTAAAAAAAAATTACGTGTAAAAATATTTAAAATATTAAATAATTTTACACAGAGTATATAGTATATAATAGTGTGTTGTGTAAAAATATTTAAAATATTTTAAATATATTTTTACACAGGCAGAAAGTAGCAATATTAATCCTCGGCTAATAAATTTCTATAAAAAAACTCTCGTCGACGTTATGTAATTAATCTATGAAAGATGGTCACATCAAATACATTTACGCATTTTACAATTAGCATTATTTTTTTTAGTCTCTATTTTTCATTGTCTCTAAGGTTAGTTATCCAAAAGCGTTGAATTTCCCACTTGGTAAATATTTAGTTATTTATCCGCAGAAACATTTTCTTGCGTGACGGACGAGCAACAGACGTCTGACCACTTGCAGTGTGTTCACGATGACCTCAATAGACGAAATTTGATAGATATGGAATTTGCCTTTATCTTAAATTATAAGAACAACGATTTATGGTTAACCCAAAAACCCTAACTATGTATGGTTCTGCTTATTAGAGATAGGAATTTGAAATATATTTTGTACGGAACTTATGTCAAATGACTATACATATATCTAGTAAAAAAAACTACAGGAAGATAGGTTATTGGAATCTCCAATTAGAAAACAAAATGTACTAACAATCTTTTTTAACAAACTTTATTATTACTCATATGAATTTAAAATGTCTTAATAAATAAATGTCCAATTAATTTAATTTTCATATAAAACTTTAAAGATTTTTAGTATTGATCTGAAAAATTTAATAAAGGAAAACACAAATATTTAGAATTCTGATATGTTAAAACAAAAATATCATCCTGACATGTTCCTCTTCATAGTTATACTAATGAAAGTGATGAATACTATGATAGCTAAGTTAGTCTCATCCAGGTGTTACATAACATATCCTCAACCAGCAAGGCCACCATAAACAAGAATAAGTATCCATCAGCTACCCATTAAAAATTTCCCGGTAACGTAACCTTTGCCGGCGTCACGAGCTGGCTTGTGACTAATACTGGCAGTGGGCCAGAATCTCGACCTATATGCTACGCCATCTCGCCTTCCTAGCACCGCTTGAGAAATGAATTAGGTTGGAATATTCGTTTTATTGCTGTGGTTGCGTGTTGTTTGAATGTATGTGAATGAAAATATTTTATAGATTTTATTTAAGCATATTTGAAGTAACAGTAAATTTCCTTGGTTGTCTTTATAATTTTAAGGTTTGTTTTCATTAAGTTTTTACAAATCTACAAATTTAAATAAACCTATTTAAATATATATAGAACAAGTGATCAAAAAAGTTTAATTTCAGAAATTATAATATTTTTGGCTTTATCGACGTTCTTCCTAATTTCATTAGCAACTTCAAACTAGTTTTGTAAATTTAGAAATAAGTTTACTCGTTTATATAGTACGTATCTTTGCCCATACTGTATGAACTATCAAATGTGGCATAATACTCGTAACTGTATTTTGGCACAAAAACTTGCTTTTTAAAATATTTTTTCTAAGGATAATTTTCCATCCTATTTTTTCTATATTTTTCCTCTACGCGATTTTACAAAAAAGCTAATTACATTTTTCGGTTATATAGCATTTTTGTCATGTGCGGTAACCAAAGTAGCAAACTCTGGCTAGGGGCCATAGTCTCATCTGCGTACTTCACCATTTCGGTATCTATCTTTATAACATTGTCTATAAGTAGTGATCCGCAGAGACTTTGCTTTATTCTGAGTATTTATTGCACTTTACTATTCTGCGTTAAATAATAATTAATTGATGTATCGAAATAATTAAAATAGTGTTTTCTGCTGTTGCTGCGTGAAAAAAAGGAATCGGCAAGCACGTTTACATACTGCACTGTTCTTTACAAAAGTTTTAACGTGAGCATGTGTGTTTGTTATTGTTTACGCTAAAATGGCTTGACAGATTTGAATGAAATCTAGCACCTGAAATAATATATTACAGTCTACTGTTAGGCATATAGTCTTCAGCCGAATTAAGATCTGGTAAGTAACAACTTATACCAAAATAAGTAGGTCTAAGATAGTCTATGTAATAATAATGAAATTCTCATAGCTGGAGTTGACGGTAAGTGGTCAGTATCATGGACACATCTATCTTTAAGTATAACACACAATTCTTGAGGAACGCCAAATTGTAACTTTCTGTAAACACTTGATGAGATCATTTTATAAATCGCAATGATCTAACTTTTACAGGATGTAATTTATCAGCACGATGCGGAAACTTAATAAAAAATAAAATTATTTGAGTAATATTTAGAATACTTATAATACAAAAAAAGAAACAAGAGTTACGCGACAGTAATTTATTTTCAATTAAAAAGTTACATTGATGTTAAAATCACTTTGATATTTGACTCAGTAACAGATTATTCCATCAAGATGGTCCCATGTCAATTTCCAGTAAAAGTCTCTCCACAGACCGGTGATCTTTTTAGATGATTTTGTAATCGGTACAGCTTTTTAGCGAAAAATTAATTATAAGAAGATCCTTGCTGTCTTTAGTACATTTGAACGACACGTTTGGCTCAGTTTGTAGTAACCTTTCTTGCTGTGCCAGCAGTCATGGGTTCGAGTCCCGCTGGAGGAATTCCTCAAAGGCAGGGTTAATAAAGTAAGATGAAAATAAATAAGGGTTACTGATTAACTACTAAGACATTTTCAAAAGACATGTGAAGTCCGCCAACCCACACTTGGCCAGCGTGGTGGACTATGGCCTGATCCCCCTCGTATTGAAGGGAGGCCCGCGCCCAGTAGGGGAACGTTAAAAAGGGCTGAATAGAAAATCAAGACGTAAACGACGAATCTCTTCCCTGAATTCCTGTGTTTAGTGAATAAAGTAACATCAATGGGAAGTATCTTGTGACTATAGGTGAAATATTAGTACCAATATTATTTAATCCATCAAACACCTCAGTCTCTCCCATGACCATGATTGCTGTAAAGCATTCGAAACGTCGGAAACCAAAAATCAAAATAAATTCGCGAATAAATCCGAAAAGATAGTTTTATTTAAAATACCAATATTATTTATTATTATGTTAATTAATTCATTTTATTTAATTTTGTTCATTTTAGTTCATTAGTTCATAATATTAATTTGTTCATTAATTTAAGCCAAAGATTTTAGACTCAGTGTTTCACCTCATAAATGAGTGAGCAAACGAAGTGATGATGTAAGTGCGCCGCTCACACCTTGGTTTAACTACATAATCATTAATTATCCCAGCATCTTGGTATATAAATCTACAAGCGCGGAGATGTATTCGCTATGCTGAAATATTCCTGTAAAATATGATCTCAGTAAACTTAGCATATACTCTATACATATAATAGAATTGTAATGAAGCCGAATCTGTACATTAAATATTTTTTTGGAAAATCTTATTGAAATAAACAATATTATCGAGGCCAAATCTATAGTTTTTAGAATTTTTGTCTGTCTGTTACCGCATCACAGAAAAACCACTGGGGAGATTTTGATGAAACTTGGTATGGTGATATCTGGTTATCCGGGTCAACATATAGGATACTTTTTACCATGGGAAAATAATAATATTTATAATAATTAATATAAATATTTATATAAATTGTAATAATTATACCCATTTAAAAGTGTCTCAATAAATATTTTAATTCACATTTTTGCTCTTCCCAAATCGATTAGAGGTCATACACGGGTGGTTAGCACATAAACAAATCAGTTCAGTATAACGAAACAGTAAACCGGCATTAATCTCGTAAAGTAAACTATACGGCGGAAGCAACAACGATTATCGGCTAACATAACAATGTAATGTGTACGCGGCCTTAGGACATGGGTGGCAAGCTGTGGTCTCGTGTAACATGCGTTTTGTCAGAAGAATTCATTAAAAATACATACATTTGTCTTATCAGATTCGAAATGATGTTTTCAGGGTATCGAACTAAAATTGTAGCGGTGTAACTCTATGATTCTACGTTTAGGCTTTACGTGATGATTTCACGTGTTATATTTTAAGCTCTAACAGATACATGATCTTAAGATGAAAAAATATAATAAATATTAAATACCCGAGCTATTATTATAAATTCAAAGTTTGTATGTGTGTATGTTTAACGTCTAAATGGATTCGGATTACAAGAAGTAAAATGCTACTGTTACGTACCTAGGGCACGTTCGAGATAATAAAAAATTATATCGTTCACTTATTAAATGTCGTTACAGAGATATATTTTCATATAATTTAATATATGAATTTCATATAATACAATATGAAAAAAAAAAGTTAAAGATCAAAGTAACAAAGTAGCGGTGCCTAGTGTTCATGGCAAAGGTCTATATAGTATAGTTACTATAGTTTGTTTAATTCAAACATTTGTCCCACGTCTTTTAGTATTGTTTTACAAGCAAATGGCCACATGAAGTCTGCTATAATCGTTAAACGATTATATAATAAGATATACATCTCACGTAATTATAAAATTAGTAATCTTAATATGTACCGATTTTGATTATTCTTCATACAAATACGAGTATATAAGAACAGTATCTTAGTAAACGTAATGTATTATTATTAACAAATCAAGAGTGAAGTCGCAGACAAAAGTTATATTTTACAATCTTGTATGTTGTAGAATAACATGCTAGAATCAGCGCACACGCATTGTAACTCGATCCCCGCGCGTATTCCGTATATGGCTGGTAACCACGACCAATCAGAAAGCTCTCCCGCCCAACACTATGTAATCTATGATTTATGTACTTTATTATACACGCAATAGAGTTAACTATTAGAAATTATTGTTTATATATTAATTACATATATTGTAGAATGTATCTAATTGTCAAAAATTTTGGTTGTTATTCTAAACTATGCTAATATTTTAAATTTATAATAAAAAAAATCTTTTTGCGTTTTATAGCCTGCTAGTTTTTGGCGCCAGGATCCTTTGCAAGCGTACACAGAGTAACCCACCAGAGTTTCATCACAAACACACGAGCATTCTTTTTTATATAATATATAGACAGATAGGTAGAGATTTATCGAGGAAGGTTATACGTTATCCTACATTACGTTACGACCAACGAGAGCGGAGTGATTCTAAAAAATAAACAACGCCAGCGGAACCGCGTGAAAACACTAGTTAAGAAATGAAATCTAGTTTTAAGACTTTTCTTCAAGATCAAGCGTTATTAATTTATGTTTCATATTTTTTTCATTCATTCATTCACATTATTTTATGTTGAACAAAACGTTCTACATTCTCTCCTATCGACTTAATATTAAAAATATTATATTTTTATAATATTCGAGACTAATAGCAAAATATTAAATTTCAAATTATCACATTAATTATTATTTACCAAACATTTCGTGTTTCACTTCGCAGAATTACATGAGAGTTATTTAATGTCAAAGAAAGCTCATTTTACGTTGATACTATTAATTTAAATTTTCCAACATTTTTTCTACTCTTTTATATTTATGCTCGTCAACTAAACAAAAGAAAAAGAAAATTAGTTGACAAAAAGAGAAGAAAAGGTACTGAACGTTTATGCTTTTACCTACTGCCGTCAGTCAGCGAAACGAAGGTAACAAGTATTTTTACAGGTAGGTTAGTGTTCTCGTTATTAATTTAATAGGGAATATTCGTGTTTTTTCTTTAATTTCTTATACAATTGCTAACATCGTTATGTAATTGTAAAAAAAATATCCAGCTCCAAAAAACTAAAATTTAGTATAAATAAAAACTTTTTAACAAAAAAATAAAAACCGACTTCAAACAAAAGCACTAAAAAGTAAAAAATAACTGATTGGTAATTTTCATTTACTATACATACCTAGTCAAATATTTTCGAAGTCGGTGTGCTTTGGCTAAGTAATTAAAGCCTACCTATTAAATACATACCTAATCATATATTTTAGAAATCGGTGCCAGTCCATACAAAGCAAAGCACACCGACTTCGAAAATATTTGACTAGGTATGTATAGTAAATGAAAACTACCAATCAGTTATTTTTTACTTTTTAGTGCTTTTGTATGAAGTCGGTTTTTATTTTTTTGTTAAAAAGTTTTTATTTTTCCCTTTTTAGTGTAGACAGTAGTAGCAAAGTAAGGATTCTAACGTGTTAGGCTTGTCAAATCAAACAAAATAAGCCCAAACTCAAAGTATCTACTATTAGCCGTTGAAGAGTTCCACCTATCCACCTTCTAGCCTTGCCATCAGATCAGGTCAACAACACCGAACCACTGTACTATCAACGGAAATAGAAATACTTGCAAAGTTTCAAGTCAATTAGAAGTAGGTTAAATTCATCATTAGTTGTTTTTCCACCCTTAGGGGTGGTATTTTTTTTTTAAATTTAAATGGGACCAATCTGGAAGTATACCCTTTCAAACAAAACAAAAATTGTCCAAATCGGTTAATAAATGACGGAGTTCTGAGGTAACAAACATAAAAAAAAAAACATACAGTCGAATTGAGAACCTCCTCCTTTTTGAAGTCGGTTGAAAATATATATCATACCGATAAGGATACTTTAAGCGCCCGCCATTTCGCGCGCTTGGCGTGACGTCACAGTATGATATACAAGAAAAATGACGACTCAATTTGTATTATATTGTTATGATAATATTTTGACGTCATATTCGGTTTGACCAATGTCGTGCGTTTTAACTACTTTGAATTTCCCACCTCTATTTGACTTTTTAATAGTTATTTTCTTAATTAAAAAGAAATTACATAAAAAAATATTGATATAGGCTTAATTCAAAAGCAATAAGGATTATAAAAAATATATTTCACCTTTACTTTTTTCACCTTTTTAATCACACGCATATTCCCTATGGATTCTGTATCGGCGCGGCGTGTTCTAATGTTCTCCGACACGCAGTACATTAACATTACAGACCACAAAACTAGTATCGGGCTGCTATTGAAAATTTCCTGAAAGAAGAAAATAAATAAAAATGTATTTATTGTCATAAAAAAAGGTTAAAAAAGTTAACAGAACAGTAAAAGCTTAAACTAACTTATGGCAAAGGGTAATAACTCAGCTGATTCTGCTAAGACTGAAACCTCCAGCACCTCTGATTTTCAGTTACACCCAGCTCCCTAGGATGTTGAGCGGGAACAAGGCAAGCTGACTATTCCTCCAGTTAACCTATACAGGAGTCAGAGAATAAACCCAATTAAAACAAAAGCAATAAGAAATTAAAAAAGTGTGTGTGCGTGTGTATGGGTGTGCGTGCGCGTGTGTGTGTGCACGTGTGTGTGCGTTTGTGTTCATGTGTGCGTTTGTGTTCATGTGTGCGCGCGTGTGAACGAATGTGTGTACGTGCGTGTTTGTGTGTGCGAGTAAATGAGAGTACAATAGGATGAATGTATAATGATTATTATTAAAAATAATGTTTTAGGCTCATTCCTTCTGTATAGGAGTACTTAAAGTTTTCTGCTGCAAGTTGCCTTTTTAATAAGGCTATTTAATAATCTTTAATAAATAGCCCAATAATTTTTATAGTTCAGTCTGGGACTCGCATCTAAGATCTGACAACCTGTCACTAGACCAATAACGTAGTTTTACAACAACTAATAAATATGTAAACACTGTAACAACCACCATGCCACATTAATATAAAACTTAACCGTTCGTTAACTTACAAAGTCAATAACAGCCTGCTATGAGCGAAATTGGTATAATTTTCCATTATACCTATTTGCCTGACAGTAATGCTCGATGATTATCTGTTATCACTGATTGCGTGTTTCATTCTTTCTTTACATAGTAAATATTATGTGCATCAGAACTAAATATTTTAGTGCCTTTGCTAAAAAAATGATTAAAAAAAGAAAATATACATTTAAAAATAGATACTGCTAAATGTGTCTTAAAAAGTATAAGTCTTTAAAAATGAGTATGTATGTATGTTTGTTTGTTCTTCTTTTACGCTAGATGCATTCAGATAAAAATATCACAGATAGACTTATGACCTGTAGTAACTAACATAGGTGACTGTCAGTTGTCTAAAGAAAGAACGGTTTTCACGGCATAGAGTATAGCAGAAATATGACTTAACTGATGTTTACGTAAATTATTACTTTTATCAGAATTCTGGAGAAATTAAATTATAGTATAGAATTCGAATAAAATCGTAGGCAGTTTTAAATGTCGTAGCACTTAGCTGGAAAATGAAAAAAAAAATCTAATAAATTTTCCTATTCCGTCAAAGTAGATAAAATCTGTTTATTGCTATTTCTAAAAATTCCTTTCCAGAAAAATATACTGAGTACTATTTAATCAAAATCACACGAGTTTCACAACTTTACAAAAAAAAAAGAAATATCAGAATGACTATACATAACGTGAAAGTAAAACTAATTATTACAGAAAGCTAAGTATATAGGTACTGTAGTTATCGTGACAAATGCGGAGTCATGTTTTAAACAGCTCTCATATATTATTCCTTTTACACTACACTAGCGACAAAGCGAGGGTGCTTTGCTCGTTTTCGTCCCGAGGTTCATTCCCTATACAAACTTTCATCCCCATATTCACCCCCTTAAGGGATGATTTCCAGAATAAAAAATCCTATATCCTTTCCCTCTGGAAAGGATATAGGATTTTTTTTCTCAAACTATATTCTTACCAAATTTCATCAAAATCGGTCCAATAGTTTTTGAGTTTATTCGTTACAAACATACAAAAATACAAATCTTTCCTCTTTATAATAGTAGTGCCGATATCCATTTGCTCTAATATATTATAGTGTGAATTAATAACATTTATATAAAACCTCACACTTAATAAGTTAGACAAATTTTTATTCGTCCATGTAAAAGACACCAATCGATAACAACTTTCGAGCCGTCCTTGTCGCTGAATATTTCACGGCTCTAGACTCGTGCCTGATCAAAGTACCACGTGTACAATCTACCAAGCAAGTTTTAAACTAACACTGTATAATTTATAAACTAAAGCACAAATACATTGTCATGGTTTAACTGATATGTGTTTGAATTATCTTTATCTTTAATTTTTCTTCTTTGAATTTGAAATATCTAAAATTAATAAAGGAAAAAAATTTATGCTATCCTACCCTTATTATGTATTCCAAATTTCAAGAAACCTCCTCAGCAAAAGCGAAATAATAATAAATTATATAAGAATTCTATTATATTTCCATAATATTACAATTTTACTATTGATTAATATCTTCGATCAACAATACTGCTGTTGATCGAAGAATGTTAGGTATTACGTTAGAAAATTAAACTGTGTAATTATAGATGGCGCTGTTTGCATTTTATGAGTTGCCCAAAGAATAACACGACTAAGGGTCTTCTTATGTCTTTATATGGGGGTTATAGTGGAGCACTTAAGATGATTAAACTATCGTATTCTTTAAAAAAAGTAACATATTAATATTACTATCATATTGTATTGTGTTCAGCTCTTTTTAACGTCCCACTGCTGGGCACGGGCCTCCCTTCAATACGAGGGGGATCAGGCGATGGTCCACCTCGCTGGCCGAGTGCGGGCTGGCAAACTTCACATCTCTTTCGAAACCTTGCTACGTTCTCTCAGACATGCTTTCCTTTTTACGAGTACATAAAATATGATTTAAAAAAAAGATTTATAACATCTTTAATGCTCGAAAACACAAAGTTTATTGAAAAATGTTATCGTTCTTTTTTATTTGATGTACTATTTGAACTAATATTGAATATAGAAATTTGAATTTTACTCTCAGTCCTATGCAAATCCACTATAAGTAGAGACCTCTAAGATCTAGTTGGTACAAAGTACGCCACACACTACACGAGTCTTTTTTGCCACTTATCTCAGTGAACAGATTTGTTCCGGTGCCTACACGTACCTATATTGATTTCTGAGTAGCTAACATTTAATTATTAGGCCCGATACGCACTATAGTGCCGATCACGGAACGTTCTCAGTCCGATATCGGTCTCGGTCTGGTAAAGTGGTATCTATAGTAATATTATAAAGAGGCAGAGTTTGTTTGTTTGTTTATTTGTTTGTTTGTTTGTTTGAACGCGCTAATATCAGGAACTACTAATTCTATTTGAAAAATTCTTTTTGCATTAGATAGCCCAGGCTTCCTCGATAATATATATATATATATATATATATATATATATATATATATATATATATATATATATATATATATATATATATATATATATATATATATATATATATATATTATCATCATGCTCTTACCCAAGGAAGCGGAGCAGTAATCATAAATGTCAATTAATTGGGAAGTATGAACGCGGACGAAGCCACGGCTACTGCTAGTTTTTATATAAGAAATGTTGCTAGAGTATGAATAATGTGGTTCAGCGCTTATGGACACTTGACGGACATATTACTTAGACAAAGTACTATTAGTAACGTTGCATTGCTCCATAAGTAGACACGCTAAAGTGATTCGCTGAAGTCCTCATGTGAATTATTTAGCTGCAAATTTATCCTTAATATTAATTGTAATGATGTATTTACCCCATATTTACTTCATTCATTTACTCACTGTTGTATTTATTAAATCAAAGATTGTAAAAAAGAGAAGGATGGTATATTTTTTTATTAAGCGAAAATTTAAGTACAAAGAAGCTTAAAGGCACATCAATTTGAACGATTCTTTTCACTACTTCTTTGAATATACTAGCAGACAATGGATTTTAATATTTTTTTTATTTTATTACAGGGAAGTTTAATACGTGAAAGAATATTATTTATAAATTTGTTTATCTTTATTTTTGCAATAATCGTTTACTCAAAGATGATACTTAATAATTATAATTAAAAAAAACCGGCCATTATCTATAAAATGGCAAAAAAATCATGTTTGTTGTATAGGTGTCCCCCTTAAATATTTGTTTTATTTTAACTATTTATTTTTAAAGTGAATATATAACTAAGTGTTCTTTCTGTGAATATTTCAAGCGCCTACCTCTTGCCGTTATTAATATCTATAAAAACGAGTAAAAAAATCATTTTTGTTGTATGGGAGCCCCTTAAATATTTATTTTATTCAGTTTTATAGTATTTGTTGTTGATATAGCGGCAACAGAATTGGCAATAATAAACTACAAAGTCAGGTTAGTTACACCATTACAGGTTACTTACACTCAAGAACGGCTGGACCAATTTCTATGATTTTTGATTTGTTGGATTTGTCTCCAACCCGAATAGCAGAATAACTATTAAAACATCAGAAAAATTCACGATTTTTTTTCTCTATAGCTAACGCTGGCTAATAACTATTTATATCCATTTAAAACGTATCTAGAGACGAACCCGAGCGAAGCGAGTTTGAGCCGCTAGTATTACAGAAACATATCTGATCATTCGATCATGGATACCAATAGGTGGATAATTCTAATCTGAAGCGAAATCAACCGACAAAGGTATGCGGGTGGCGCCGGCACTTGTCTACACTCTTAACGTTGTAAGTCATTGAACATAGAGATTCATTCAACACGGCGCTTACGGAAGTTGAATTGAATAAACCTTTATTTCTCAAGACTTTACTAGTCTGTAATACTATCAGCCATCTACTATTCGAATTCGAACCAAGGTGTCTTTTGTATTTGTAATTTGTATTTATCCCATTAATATTATAAATACAAAATTTTGGATAGATGAATGTTTGTAGCTCAATCACGCCAAAACGGCTGAATGGATCTAAATAGCACAGAGATAGTTTATAGTCTGGAAAAGCACGTAGATAACTTTTATCACGGAAAAATGTACGGTTCCCGTGTGATAATTTGATTTTATTTAGGGACGAACCCGAGTGAAGGAAAAATGAGTCGCTAATAATATTATATACGTAATAGCAACTCACCGTGGGTTCGTTCCGGTTCGTCCCTAGCTTGCTTCCCAATACAAACTTTCATCTCCATTTTCACCCCTTTAATGGGTGATTTCCGGGATAGAAAGTATTTAATGTTCTTCCCAGGATCTCAAACTATCTTCTTACCAAATTTCATCTAAATCGGTTCAGTAGATCCAGAGATTACCCGCTACAATGTTACAAACTCACAAACTTTACCTCTTCATAATATATACTCGTAATAGATAAATAGTTACCTTTTGGCTAAAAGTAGCCTGTGTTCTTGTATCTAGGTCATAGTCCATCTTTGTACTAAATTTTATCCAAATCCAAATCTAGTCGTTTCACTGTAAAAGAGTATCAAATATACATACAAAATTTCTCATTTAAAATAGTACGTGAAACAAAATTCCAGAAGTTTTGTATCGGGATTGAATACTCTGTTCCTGCAAGTCGAAAACTCTTATACGGTGATTTTAGATATAAAATGCATCAGTCTTAAAAATAAAGCTCAGCTTTTGAGATTTCTCAGTCAGAAACTTTTATCGAACATTAAAAGTAGCCTACAACAAAATTTATCATTCCCAAGACATTATTATATTTTCTAAAAATCTTATTTGCCGTTTGCCTCCCATCCCCTAAGAAAAAAGTATAATATTTTAAATAATCCATAAATGTGAAATATGTAAATCATTATAAATGTGATTGTTTGTTTGTTTGTTTGTTTGTTTGTTTGTTTGTTTGTTTGTTTGTTTGTTTGTTTGTTTGTTTCTTTGTTTGTTTGTCCTTCTTTTATGTTGAAACGGAGTGACGAATAGGCGTAATTTTTTGTGTGGAGATAGTTGGAGAGCACTGGACAGTGACAAGGGCTATTTTTTTTATCGCGGGAGATTATTTTATTTTCACAGGAAAATACATTATAATACAACCCAAAAAATATATTTGATCAGAATTATTTGAAACTTAGTATTAATTCTCTTCAATACAATTAAATAAATACATGTTTTAGCATTTTTCGAAATTCATCCCTTAAGGGGGTAAAATAGGGGACGAAAGTTTTTATGAAACCTAAGTTTTTTGAGGTGTTTTGTAGTTGTAGCAAGAGCGAAGCCGCGGGATATGCAAGTATATTCATAAAACATTTTATTTCACACCATAAATATATAACATGTTAAATATAATTTTATAACATGAATCCATAGAAGGCCCCATTTTCTATATCAATCTATTCACATATTTTATTTTATACATAGTGGTCTTCCACGTTCCTTATTGTAACGGTATTACAAGGTATTCAACTAGAAATTTTAAATTACAAAAATGAAATAATATACCTACTTATCTTGTATAGAGTTTGACATAAATAAACTTCATTTCGGAGATCAGGTGACCGGGGCGAACCTATATTTATTTTTAAACAAGATAAAACTTTTAACAAAGCACCTTATTTCCATTAGGCTTAGTTAGTCCCAAAAGATATTAAAATTGGGCGGATTTTAAGTGAATTTAAGGATTAGCGTACATCTTTAGTTCACTAATGGTATCCTTCATAATGTACGCCCACTCGACAAAGTAATCAAGAACCTTTGAACATATAAGTCTTAATTTGCTTTCTAGACCTTGGTAAAGTTTTTATTTTTTTAAGATTGAATACCGAGGATATTATTGAGGTTTCGTATTTTTGGGATACTTATCTCAATGGTCAACGGATACTAGGGTTTGGGAATTCCCAACAATTTCAAAGTCCCTGGACACGAGACAGCCTACAATGAAAGTTCTAGGAAGTCCCGGGACTTCGATACTTTTAAGTGGTGGTTCCTGGTGAAATGTTTAAAAAATCATTTTTTTTTGTAAAAATCACATTTGTTAAACAGTAAATTAAATTTAACGCGAATTTCAGTCTTAATTATTGCTTTGTTTATTTCTTTTAATCACACAAAGATTCACTTTTAAGCAGTTAAATCTTATAGTTATAAAACGAACTTATTTAAAAATCATACTAATTCTTAATAACTTTACTAATATATAAATATTTCTAGTATCTAATCATTTGTCATAATCACAACATTGTTAATTCTCAATTTCAGATTTGTTACATAATTGAATAATCTAAATATAAATAACTAGCGATTCACCCTCGCTTCGCTCGGGGTTGTCCCTAGCTTGATGCCTCATACAAACTTTTATCTTCATTTTCACCCCTTTAAGGGATGATTTCCGGGATAAAAAATTATTCTATGTCCTTTCCAGGGCCTCAAACTATCTATTTACCAAATTTCACCTTAATCCATTTAGTAGTCCCAAAGATTACCCCCTGGTGGGGGGTATAGGGGGTACCGTAAATTTTTCCGGGATTATATATACTATATAACTTATAGCCTTCCTCAATAAACGGGCTATCTAATGCAAAATGAATCTTAGAAATCAAATTAGTATTTCCTGAGATTAGCGCGTTCAAACAAACAAACTCTCTCTTTATAATATTAGTATAGATACATACTTTGCAAAATCAATTCAGTAGTTATATATAAAGCACCTTTGCCGGTAATTTGTTCGAAGCGTGAAGAGGTCTCATGGGTCAGTGCGTGCACTGTTCAACGCACGAGAGAGTCCCTCGGTTGATAGGTTGACACGGCCTTTATGTGCCTCTATGTTATATTATAAAACGTTTTTTCCTTTTTTCATTGAAATAAAAGTAAAAGTAATAGCCATTTTAATGTGTCAATGTTGAAAATTAAGGGATTTTATTTTTCTTTTTTTATTATTGGCCAATCACAATCAGTATGTTTTGGCTAATGAATGAGTGAGACTAAAATAATTTAAAATTCAGTAAATAAATAAATATGTTGGGACATCAACACACAGCACTATCTAGTTCCATGGTAAGCCACGGGGTATGTGTTGTGGATGTTGATACACTACCCATAATATATAACTTTAAATACCTACATATTATAAAATATATAAACACCCATGACTGAACTGAACATCATCGCACAAATAAATGCCCCCAGCAGGACTTGAACCCGCGACCGCTGGCACAGCAAGTAAGGGTCACTACAAACTGAGCCAAACCTGTCGTCAAAATGTTATAAGGGATAGATAATAATTATTATCTTATTTTAAACTTAAAATGTAAATCCAATTTTAAGACTATTTCAAATATAATTATTAAGTACTCATACCCTTACAGATGGAATTTATTTTTAAGCTTCTATACGACTTACTCTGCCTAGGTCTATTCATTGAAAATAGGATAATGAAAAACGGTTGGCAAAGGTATCACGACATCTACAAATAAGTAATAAATAAGTCTACCAGCTAAATGTCGATCAATGAATGAAGAAATAAATTATTTAAATTAAAGTTAAATTATATAGTTATATAGATTAGTTAATCACGTCTGGTCATATCGTTGTATAAGATTAACAAAATATAATTGTTTTATAAATATTAAGGAAAATAAAGAATATGTCTGTATGATCATATTAACCGTCTCATATTAACGTCGTCCTGACCGACTTCGGCCATAGCGGCCAATCTCATTTAGAGTAGCCCCTTTCTATTATGTTATTGTGTAGTCGTGAAACAGTGTGTGTGCACACACGTGCATTCTCCTAAAATCCGTTAGGACGACAATTTAACATGACCGGTGAGAGACCATTTACAGAATCGAGGGTTTCACGTGTTTCATCAATCATGAAAAACCGCCAATTTCCCAACTCCGGGCCATTAATGAAATTTTCGGCCCAAGCCAGGACTTGAACCCAGACCAACGAGATACTTAATCGTCTCTTATTAATTATATTTAGGGGTCTAAATATGAACATATACACTGACAAAATCGAACGCAACCACTATTATATTTTTGGAATTTGATTAGTATATAATAAAAACTATATAATGGACTAAAAGATATGATAATTCTTGGGATAAACATGGAATAAAATATGTGCTAGGCTCTTGAAATGCAGCCATATATGTGTACGGTAACAATAAAGCGATCTAGCTAAGGATAAAGATGAACACGGGAATCTCGTACTTTAAGCATATGATTGCATTATACACGTTCTTTTTTAAAGCGGTATTACTTTTATTTCTTATTTTATTTTTTCAAATACTTGAGGAAATTATGCAAAATAAATTGTAACAAATAAGTAAACTTATATTATTATAGATATTTTCGATATAAATATGATTATATATAGGTAAATACGCCATCAGGGATACGGCGTCTAAAGTTGGAGTCGCGGCGGAAATGGTTGAACTACCTAAATTACGTAAATATGCCTCCGTTAGTCAAAATTATGTTTTTATTCCATTTGGCTGTAGAAACCCATGGCCCATGGAGTCAAAGTGCTAAGCACTTCTTAAAAGACGTAACACCTCGTCATATCGCTTCTATCGGTAACAGGAGGGCTGGCGCATTTTTCGCCCAAAGAATCGGCAGTGCCATTCAACGGGGGAATGTGGCTAGCATTCTTGCCTTAGCTGTGGCTTACACGCTGACATGACTTGTACAGTAGTAACTAAGTGTACATTTGTTTTGTATATATCTATACTAATATTATAAAGAGGTAAAGTTTGTGAGATTGTGAGTTTGTGACGTTGTAGGAGGTAATCTACTGAACGGATTTAGATGAAATTTGGTAAGAAGATAGTTTGAGACCCTGGAAAGGACCTAAAATACTTTTTCTCCTGGATATTATCCCTTAAGGGGGTGAAAATGGGGATAAAATTTTGTACGGGGAGTAAAGTTAGGGACGGACTCGAGCGCAGCGAGGGTGGGTCGCTAGTAATTAAGTATATTTGTAATTTTCTTTAATATGATATAAAATTATTTTGCGATCATGCTTCACAAATACTGCTCATAAAAAGAAATTTATTTATCTATTGTGATGCAAATAACTAGTTAACTCAAAGTAAATTCCGAGAACACTTATAATCTTTGAATCTAAGAACAATCTTACTTTGCACATTTTTTTATGTAAGGTTTGTAAATTATTTTGGTTTGTAAAATAATTCCAATCCATTGATGTGTTTCTAAGTAAATCAATAATTTCTTTTACTATATTCTTGTTATATTACACCCCAAATATTTCCTAGATACATTTTAAAAAAATTCAGCTGTAAATTATTTCAATATGATATGGGCGCTACGACCACGGTCACTTAGATCATTAAAATTTTAACTTGTACATATGTATAAGTAATAGTTTTTTCGTACAAGATATAAAAATTGGGGTTTTCAGAAAAGCATCTACATATAGGTAAATTTAAAAAAAACCAAACCTACAAAATTCGTATTAAATTGCTGTCAATTGGAGCCGTTTCCGAAATACATGAAATAAAATATATATTAATGTATCGTATAGATTTCTCAGAGACCAGATATTTTCCTGCAGTATCCTATATCCTATACCCGGATAACCAGAACAAGAAGACAGACGGACAGATAGACAAACAAAAATCTAAAAACTATAGATTTGGCTTCTGTATAGATAATAATGATTATAATTTTAATAAGATTTAAAAAAAAATACTAATTGTACAGATTCGACTCATAACATTATTATATATAGATGTATAGACAATAAATGCTCATTTAATATTAAAAGATAAGATAAAACTAAGGATGATGCCTGAAGTGAAGTTCAGCCACGTTCAGCGCCCATCAATATTAGATGGTAAGTGGAAGACGGATGATGAAAGATCACATTTATAGTATAGAAAGAAATTCAAGATCAAACAGAAGCATCTTGAAGCATGAGACTAAAATTTAT
Organism: Brenthis hecate; assembly: GCA_951806755.1. Lineage (NCBI taxonomy): Eukaryota > Metazoa > Arthropoda > Insecta > Lepidoptera > Nymphalidae > Brenthis > Brenthis hecate. The sequence continues at coordinate 5,272,143 of OX638262.1, forward strand.
TAATATAAAAAAAACACTTGTTAGTATTCTTAAAGTCAACACACTCAAAGTACCTACTTATCCTCGCAAATTGGACAGGGCTCTGAACAAATCTTTGTAGATGTAATATTTCCCTCTATCATTATTTCATATTGAATTTACTGTAAAAAATAAAACAACTGAAACGATAACCTATTATTAAATATTATTACTTAAATATTTTATCGAATATTCCTAACAAATATAATGTAATATTCCACAGAATTATAACATTATAGATGCAACATTTATTAAATAACATCTCATTATGGCGTGAGAGACTCAGGTAATTGATTGACTACCTGCTGCGTAGGTGGCGTGGGCCGGTTGCCATGGCAACGCCTACGCATCCCCCCCACCCGTGACCCGGCAGACCTTGACCTCGGAGCTACAGCTGACATGACAGATGCATGCCCGCGCTACGTATGAAAAACATAACCTTTTCTACCTATATTCAATTAATAATTATTAATATGTATCTATATAGAAAAGCTACATTATTTTTTTCGTTAATTAACAAGCTTTGTCTCGAAAATTTCTGAATGCGGCCTGTAAATATCGAAAATTAGGAACGTTATTCTTGAATATTTTTTTGAAAGTAGGGTGGCGGGTGGTTTGTATGAAAAACAACTTTATTACTTCAATACTGAAATGTAAATTTAATATATAAAATTCTCGTGTCACAGTGTTTATAACAAAACTCCTCTGAAACGGCTTGACCGATTCTTATGAAATTTTGTGTGTACATTCAGTAGGTCTGAGAATAATATGTAAACTATTTTGCATACCCCTAAGTGATAAGGGTGGCCCACCCTAGGGACGAACCCTAGCGGAGCGAGTATAATTCGCTAGTAATTATATTAAAGTCAATTTTTCAAAGATTTAACTGTCATTTTCAGAATGAAGCGTGTTATATTTGACAACACGTTTGGCTCAGTTTGTACTTGCTGTAGCCAACGGTCGCTGGTTCGAGTCCCGCTGGGGGCATTCATTTGTGTGATGATCATGAATGTTTAGTCATGAGTGCTTATATTTATAATATGTATGTATTTCAAGTTATATATGTGTAGTGTATCAACTATCTGGTATCTATAACTCAAGCCTCGTAGCTTACCATGGTACTAGATGGTGCTGTGTGTTAATGTCCTAGCATATTTATTTATTTATAAACATAAGTGAAAATTCAATAAAATGATGATGGACTGGCACAATGAACACCATTTTTATACTATTCTTTATTGCATTTATAATATGTAAATTACAAAAATTACCATATAATAAAATTAGTTAGCAAAGGTGGTTTATATGCTCAATAAATATTATATGCTAACATATTTTTATATGTCATATAAATAAAAGCGTGTATTTAATAAGCCACGTTTCACGTTATAAATTTTATTAAATACAAAAACGTTGGGCAATGTCTGTATATTTTTTTTTCAATCAATAGGGTGCGAGTGCTACGATCTTCGTAGCAACGCAAGCCAACTACTAATTTTAATTATCACTTTATTCTCTTTCTGCATATTTTTACTAATTAAGGTCTAATCGATTTAGACTTTGGATTTTCATAAATTGTTTAGATTTTTCCAAGTAGTGGTCCGGTGATAACCATAAAGGTCTTTGCTTGGAAAACAAAGTAAGCGAGTTCAAGCCCGGGCCTCGCACCTCATATAATATTATATAGATATTCTCATGTGCGAGTCATTTTCAACATGATTCTACTCGCCGTAAGGCGAAGGAAAACATCAAAGAATATACATATATATGAAGTCCGCCAACCCGCACTTGAACAACGTGTGACTAGAGCCTAATCTCCTTTGCATTGAAGAGAGGCCCATGCCCAGCAGTGGGACGTTAAAAGGGCCAGATGATCTCCGATGACAACAACAAACAACACGAATAGTAAAAAATATGAATTATATATTAAAAAATATTAAATCACGGTAAACCCTCTTAGTAAGATATCATCATGAAAAGGAAAAGGTTTTCGACTTTTGACGGATCGTTTTCTCCAAATTTCATCTTTCTTGTATACGTAGCAGGTTATCATTGTGTTTATTTTTATCGACTTCAGAAAAAGACGAGATTTTCAATGATGGTGATAATATTCTACGTAATAATATCTTTGGTAACTTCAAAGGCATTTTGGTTAATAAATCAAGTGTTTTTAATTATTACCGAGTGTGGGTCCTACCTATATAAATTTTAAGAAAAAGTTCCGCCTCTAAGAGTGAAGATTGGAGTGGAGAAGTGGATTATATTTAAATTATTTTGTACACGGTTCAACCTTTTATTTAAAACGTAATTATTTTTTGAATGATTATAAAATTTAAAATTTTGATTTGACTTCAGCTCGTAAAGCACCCACGCATATTTCGCAAAAAACAGTAATCACTCATATGCATGACCTTATAGTCCATTATATAAATTAATATTTTAGTTGATATCATTAAATGTATTTAATATAAATCACAAAATTATATGATTTTTGGTAACTTTGATATTAACAAAAAGAAGCTTATTCTAAATAAAAGATTATTATCTAAAATAACTCATTATTATTGGCTAAATTAATAATATACGTACTTTATGGTATTCGCAACGCCGTATTTCTTATTAAAAAATTAAAAAAAAAAAACATGAAGGCAGAGACAAAGTAAACAACAATCAACCTAACTCTATCTATCAATGAGATATATTAAAGAAGAATAAGTTTTAAAAGTAGCATTGCTTTATGTGATATGTTGATGACGAACCCTAAAAAATATTTGTTATTTCATTGGTTACATAGTAAAATAAGCACATTTTATATTTGGCGGGGTTATTGTAGAAACCGTGATATTATAACTTTACTAGTGATATTATTGTTGCGCGGATTTTTTTCAATTGTTTCCATTTCTTACAATAAAGGCAATTTAGTAACATTAAAACTTCCCTCACATGTATGGGTACATTCAGTGACATTTTGGATCGATATCGCTCACTTTCACTGATTGTTCAGCTTTGAACCTAATTTTTGATGCTCGATCTATGGAGTTAATAAAATATCTGCAACATAATATAGATATTAGATACATTTATAATTTTAAACTTAATCCCTTGCACCACAGTCAGAACAGAATGCTACAAGTGTGACGTTTTTTAAATATCTCAGTCGCTATTTACATTATTCTCTTTATACACTCACTGGAGAGACTTCAGACCCCTTTTCTTTCTATCTTCTTTAGCTTCTTAAAGTTTAGTAAGTCTTTGAAAGTCTTCTTCGGGCGTCTTCCTACTTTGCCTTCCACTGGCTCTTACACATCATTTATTTTTTCCACACCCTCTAACCACCTTTTTTATGTTGGTAAATGCATTTACGCATACCGCCTGTAGACATACAGGTGGTTATGTGGGACTCACCGGCTCGAAAAGTCAGTACTATCCACTAAAACCCAACGGAACATCCCCCGTCTTAATGACCGTCACTCAACCACGACGCCTCAATGGCAGGTCTGCCGAAATAGACCACAACAACCATAGGGTTGCTCCACAGTCCACTCTGTTACCAGAGAAGTACCAGGAGCAACCCGCATAGCACACCGCTTACCGATGTGGGCCGCCTCCCAGTGCGTTTCTTGGTTTCGCGCCTGGCTGGATTGCTGGGCACTACTGAGCCCTCCACCATGACAAGATGAACGCACGTTGGAGGAGATGTCCCCTAACCATCTGAACACGTGTTCTAATCTGCACTAAGGAAAAAAACAATTCACAGCAATGTTACCACAAAAATTTCACAAGACGTTTCTTTTAAATGCAATCACGGATAAAGCTTCCGAGAGTTCCGAGAAGTGACGAAATTACAAGAAGTTTGAAAAGTTTGCAATCTCTTTTGTAATTATGTTATTTTTAGAGTAACCAATATAGAAAATATTATTTTAAGTGTACTTTATTTAGATTTGATGTAAATATATTTTCATGTGTCTAAAATATGATTTAATGAGTAATTTAAAAATAATAATAAATTGTATTGGTTGGCAGACTTCACATGTTTTTCCAAAACTTGCTAGGTTCTCTCAGACATGCAGGTTTCCTTACGATGTTTTCCTTCACCGTAGTGGTAATCACTCAATAGAAATGATTCGCACATGAAAATATCATAGGTGCGAGACCCGGGATTTGAACCCGCTTCACTCGGTTTCCCAAGCGAGCGCATTACCACTGGGCTACCACTGCCTAATTCCTTATTTATGTAAAATAATTGAATAAACCGTTTATCGCACGGCTTACTCGCGAAAAAGGGTAGGTTAAGTTAGATTAGAACTGTGACCGCGAAAATTCTTTAGAAGAATCTAAATATTAAACAAAAAAATTATACATTAACTTTATTTCATATTGTAAAGTACTTACAATTTGTTACGAATTTTAATATATAATCTGTGCTTTGACTTACTTCAAATTTTAAGTATACATTAAAAAGTTTAAATATACCTTTAAATTTATAAGTTAAACTTTATGGTACTTTTAATATTAATAAGTAATATTAAGAAATACCTAAATAAAATAATCTGAGCAAATTATAGACCGGCATCGGCTTAGAAACTCATTTCAATTGAAAATGGAACGTATTTAAAGTTAAATGGTAAATGTAAACAAAGTATTTTCATTTTATCATACTAAAATATTAATTTTAAACTACAAATGCTGGCTGTCGCCGTAGATTCGCACTAATCAACTTTAACTTAGCTTTTGTCCAACTTTCTACGTGCAAATAAAATTTGAACATAAAAGAAATGAATCATTAACCCTATTCACACGAGATTCTGGGTTGGTTTCTTGGAATAAAAAACCTACATCACCTTTGATTAAGGGTTGCACACTCTACTTCTACTATCTGCGCAAGTTGCATTAAAATAAATTCAGCTAACGATAAATTAGCCTTCACAATCATGTACAGAGATGTAAAAAAATATATAGAGTCAAGATTTCAAAAATACATGGAGGATAATTATTTGTTATCATAGGCATTTTAACAACGACGGTATTTTTACGTATACACCACATAGACATACGTACCAACAGACAGACAGACAGACACAAGAGAAACAGTAAGGATTTTCATATTTTTTAATGACCTTTGGAATCCTGATAATATTTAAAATATATTTTTTTATTATCAAAATGAGTATAAGTATAAAAAAAAGACACATCTTTGTGTTAAATATCTAAAGCGATGGTAATATTAGGTATGTACTAAAAACAAGCTCACAGAAGACTATCAAGATTAGAATTTGTGTTACATTTAGATATGGATCATGAAAATGAAATGAAAAATATATATTTTTTATAGTACCTACTTAATCTAATATTTCCCAAATCCATAACAAATCTTTATTATTGAAACTCAATTGAAAACACACTTTGAGAAAATGCAATAAAGTCTATTATTGGTCAATTTATTAGAGTGTAAAGGTATGATGTCATTTTGCAGAAAAAGCAGGCAGGATATGCGTTGTGAGCTATAAGACTCGTTAGCTCAGTAGGTTAGAGCGCCGATATATAATTTAAACTTGACCATCGGAGGGCGGAGGTTCAAATCCTTCACGAGTCAGCTTTTTCTATTACTTTTATCTTTTTAATATTTATTTAATACTTAATGTAAAATCTATACATATAATAAAATTGTAACTAAGCTGAATCTGTTACATTAAATACTTTTTGGAAAATCTTATTCAAATAAACATTATTATAGATACAGAGGCCGAATCTATAGTTTTTAGAATTTTTGTCTGTCTGTCTGTCTGTTACCGCATCACAGAAAAAACACTGGAGGGATTTTGATGAAATTTGGTATGATGATAGCTGGTTATCCGGGTCAACATAAAGGATACTTTTTACCGCGGGGAAATATCTCATTTCTGAAAAAAATAATACAAAAACTGCAATGTAAGGGTATACTAATATGTAAAACCTAAGAATTTGGTTGTTGGTCATCTGAACGCGGGCGGAGCCGCGGGCAATGCTACTTTATAATATTATCATGTAGATTAACCGAATATTAATTGACATAATCATAACAGTTTTCTATTTACAAGCTGACACAAAAAATACCTAGATGTTTTGGAGATTTGTCCTTTAATATTATTTATTTAACAAAAACATCGATATGTTAAGGTTGACTAATGTTACATGTCTGTATCGAAAATAATGTTTATTTCAATAAGATTTTCCAAAAAATATTTAATGTACAGATTCAGCTTAGTTACAATTTTATTATACGTGTAGATGTATCACCCGATTAGGGGTGACATTCGTCTGTTTGCGATATGCAAAAAGTGTTTGGAAATTGGATATATACCTAAGATTACGCCTCTGACATGTAGACAGGGTACTGATTTAACTTATCTCTACTGATTTTTAGTGTCTCTTTTAGGTTTTGTTTTTTGATGGACGAATGAAATCATCCATTTTTCCTATGTTAGCTACGCCACTGTATATGTACCTATAGGCAGTATTTTTAAAGACATTATGGTAAACTATTCTAATCTTGTTTAATTGTAATAAAAATCTGAAACCTCTAATAATACTTATATTCCACAATATCCAATTGATATGTCATATGCTGAGTAAAATGTAACCTATCCCTCTCAGGGATAATCTAGTTCTCTATGTAGAATAATAAAGAACATTTTAAATAAAACTAACTTTTCAGATTTTTTCGTGGATTACTTTTGACTTCTGTTATTGGTTTGGTTTGGTAAAGCAAAGGAAAGGTCGGGAACCAAAAATCTAATTAAATCCGCGAAAAAATCTGAAAAGATAATATTATTTAAAATATCAAATATTCACGTAAATCTAAGAAAGTATTAAATAATAAAGATTTTAAAATAACATCAGTAATTCTGGTGTTTACCTGGTATTTTTTTCCTTAATATTAGTGTAGATAAAGCGTCTTCAATTCTAAGAAAGCGTCCGATCTGAAACTTTTATGTCAATATAAGAAAACTCTAAGATTAAAATTAGTAATTTCCTTGTCTGTCAATAAAAAAGACAGACAGATCTTAAGAAAATGAAGCTTAAATTATTGACTTCTATAAATGTTGATAATTTATAATATCTTTTTAAATTTTCTCTTAAATTCTGGTCGAGTGCCTGTGTTATTTTTAAGGATCATCTAAAAATAATTTTATTACTTGATTATTAGTTATTTTTTATTAAAAAATGAGTTGTGTCATATTTTACATTCTCGTATTACAGTTTTAGGAACACAGCTTTTAACGAAGCTTTAATGTACACAATAAAAACCGATTGTTTTTAAATATTTTTTAAAGGCCGAAAAAGTTTATTAGGAAAATATTTTTTCAATATCGGAAAATTTGCCCGGAAAATTGGGAAAATCAGAAAAGGCTGAAAGTATTCTTTTCTATAGGACCTTTCATGAACTCAAGACCATAAACAATATTATAGGCAGAAAGATCTCCGTTGTGTCAACTACTTATAGGTATAAGAAATATTTATACTAATCATTTCAAAAGTACTAGATATTATTTATAATTTAGCTAGTTTAACTTTCCCATAACGTAGTCATGTTTGTTGATACAGATTTCCTACAATATTGAAACGAAAATCATACGGCAACCGCGTATCCAAGTTAATTATTTTGCATTTCCAACCTAACTTAATTACACACTGCACTTCATACACACGGCAAAAGGGGTATTAAATTCCACGCCGCTTATTTTATTACGTGTAAAAAGAAGCAACGCTTATTATTTCATTTACCAGTGAATTTTCTGTACGGAAAACTGGCAAATTATGTTATTTGTTCTAGATTGGTTCACATTGTAATTTTTAAGCGTTTACATATTATAAATATGTTAGTGACCTAATCACTATTTGTATTTATTGTTTAATTTGTCTTAAAAGTTTATAGTTAAATTTAAAGCTTTATAATATAAGGATAATATTTTTTTTTAATCTGAGTTTGTTTTACCAATGTTCTATACACAAAATTACAATTTTTCGATGTAGTTGTAATATTCACTCAATCTATTATGCTTCTATGCAGAATAAAAAGTTATAGTAAATCGTGCCCAAAGTAGTTTTTACTCGCGGCTCCGCTCGGGTATTTTACTTATATGTAATTTTAAATAGGTTAAATATGATACCAGTATATTTTGGAACAAAAAATTAGTAGGTTTTCTAAGTAACGCAATTGACTTTATGTTTCTGACTAGAATAATTACAATAAAATATATATAAAAATAAATATTCTTTTGTTTGTCTCCCATGCATTCCTAAAGATTGTGACGAAACTCTGATGGGTTATTCTGTTTACTGCGAAGGTTCCTAGCGCAAAAATAAGAATTTTTCTTTGGACATTTGTCTTACGGCGCTTAAGTCGCTAGTATCGTAAATAAGCTATTTAGAACTGTCAAAGTAGACCTATTTCCGAAGATTCTTTCTGTATATGTTGTAAGTTCTTGTACATATTTTAAACTAGCAACATCCTCACTTCGCTCGGGTTTGCCTCTAGAAAAACAAAAACTAGTTTAACCCACGGGAACCGTACGTTTTTCCGGGATAAAAAGTGTGTTATTCCAGACTATAATCTATCTTTGTACCAAATATCATCCACATCAGTACAGCCGTTCTGGCCTGAATGAGTAACAAACATCTATACTCACAAGCTTTCACATTTATAATATTAATACAGATTTAAGCCATTGAATTACTCTCATTACACAATGGAAATAAAAATGTTACGTAATCTGGTGTCATCTGTCTAAAGTTCCGTAAGGATTGCAATCACATAGTGTTTTGTTTAGTATCTTGATGCGTATATTATAGTTATAATAAACTAATAATATTAATCAAAAATATAATATTTGTATGTATATACTTCATGTGTATTTATGAATAAAATAGATTCTTCTAGTTAAATTTATAACCCTAGACGAACTAAACCGTTGCATTTGACCTTTATTTGAGACATAACATGTTATTTCTACAACGATGTATATGCTAATAAAATATTTTCTAAAACTCATTAATACAAAAAAATATTTAATAACATAATTTTCTTTTGGGGCAAATCAAAACAATCTATCCAGCAAGCCAATGCAAGCCTGCATTGGGCATTAAGGTCGCGAAATATTTTTATAAAAGTTTACGTAATTTAGTATCGATTTGTTAAAAATTAAATAATAAACGATTGTTACAAGAGACAATTACACTACGGGAGTTAACTGGTAGACTGTCTGGTGTCTGTCCGTGACCACGGCTGGTGCAACCCAGTAGAAACGTCGGGAACCACTTACGAATTCACCCGTTAAGTCCCGTAGTATAATTATCATATAATTATGAAACGCGATAATTTAAAAAGTTATGCTACAAAAGACGTGTGAGATGGGGTCACAAGTTTAAAAAAACATACATTTATTCTGTTCAAGAAACTCTGTATTACTCGGGTACTACGGAGTTGAAAAGTTTGAAAGCACTTAAAACCATCGTCTTGCGCCTTAATCTTCTATGTGCTTGCTCTCACACTCGTTCACTAAAATATCCCCTGTGTAGATAACTGTCTAGTCTTTAGTGAGGGCAGCCATTACCAAAATCGAATATCAGGGGATATTTTAAGGCTTTCTAGTATTTATTTACTTTCTAAGGTAGAAAACCTATTTTTTTAATTTTACAGTATTTGAAATCGTGAAATCTAATGTAAACGTACTAAAATAAATGTAGTTAGTATAATTATGGTGCCATTCATGATCCTTACATAATCGGGCTGATAGCATAAGTTGTGTAACAAATAATCGTCTTTCGCATGACACCTCTATAATACGCTAATCCAATAAACATTGCCACGCATATCTTTAGCGTGCATAATGTGAAAAAAATATATGAATAAATGTTTTACAATTGTATCTATATTGTAAGAATCAATGTTTGTTTTTTCAAATATTTTTACTATTAGAAGATAATATAGCTTTAGTGAAATTAGAAATATAGATACGTATTTACGAGTAATCTATACATATAACAAAACTCTTAACTGAGTCGAATCTGTACATTAAATAATTATTGGAAAATCTTATTGAAATAGTCACTATTATCGATAGAGAGGCTGAGAGTTTTTAAAATTTTTGTCTGTCTGTCTGGGAACGCATCACCAGAAAACCACTCATTAGCAGAAAGTATCTCATCTCTGAAAAATCTATACTAACCGTTAAAACGTATGTAGGAACGAACCTAGGCGGAGCGAGGTGTGTCGCTAGTTATATTATATATACAGAACATATGTACTCTTAATAAAAACCATACAAGTCAAATGCGCGTGGAATTGTGACAAGAATGCTAGTTTTCCTTCTGTACGGCAATGCCTTTTTGCAAATCATATATTAGTTAAACTTTATCAATATGAAGTAACGAAGTTTTCCAGTTCGATCCCGCGAGAATCCTTTAATTTTTATCAATAGTTTTTCATTTGCAATCCGTAACTTAATACTATAACCATTATAATATAATATTACTGCAAAATCTATTCATTGCAGTAAAAACTGAGATTATCATACCTAGTTAAGAAATATTGGTTAAAGTTAAAAAAAATTTAAGATACGCTCATTTCGGTTGTTGTGCAAAAGGGCCTAAAACAAACCTATTTAAATACGCTTAAAACAAAATAAGCGTTTAAATCGTTTAAAGAGCGTCAATTAACCAAAAATACTTCTAAGATGAAATCTAAAAAGTCTTTGAAACAACTCTTATACTCGTATCTAATAGGTCTCAGATGTTGATCGATAAAACTGAAAACATGAAAACGATCTGCCAAAGTGTCTGATACTCATCGCCCGCCTAAATTAATATCCTGTTAAGCGGTAGGATAGGAAATAAACAATTTTCTGCCTGTGAATTTCCATAAGCTTATTTGTTGCCCGGACAGCCGCTTGATTTTCACGGCCATACTCGTGTACCGCCTCTGCTTAATAAGCTTTAAATCCAATAAAAGCGTTGTCTAAGCGAAGAGATTTTTATATGATAACAAAAATCACATATATATATTTCTACTTTAATATTATATTTCTCAATAATAAATTATAATGTAAAACTGTTTAAGAATAAATAATAGCTGCGTCAGCCAAATTTCAAATTAATTGTTTAGAAAAATATGCTCAGCTAGAACATTATAAGTTCAACTACCTATTTATTGTGGCAAAACTATTTCATTTGCAGTTCATGAAACTTTAAGAGAAAGAATCTATAGAAAAACATATACCTAATCTCAATTAAATCTTCGAGTATATTTAAATTGATAAAATAAATTTTTAGTAAAAATAACTTCCAATGTTATTATTTCAAGATATTGAATGTAAGCTTTACATTAACTATAAAATATAAAAATATTATGTAATCATATATTAGTATTCATCTATACATATAATAAAATTGTAACTAAGCCGAATTAAATATTTTTTGGAAAATCATATTGAAATAAACATTATTATCGATACAGAGGCCGATTCTATAGTTTTTAGAATTTTTGTCTGTCTGTCTTTTTGTCTGTCTGTCTGTTACCGCATCACGGAAAAACCAGTGAAGGGATTTTGATGAAATTTGGTATGATGATAGCTGGTTATCCGGGCCATATAGGATACTTTTTACTGCGGGAAAATATCTCATCTCTGAGAAATCTATACTAAACGTTAGAACGTAAGTAGAGTCGCTAGTATTTTTATATATAGGTATTGTTATAATGTAATAATGTTTTATAGAAATAAAATGAACAAATATATTTAACGTGAATATATTTTTATTAATTTAACTGTTTTGGAGAAAAAAATGTAATGTTACATTTATAGTTTCAAAATTCATCAAACTTTTTCATTTTTCAAATAACACTATTTATCATCTGTGTTAATTAGTTATCACTTTGAAATATGTGAAATATATCAATGTAGCTTATTCAATATATTATATATTTTATGTAGGTAAATATCACGGCAGCCAGTGGACGTCCAGTACGTAGGGGGTGGCGAGCGAGTGCAGGGCCAGGGGGCACGTTTTGCCTCCCGGAGTGCCCCCGCCGAGCGTGCGTGGGGCTAACCGGTGCGGAGGTGATTGTTTTTATACACAATTTGCGGATATTACGATACTTTAATTAAGTGCCTTAGATATCGATTGTTGTGCAAAATAAAGAGATTGAGAGTAACTTTATATAAAATAAAATGCTTATATATATTGAAAGGAGGCCCGTGTCCAACTGTGGGACGTTAAAAAGGGCTGAATACAATACAAATGCTTATATTTAAATACCTGTTTAATTATTGATTAGATTGTGATAGTGCATCTTGTTCTATTATAAGAGGTATTTGTTTCGTTTATGTGTACTTATATTATAATCTATGGAGCAAGTGGTACTTTGCTTGGATATAATTTCAGTCGAAAAACATACGACGCATATAGAGCTATGAGTGAAAACTAGTTGTGAAAGATTCATAGCTATTAATTTTAAAGTCTCGAAAAACCGATGTTTTTAAATTAAAGATTTATTATTTTTTACATAGTATATACTAAAAATTTTGATCTTGCCTATTTAAATAGAATAGAATGTCTTGTTTTTATCATTACAGTTTTGTAGAAGATAACCAAAAAGAATTAACTAACATTTTCAGTTTCCGCTCATTAACATGCAAAATTACGTTAATTTACGCAATAGTGTATTATTTGTCCTTCCCGGGTAGAAAAGAGTGGAAATGCGTACTTGTGTGATGCACTAATTGATCTCCCACTATGCCACTTTATTTGCAAAATGTTTAAAACAGCTATCAATTATACAACCATTGCCTACACACGTATTGAACCTGTAACCTTTAGCCTACTTTTGTTTGCTGCATTACACTAATAAATATGAAATAAAAATATAAATAATAAAAAAGCCTTTTCCATGCAAACATACTCGTAGTATTGGCAGAATCTATTGACGTACAGCACAATAATTATAACCTGTGTGCGTCCTACTCAAAGTGGACGTGGCATTAGCGAGTACGGTTTCATTATCATTTTTACTTACAGTACTATTTACTGGACATGCAGTCAATAAATACATAACGAAGTCGTGGCAGTCTAATTATGATGTCATTTTAGAACAGTTATAACTGAGAATTATGCTTGCTAGAATTTTATTACAAATAGTACGTAATTAGGATAATTTATTAGAAAGTAGGCAAATGTATAAATGAATTTGTTTTAGCTTATACTAGAACAAAATGAAAGAAAAACAAATCTATCCCACGGAAATTTTACATTTTTCTGGGATAATAAATAGCCTATGTGCTGTTCAGACTATAATCTATCTCTGTGCCAAATTTCATCTAAATCCGTTCAGCCGTTCTGGCGTGATTGAATAACAAAACATCCAAACATATAAACTTTCACATTTCTAATATAAGTAAGATAAAATTATTAGATAGGTGCCAAGAGTTATAATTTTGATATTAATATTATGAATGAGAGTGCTCGTTCGTTTGTTTTTTTGGCACAGAAACGACGGAAAGATATGATTGTTTAATTCAAACAATCTACTTTTTTATTACAGAAAAGTAGCTCATTTCCACTGGCAAACCACGTTACCAACAGTCTGTTCTAGTCAATATGCCCTCAGATATACTTCTGCTAACCTAAGGACAGGCTCGGGTGAAGCAAAAGAGTCTCACTAGTTAATTTATATTTGTTCTCTAGTAGGAGTAAAACTATTCTTGAATAAAGCATTTTTTAACGACGTGGGAGCGAAGGGTTGTAAAAGCTGTAATCTATAATACTGATTAATCTATTTCAAATACCTACTGTATATAAAAATAAGTTATAGGTACGAATTTAATAGGCAAACGATTTTTTCTTATAACTTATTATAAGATTTTTAAGAAATATAATAAAGATTTTTTCTTATAACTTATTATAAAATGAGAATGTAAGCTGTGATTTTCATCTCACAAATATTCGCTTTATGCAAGAATCGAACTTGATACCTCCTATGTACAATACTATTCTATTACATACCACATAAGATATATTATAAACATAAAATATTAAAAAAAACTAGTTTTCCTGGTCATCAAAATAGGTTTTCCAATACTTACGTCACCTTCATAGAGCATTCGATGACGTCATTGTGCGAAACATATTTGTATTTTCTATCGTTTCGTAACAAGACTCGTTAGCTCAGTAGGTTAGAGCGCCGATATATAATTTAAACTTGACCATCGGAGGACGGAGGTTCAAATCCTTCACGAGTCAGCTTTTTCTCTACTTTTTCTTATTTAAAAATTTAATATTAGAGATTGACAACATAGGGTTTTATAATTAAGAACTTTTTATACTTCGTTTTCGTTTCGATACCAAATACGCCGGTTAGAAGATTTGAAAACGAAGCGCAGCCTCTCCCGTGACCATGATTGCTGTAAAGCATACGAAATGTCAGGAAACATAAATCAAAATAAATCCGCGAAAAAATCCGAAAAGACAGACTCTCTAATAGTTATTAGTATAGTTGTTAGTAGGTATATTTTGTGAGAAAAAAGAAATAGTATCCAAGTAACCGAACGTACATTACAATTGAACAAAAATGAAAATCTTCGAAAATCATGTCATTATAAAGTTTTTCGCCTGTATGGTCACAGAGCGTTTGGATAGATACCTAATAAGGCATACCACAGGCCTCTATCATCTACTTATATTAGTCACTCGAGGCTCTGTAAGCTAAATTGCACTTTATTGCTTGGCAGAAAGAGTCGCTGATTAAATTTTTTGCGATAATAACTGAATAAACTTAATATAAACCGTATTGATACATAATATCAAACTTGAGTTATTCTGTGCTTGTGCTTTGTTTTAGCTGCTACAAACATCGATGTCTAGTAGACCATAGAATTTGACGCCGAGAATGTAACTAAATTGAAAAGGATAATATGATAGTTAAATATGTTCCTCGCGCACCTCCTATTCAAACCGGCAGGCTTATAAACAGATCAAATGGAGTGCTTTATTTTCGATATACTCGTATGAAGGTATGTAAATATAAGACATCATATTACATGAAGTTTTATTCACGTACAAACCAATTACGACAAATCTCAAAATGATTACCTATGAATGCTAATGTAAATAAAAAAACATCAGTATTCCTGATCAGTGGAATAGATTACGTCACCTTCATAAAATGTATTTGATGAAGTCATTTTGTAAAGTAGATTGGTATATTCAACAACCCGAATTCAAGACTCGTTAGCTCAGTAGGTTAGAGCGCCGATATATAATTTAAACTTGACCATCGGAGGGCGGAGGTTCAAATCCTTCACGAGTCAGCCACTTTTTCCTCTTTTGAAAAATATATTTCTTTGTAAGCTACATTAATTATTAGGTACGTTACAACAATCCTGTGAGAGCCTCTGGAGTATTTAAACTTTGGTAATCTAATGTTTTTGTAGATTTACGCGAATTTTAAATTAATCAATTATCTTTTCGGTTTTTTCGCAGATTAACTTTAGGTTTCGGCTCCCTACGTTTCTTATGCTTTGCAGTAAACATGGTCACGGGAGAGACTAAAGTTTTATACTATTACAGAACGTAATCTTTGTTAAAATCTAACCCAAAATTAAATTCTTCTCAAGAATTTCATTTGGGATTTTAAGACATTCCCATAATAGTCCTTAATATCCCATATTATATAAACATTATTTACATAGAATGTTGAACAAAGATTTAAAGGTAATGTTTTGAGTCAACATGAGCGAATAAAATATGTAAGGTTAGGTAGATGTAGATGTAGATAGGTGTATTATATTTAAAATACTATTTGTATAACAAATAGTATACTAAACATAGTTTCACAAAAAAAATCTTTCTTTTTTAATCTTGGGAAATCCATTTAGGCATACCGACTGTATACACACAGGTGGTTACGTGGGATTTACCGGTTAAAAAACCCAGTACTAACCACTAAAACCTAACAAAACCTGCCCCGTCTTAATGGGGCATTGCAGGATTGCTTACCCACGACGCCCCGACGGCAGGTCTGCTGAAGTAGACTACAACAACCACGAGGTTGCTCCCACAGTCCACTCTGCTATCAGAGAAGTACCAGGAACAACCCACATAGCACACCACCACATTAAAAGTTAGTGAACGTGAGTTGTTATGAGCTGAATTTATTAATATTATTTATTTTATTAATGTTTAGGTACGCCATGGTTTATTAATATAAATTTGAATAAAATACCATAAATAAAATACATTTAATATATTTTTGCACATTTCAATATAATCGTCAAGTCTACAATAACATGAGGTTCACACAATAGGAATGTCAAGTTAGGCTAATTGGACATATTGACATACATTTAGATTATATTATGTATCCAATTATAAACTTTTATTAACAAATTAGTATGAATAGATACACGAAAGAGACAGAAGATAAAGATAGTCTATGCGTCTTTATTTGACAACACAAACATATGTATATGTTTAATCTGTGAATACTATTTCTATGACTATTAATCATAGACAAAGAGTGTGGACCGAGTGTTTCTTTGCCATCCGTAAACTAAAAATGGCGGAAATGCGCGACAGAAACAAAACGAATGTGCGGCCAGAAGCTTTCTTTATTCATTGAAGTACGATTAATTTGAAGATAGACATTTATAACTACTTTTTTCTATTACACTGTATTATATTTTTTTTAAACATTCTATTCATAAATGGAATAAAATTCCAATTGGAATAAAATACCAGAGAGGTATTGGCCGCACGGTCGCTTTCTCTCATTCTAAAGTGGTCAGTTTCATGAGAGTATTGCTCAGTCGATTCTCTACGCCTATGATCAATACATTAAAAATAGAAAAAAATATTTTTTTTTTTTCATTAGCGAAGCTGTTAATTTTATGCATTAACATTTAGAAATTATTGTACTGTAAACAAATGTTACAGAACTTTTTTATATCACTGTATTATTAGGTTAGACCTTCGCAAGATTTTTATACACAATGGTATTGAAAAAGGTTATTTTGTTTGACACAAAAGAGTTTAAAGCCATTTGACAGTACCTATTAATAGGTATAATTTATTAATTACTTTGTAAAATATTTAGGATACAATTTGTTAAAGATTTTTTTTAGTCCATATTAAGACTTCGGGAAACCAAATAGTATACATTTTATTTATTTATATATGTAATTTGCGCTACATTTAATTTTTGACATTAATTTCATAATAAAATACATCTATATTTGTTATGGTTACACCAATTTTTTTTGTATTTTTTTTTATAATTATATAGTATGTACATAAAATAGCTGCCGGAGACATCGAGATATTTTATTCATTCTCACTTCACCTTATACTAATTTTACATAACATCAATGATCTTACATATATAAATAGATCTATTATAATAACTTTTTTTTTTCTAACAAGAATCGGAAAAAATAAACTAGACGTAGTATAAGTACACATTGTTATATGGTACACAAACATAGATACAAAAACCATGGCAAAGGCTGTATAATGGGTACTGGCAAAAAATAGGGAATGACCTAATGTATACATTATGAAAATAAAAACTATTTAAATTTTAGAATATAGTATTATATTTTTAATATATAGTATAATATTTTTATATAATATTAGTATAATATTTTTATTGAGATCAAAATGTGCAGAAACTTCTTACTATGTACATTTTTGGACAATCTTTCTTCTTTACCGGTATGTCATGGACATTGCCAGTTTTTTTACTTTGGTCATAGATAAAAACGTATTTTAGCGACATTCGTTAAATATGTGTAAAAATCAGTGGTTGGGGATGCAAGTAACATAGACATAGATTCATTATCAATACAAAAGAAAAATTGTGACATTCCCTGCCCTTTGTCTGTACCCCTCAGGTTTATACAGCAAAACAAAAGTGATAGAAAATAATTACATAAAATATTAGAAAATATTTATAAGCAGACATTTAAAAAATATAAATTAGGTATTTAAAAGTAACTTATTATTATATGATCAATGTGAATAGTAAAAAAAAAATTACACTATAAATAGAGTAGATCTATCAAATTACTAATCTCATTCAAAGAAGTCTTTTATGCTCACATAGCAACATTATTCTCAGCTATAATATGATTTCTGTTCTAAATAAATATGAGTGGAGTATATTTTTGTATGTATCTACATCGATAAATCTACATCGATAAATCGATAAAGCTTGATTGCATTTTCAATAAAACTATCTATTTGTTTTGTTTTTTTTAATTTTTGTTTGCCAAAAATGGTTGAATGACAGATAATAATGACCCATCGATATGTATCAGGTTAAAAACTAGTGATTAAATTGTATGTCGAAAATATTGAAAATCGTTTATAATCTACTTGTGCTGAATTTGCGCTAAACGACTGAATAATCGATTTTAGACTTCAATATTAGTAATCGATTAATCAGTAGTCAGTAACGATAAGCAATATTATAATAAATGTATGTAAAGTGTGTATGGTTTGTTTTTTGTTTTAACTATATTTTGATGAAAAAAAAATTTTTTTTTGCAAAAACATTAAGTTACTTTTAAATACTCAATGTCTGACGTAGACATTTGAACGATTAAAATAATATTTGTGTAAATAAAATACATAAATTACAATACTTGTGTGATCCTTAAAGCTAATAAGCAATCGGAGTCCATAGAGCAAGCCATAGTCATTTATTTAATCTATACATATAAATAAAATTGAAGTGTTTGTCTGTAATTCCAAAATAACGTATGTTTTCTCATGTATATAGTTTATATATATATATATATATATATATATATATATATATATATATATATATATATATATATATATATATATAACCAGTATTTAAACAAACCTATTAAAAGTCTGTCAGTCAGTCTGTCTTTCTGTTTGGTTGGGAAAATCTTTGGAACGGCTAAGCCGATTGTAATAGGACTTTCACTAAGATAGAAGATGTTGTAGGGCTACATATAGGGTGTATTTTACTCTGGATATATTTACGCTTCCAGCGCGCAAATTGAAAACACTTAAAAATTTTCGGTAAATTCGAATTTACATCTCTAAGACGCAAGGGACGCCCCGAGCGATGCGAGGGTAAGTCGCTAGTATAGAATATATAATTATAATAAAAATATATGCACTATAACAATATATTTTCTATGATAATACATATTAAGTTTATTAAAAATATAATTTCTCTACTAAAACAAAACTTTGTGATATGCAACTACGTTATATAATTTTTGACTTAACTGTTATGCTACTAGATATTGAAAAAATTAAATTAATAAATCAATAAACTGCATTTTTTTTCAAATTGGTCTTATAAAGTATAGAAATAGCGAATTGAATTCGTCATATTGCAATGAATAAACAGTATTGGATTGAGCATTTTGTATATAAATAAAAAAAACTATTAATCATTTTTTTTATAAAAAAATATAAAAAAAAGCTAAAAATTCATTCTAAAACTATTAGACCAGATCTAATTGCGCAGACTTTCGAAGATATCGTAAAGCTTATTAGTAATAAATGGGTAGAAATATTTACTTGTAAAATTATTAGAATATGCTATATTCACCATACTTCTAGTCTTGTATTTATGACTAGATATTTATAGAATATATAACAAAAATACGTGCTACTCTCAAATAAAATCTATGAAGAACAATATGAAACCAATATTTCTTATAAAACAGAGAAAGAATCCTTTAAAAAATTTAAAAAAAAAATATAATCATTTAAAAAAAAATATTATAGCAATATTGATTATAATATTCACATACATTATCAGAAGTTTCATTAATCATATTGTTTTTTTTATCTTTTATTATAGAAAAACTATTAATGATAAACTTATTTAAAATTAAAGTCAAAAAAACATCATATTATACATAATATTGAGATGATTTACCTCAATTTTTAATTCGCTTATGCTGTCAGTGAGAGATAGATTAAAAAAAAATAACGCCAATTTCATTATTAAAATCTAAAAAAGTTAATATATAAATTAAGAAGAGTTTGCAGCGATATTTATTCTTAAATTATTGCACTAAGTACAGATAAAAATTGTTAACGTTAAACTATTAATACTTGAAAAAGGATTGTCAGTTATCAAAAAAAAAAAGAAAAAAAAATATACAAGCATTTCTACACATTTAATAAATAAATATATAGTGTAAAATAAATTAAAAAAGCTTATATCTACTAACGATATATCAGATCTAGAATGTTACTATTTTGTGCCTATAATAAAATTATACAGAATTATACAGGCTTAAAAAAATAATACACACAGAACGCGAAGAAAAGGTTGGTAGCGGTTGACGTTTTAAGTGGTATTCTATTTGTAAACCTAAAATTGTATGGTAAATAATATTTAAAAAAATATAGTTCCATTCTGTCAGCCTAATTCTTTTAGATTGAGAATAAAATCTATATAGTAATTTATCATATTACATATATTTAACTTATTATATTCGAAACCACAATGACACGTCATATGTAAAAATTTAAAAGTGTGGTAAAATTGAATTAAAGTTAACATATAAATTAAAAAAGTTTGTAGAGCTATAATCTCCTAAATAATTGTACTAACTACCGATAAAAGTACCGTTATTATTCATATTTAAAAATGGAATGCTAGTGTCGGAATGTTAGAGCAAAAAAAATATTAAAATAATATATATGAAACTTTTTACATATCTAATAAAAGTAATAATTAATGTTGTTAAAAAATATTGTTGTTTTTTTTTATAATTTAATTCGAACTCGATTGTTTCATAGATATTAATTATTAAAAATAACGTTACTCTATATGTAGTATTTATTATGTAACCTTTTTTTATATAATTAGGTATTTAAATTGACTGTGACCTGAATAAAGTATATTCAAGTAAAGATGGCATCATTCAAAACATTGACAGGTAATTGATTAATTAAATGGCAGTTAGTTCATTATGATAATATATATGAATATACGTAATATAACAATTATTAAAGAAACTTAAAAAAAAAAACTAAAATTATATACACTTAATAGCCAAACTACATACATACCTAAAATTAAAAAGAAATTATTTTAAAGACCAAAAAAATTATCTCGTCTATGTCAATTACTAAAAGATCTTCAAGCTATAATTAATAAACTATAATTATAGGCTAAGAGCCCGTAAAAATATACTCTTATACAATACTTCGAATACCAGGATCATTAATTTCTTATATAACAAAATTTTGATACCTAAAATTTGTACAAGTACCATACATAGAGATCTTAGAGAAATTAAATTTGGCATATAATTTTCTACGCACAATTGATTGCAGTTTTTACCGTCGTCTCTTAGCCTAGTTTAGACTAAAACACTATACACCGAGTGTCTCTGTATAAACGAGATTGGTAAATAGGAAATATACGTGTTTTTTTTTTTAATTTTTATACAATACAATAAAATAGAGTATAATATATATTTTTTTGTATATATCATACTTTGCCCGCCATCTCGCGTGCTTGGCGTGACGTTATAGTTTATAATAACAGAACCAGTGCCAATTTAACGATTTTGTCCTAATTTTATTACTAGTTTTGCTTAAGCAATTTTTAGCGACAAAATCGCTAAATTGGCAACACTGGCTGTTTTTATAGACTTTGACGTTTTATTCGGACTGACCAATGACGTTAAACTACTTTGGATTTTCCACCTATACATGCAATTTTTACTAATTATCTTCTTAATTAAAAAAATTATAATATGGGTTTAATTCAAAAGCAATACAGATTATAAAAACAAAATATCACCTTTATTTAAATCACACGCATATTTCCTATTGTGAAATTTACTGTGTGGACATGTTCTGTCCTAGTGCTTTGTGTGGTTGTCGAACAGCTTGGATATTTTGAATACACCGCACCACATAGAGAATAATACTTAAAAACGAGTGTCTCGTGGAGCAAGGAGTGTGAACAGCTCGGACCTAACTTCCATACATTTATATACAGACACTACGCAGATTCTAAAATATAGTACAAGTAGTACAGAATTTAATGCCTGACATTTATATTGCAATTTGTGTCGTAGTCTAAACTTAGCTTCTATAAGAACGTACCATTTAGATGATGTTGACGTCCATTTCAGGGATGCGGTCGAAATGTTCGCGAGCTCTACTCCAATAATAATAGGGGGGTCCATCGGTGAAACAATACTTTTGTTTCAAGGGCGTATCGTTCTCTACCCAGTACATGAGATAAAAGTTGCACATTTCATCGTTATTGGTTGGTCTGTAAGGAAAATAATATTAATTTTCAATATGTTTTTGAAGTTATACTTCTTTTGGTAAAAATTACGAGTTAAATTTTTTACGATACGCGCGCACACCGACAGCCAAAAAGCGACATGATGAAGTTAGCTGCATTACATTTACAAGCAGAGAGTTGTGACATACGGGATGAAATCTTCAGCTATTTTTGTTCTGTTACGCCAAAGAAGTACGAAGTTACGTGCATACATAGGTACACAACACGATTTTTCTTTTAAGCATGTATAAGATTTTATAAAGGCCAATTTGCTTTTGAGTGGACTAGATAGACAGACACCGTCTTGCCAAAGACGTCGTTTGGAATAATAATAAAAAAAGTTCTGAATATCGACATCAGCGCCATCTACCAGGTTAAACTATAGCTAAGAGCCATCCAGATAACCTCATGAGTACCAAAAAATAATCAAAATCGGTCAATCCGTTGATGTGAAGAATTACAAGCAAATGGATTTTTATATATACAAAGATAGATAAGAGATAAAATTAATGGGAATTCTAGGACGATGTGATTAATATAAGCTGCATCATGCTCTCAGTAAATTATGCTGTATTTTAGTATTGTAACGTATTACAATAAGAGATACGTAATCAAGGAAACTTAGGTAACAATAAAAACTAGCTTATACTATGATGGGTTAATCAAAATAATATAAAAAGTTGGTTGAAAGAGTATAAATGCGGCAAACAACGTAAACTGTACCTTATTGATATGGCTATACGGTACAATTTACATTACAACATATTTTTTATTCATTTTAATCTCGATTCAAAACACGAAACTCACTTCATATGATCTACCGAGAATTACAAATGTCCCCTATCATTTTCCACAAACTCACACGATTTGGATAATTTGATTTCTATTCACGAAACTCATTTCATGCCAATATATCATTGGATCAAGAATTGAACTACAAGTGTCCCCTACGACTTTCCACAAATTCACTCTATTTGCACAGTGTAATTTCTAGTTACGAAACTCACTTTATCATAAATCATTCATTACCAATAAATAATTAGCATCGATCAAAATAGTACTAGATACACAATCCCATGCAAAAGTCTTCTTAAAACTGTCACCAATTGTGTTTAGGTAATGATTGTAGTTGAATTAAATATACAACAATGCAAATTGAACCTTGTGTGTGCGCTCAAATGTTCAAGTGAGCGCTCATTCGGTGAGGAAATTTTTTGTCGCTGATTGTGTAGTACTTTTTTGATCGATGATCATTGGACTAAGAATTGAACAATAAATGCCATCGAACAATAAATACAATTTTCTATAAAATCACCCGATTTGCACAATGTGATTTCTAGTGTTATTCATAACACATCTCGCTGCTAACACGTCGCCTCTCTCAATAGGCTCGGTGTTCTCCACTGGATAGAACATTTGCGGTAGTTGAGGATTCTTTGTGCCTAGAAGTTGCCAGCTGTCGCCTTTATCTGAACGACGGACTACGTAGCCTGTTACTTGAGTGCCTGTAATAATATTATTGAAGTGAAACTTCTTTGCGCGCATGAAAGTAAAATTTCAAGGTCGTACCACTAGAAATCGTCACGAAAAACCGTCATAGTTGCCATAGCAACCACTTATACGCATTAGATTGCCATAGTAACCGTTGTTATTGTCTGAGATATATATATATATATATATATATATATATATATATATATATATATATATATATATATATATATATATATATATATATATATATATATATATATATATATATTGTACCTGGGCTACCAAGCTTCCCTCGGAGTTTTTGGCCTAAAGTACAATTTTCTTTTTTTGTAAACTAAAAATTGAATAAATATTAAAAAAAAAAACTTGTAAATGTGCAAATTTTTAGGAGAAAAGATTAGGCTTTCAAACAAAAAAAAAACAAGAAAATCAGATAAGCCATTTTCCTATAAATCTAACTTTTATACCAATATACGGCTTGAGTCGATTTAAAAGTTTTTATAATAGTTAGTTTTTTTACTGATTTGAAATATAAATAACCAATGAAGTTTCACTTTTCGTTTTCATAGAAACTTGTTGTTTTTTGAAGATAATAATTATTTCTTAATTTCAATAATTATTATTAGGAAAATGTGTTTTGACTGTATGTACGTATGTATGTATGTGTATTTATTTGGGATATTCCGTAGAATAAAAATTAACGAGTTTCATAAGTTTTTAATTATGACAGTAGCTAAGTCGTCCACTAGAGCGAGAAGGTTGCAATGTTACGTATTAACTCCTTAACATGAAATGATTATGATAATAATTATCTATACACATAATAAAATTGTAAATAAGCCGAATCTGTACATTAAATATTTTTTTTGGAAAATCTTACTGAAATAGACATTATTATCGATACAGAGGCCGAATCTATAGTTTTTAGAATCTTTGCCTGTCTGACTGAGACCACATCACGGAAAAAACACTTGAAGGATTTTGATGAAATTTGGTATAATTATAGCTGGTCATCTGGGTCAACATATTGGATACTTATTACCGCGGGAAAATAATTAATATGCTAAACGTTATAATTAGGCTAGTTTATCATTTTTTAATTCCTGCCATTGGTTTTTATATGACCTTCATATATATGAAAGTAACTCACCAAGCCCATGAGTATGGGGTCTGAAGGCGAAGGGATGTATGACCTTGTCCTCTCGGATGGTGCACGCCGTCTCCATATGCTCCACTGTATTGGCCCCGATCATGCCACTCGTGCCTAATAGAATTACACCCGCTTGACGTGGCATCCTAGGAAATTAATATATACATAATATATTACATATTAAATACTAGCGACTCACCTTCGCTTCGCTCGGGTTGGTCTCTAGCTTGTTTCTCTGTACAAACTTTCAACCCCATTTTCACCTCCCTAAGGGATGTTTTCCGGGATAAAAATTATCCTATGTCCTTCACAGGGTCTGAAACTATCTTCTTACCAAATTTCATCTAAATCGGTTCATTAGAACCAGAGATTACTCCCTACAACCCCCTATATAAGCACTGAGATGACCCATACATTGGAAAAGAAATAAAATATCTATCATATTATATTAAATGCTAGGTAATTCTAAAAACGAGAAATGAAATCTATATTAGTTTGTACTTACCTCGTAGTTGTATATTGTAAGAAAACACCGGAATTGTCTGTCGTTCCCTCTGAAAAAATTATTATGATAAGCAATTTCAATTTAATTAAGTAATTTAAAAAAGGAAACTTAAATATTTTAACTCTCACGTTAGGTTAATTAATACCTCGAGTTGCAGTTTATTAATGAAAAAATAAATTAAATAGCAAAATAAGGCCCGATAGGAAACCGGATATTCATTTTATCTCTAATTTTTATACTGTGCTATTACTCTTTGACAACTCCCTTTTCTTTACTTGAATAATCTTTACATTTACCAGGAAATTTCATCATATAGTGCACTTGCAGTACAAGATACTTGATGGATGAGTCGCGGCCGATGAGGAAGCCTACGTCTTCGGGAAGCTGAAGACTGGGAGCGTCACGGGCCCAGGCATATACAATCTGTATAAGAATGTTCAGTATAAAAAATCTGCCAAGTGTGAGTCGGGTACTATCAAATAATATACGAATATGAATAAACAAAAAAATATGTTGGGACATTAACAAATCTGTATGAAACCGCGATATAATCCACAAATATTATTTTATTTTAAAACTTAGAACATACGATTCTAGTTTGGAACCTTCAAGTCGTTTAAATTTTTTCTTTTGGTGTTGTTTATTTACGAATACAGGAGGTCTGGGCGACCGAGCTTTTCTCGGAGTTCTTTTTTGTTATATCGTATTTTTCAGATAAAAAAACTTGAATAAATACAAAAAAAAAAAAACAAAAGTAAAAACTTTGTTTCCGACCAGGTTTCGACACCTGTGATTATCTTGCGCCTTGGCCACTTCACCACGATGCTTATGCCCGAGCGTGCGAAATTAGCGACCACATTTTGCGTGAAATAATGCGAAAGAAAACCGCATGAAAATTCAAAAACACGCGTTTTCCCAAACATATGACTAATCTACATCGATTTGTCGCTATTGAAAACCCCCCCGTAAAAAATTCTGCGAAATGGTTAGAGCCGTTTCCGAGATCGTGGGTATAAATAAATATACAAGAATTACTCGTTTATATATATTAGATAAATCCGCCATTATAAAAAAAAACTTTTAAATTTTAAAGAGAACTATTTATTAGAGTAAAAAGATAAAGAATAGACTGACGTACGAACAATAGACGCTTAGTTATTGGGGGCGATTAAACTTTTAGGTAACAAAACCGTACAACAAAAAAAAACCTAACTGCGTAGTTTTGTGGAATATTAAGCAACGACCTTCACTACGAATATAATTTGTGAAAATTCATTCACTAATGGCCGCAAATACATGGATAGGTTAAAAACATCAACTCATCTGTAGTCCCACGTTCGATTCTTACCGGTATAAATGTTGTAAAAAAAGTTCCAATTCAATTTTTTTGTTATTAAAAAAAAATTGTTCAATTATCTTTAACAACATTTAAATATATATACTTATATAAACAAACCAAACCAAAAAGTGTAAAATATGAAAAAAGATATGATTACAGTATGTACAATCAATTTCAAATAAAAATATTTGAAACAAAGTTAATATTTATATTTCAATAGTAATATAATACAATAAATAAATCATCTACACGTAAAAAAAAACCAACCTGTGATCCAGAACGGCAAGGACTAGCACTTGTATACTGAGAATCAATTTCATTACTTTGCATTTCTCCACAGCTCCTGAAACCGTATAAATAATTATGAGGAAAATTTCTTAGAAACCTTAAGATTTATTAAATGAAGATTCTTAGATAGGACGTCGTCCGAAAAAAATGAATATGGCAATCTATACACATAAATAAAATTGAAGTGTCGGTTTGTAATGTCAAAATAACAGCTTCTTAATACTTTCTTAGATTAAAATAACAGCTGCTTACTAAATGCATATGAAATATTATACGGTAGATAAAAGAAAAACACATTTTTTGTAATTTTTGTCTGTCTGTTTGTTTCGGATAATCTCCGAAACGGATGGACTGATTTTGACGGGACTTTCGCTAGCAGAGAGTTGATATTATAAGGATTAACTTAAGCTACTTTTATATTATTTAAAGTATTTTTTAAGGTTTATTCCCTTATATCTCTTATTTGCGGGACAATGTTAAACCAAAAGGATATTATTTTTATACATTTCGAATATACTTTTTAGTTTTTACTAACATAATATAAAATATCTATACATATAATAAAATTGTAACCAAGCCGAATCTGTACATTAAATATTTTCTTGTAAAATCGTAAATGGAAATAAATATTATTATCGATACAGAGGCCGAATCTATAGTTTTTAGAATTTTTGTCTGTCTGTCTGTCTGTCTGTTACCGCATCACAGAAAAACCACTGTCGGGATTTTGATGAAATTTGGTATGGTGATAGCTGGTTATCCTGGTCAACATATAGGATTATATACATTTTACCGCGGGAAAATATCTCATTTCTGAGAAAAAATACAAAAACTACAATGTAAGAGTATACTCTTACATTGTAGTTTTTGTATTTTTTCTTAGTATACTAACTACTTTTTTTTTCTTAGTATACTTTTTAGTATACTAATATTTAAAACCTAAGAATTTGGTTTTTGGTAATCTGAACGCGGACGGAGCTGCGGGCAATGCTAGTCATAATATAAAATTAAAATAAATCAGAAGAAAATATAAAGATAATACGAAACTATATTGCATGGTGAAATATGTGCATATCTAATGAAGTAGAAGTAAATGTCAATTTTTCTTTAGAGTCAATTTGTTTTTGCGCTGATAAGACTACACGCGGAAAAGTGGAAATTATTTATTTATTTACTATCAGAAACCGCGGCATCGCTCGCGCTAAAACTACAGAAAAACTAAAAGACTAGGTTTCATACAAACTTTCATACCCTATTTTACCCTCTTATGGGATGAATTTCGAAAAATGCTAAAATACGTATTTATTTAATTGTATTGAAGAGCATTAATGCTCTCAATGCAACACTGCATTCTTATAAGACAACAACATAAATACTAATATTATAAAGAGGCAACTCTATACTAATATTAATTTAAATTAATTTAATCTATACTAATATTATAAAAACTGATTTGAAAAATACTTTTTACATTAGATAGCCCGTTTATTATTATTTACGTTATTAGATACGTTATACATATGTATAGCCTTCCTGGATAAATCATCATCAAAAGAATTTATCAAATCGGATTAGTAGTTCCTGAAATTAGCGTGTTCAAACAAACAAACTCTGCCTTTTTATAATATCTGTATAGACATATATTTATATTTATCAAATAGGGACGGACCCGAGCGAAGCGAGAGTGAGTCGCAAGTAGGCATATTCATAATTATTTTTCTATACAAAAATGCCGACACTAAACATAGATTTTTTTACATTTTGTACAATAAAATGTAATAAAAGTAGGAGATTTGTTCCTATACGTCGTTAAAAATCATAAGACATACATTTCTATTCGGCACTAGCAATGCCCGCGTCTCTGCTCGCGTTCAGATGACCAAAAACCAAATTCTTAAGTTTTACATATTAGTATACTCTTACGTTGAAGTTTTTGTATTTTTTCTCCAAAATGAGATATTTTCCCGCGGTAAGAAGTATCCTATATGTTGACCCGGATAACCAGCTATCACCATATCAAAATTCATCAAAATCCCTCCAGTGGTTTTTCTGTGATGCGGTAACAGACAGACAGACAAAAATTCTAAAAACTATAGATTCTGCCTCTGTATCGATAATAACGTCTATTTCAATAAGATTTTCCAAAAAATAATTAATGTACAGATTCGACTCAGTTAGAATTTTATTATATGTATAGATATCTTTTGTTGTATTATTTTTAGTACTTTTGGTTTTTAATTTTTAGAAGTGCCTATTTGTTTTTCTTGAATGTAAGCAGTTTGTGTCATAAATAAAGTATACTAAGTACCTATCTACTTCTATTCTACGTGATAGCGATGCTACAAAACAATTGAAAACGTAGGTGGGCTGAAACTTGATTATTATCTGCCCGCAATAAGCTCGCAAGGGCAAAGGCGTAAAAATTGATTAGGCAAATTAAATGGCTGTTTAATTCTAAATGTCGTTTGAATTGGTTTTGAATTTAAAATAGCTAAAGTGTGGCTTGTATCTTAAGGCCTATTTGTATACTTAGTGATAAGTAAATAAATGTTAATAATTAAAAAAAGTTCGGACAAATGCGAGTCTGACTCGCACATCGAGGATTCCGTAGCATATAACATTAAACAGATAGGAATTTTCGTCTTTATTTTACTGCTATAAGACATTGCGTCTTGCTCATGATTCTAGGTCAATGAGAAGTTAGTATAAATTTTGATTCGGAATATGCGGCATAAACGGCCGTATCTTTTGATTGCGAAAATGGGTCTTAAGTCTTGACAGACAGACATACAAACTTACAGATGGATAACGAAGTGATCTTATAACTATCTCTACACTTTCAAGGGGGAAGAAAACTAATACTAGAAAAAACCAAACAGTAGAATATTATACTTATTATTAATATTTTATTCTCAAAATAACGAATGATATCTTTATAAAATTTCCATTATTTTTTAAAGAAAGCAAATAAGAATAGTAAGCATAAACAGCAAATCACGCTACTATTTTTGACTCTGACATTAATTATTTTGGCTTCGTCTATATCATTCTTTAGTCAAGAGCTATGAACCTATAAGTTACCTTATAGGTAACTTTATAGATACTCGCTTATGAAGTTGCGGGCCCCGTATTATGGCCAAGTCGCTAGACCGATGTCGATTTTTGGACTAATATTTTGGTGATAAGACTATTTAGTTTACGAATGCCAGAAGACTTAAACAATATCCTGATACACATGACATGAACAAAATTGTTTATTTTGTTTTTCTTTAAACCAAAGCGAAAGTAATACGTATTTTCTAAATTACATTTACAACTCAGGTATTGTACAGAAGTTGGAAAATTTTCCCGACCGAAACCCAACACGAGTTAGAAGAAAGGTTAATTAGAGCTTTAGTTCCAGCGCTGCCATAACTTTTTTGAGCTTTTTTATATAATCCGTAGATAAAAATTATGAACACGTAATTTATAATTACAGAATTATTGTAGAAGATTTATATTAAATATATTTAATCTGTAGTCAACAATCTAATGCCTAGTTAAATAAAAATAAAACGTACGTTGGTAAGTGTATTACTTTAGGATGGCTATATTGATTTGCATAATTTCCTTTTAAAAATTTAATAGCTCGAATAAAGTTTATAAAGAAAATAAAAACCGACTTCCAGGCACTAAAATGTAAAAAATAACTAAACGGGGGTTTTCATTTAGAATAGATACCTAATCAGATATTTTCGCAGTCGGCGCCATGTTGTAAGCATTCGAAACTTCAGGAACCAAAAATCTAAATAAATCCGCGGAATAATCGGAAAAGATAGTTTTATTTCTATGATTATTGTAAAAGTACCCTTCTAGTTTTCACATATACCTAAGCAAAATCGTCAATCGTAAGTTCAATGTCTATATCTTTAAGCACACCACGTTCCATGGACATAAGCGTCTAACTGGTCAATCTTTCTCAGTTTGTAGTGACCCATATTGTAGTTCGAGTCCCGCTCAAGGTATTCAATTGTGTGATCAGCGCGAATGTTTGCACTCCAGCCATGAGTTTTTATACATATTTATAATATGTATGTATTTAAAGTTATATATGTGTAGTGTATCAACTATCTGGTACCCATAACTCAAGCCTCATAGCTTAGCATGGAACTAGATGGTACTGTGTGTAAATGTGCCAACATATTTACTAATTTATTATTTTTTTTATCCATTTTCATACAATAATTGCAAGAAAGGAAAATGCCTATGGACAGGTTCACTCATTGTATCAGAGTGTATAAACAAATTGATATATTAAAAAATTATCTCTATTTCTGTCACGAAATACAAAATATTAGCATTTAATTCACCCTTGATAAGTTTTTCGACTTAATTAGTAAGTTAATTATATTAATTATTCTGTCATTGCCGCAATTCGTCGCATTTTATGTATTTTGATAATTGGCAAATTGATTGATCTTTTAATGTTCAATTGAATCTAATTAAATTATATATAATCATTAAAAGATACATACTATAAATATGTTATAAGTTTGGGGCTAGAAACTTATTGTAAATCGCACTGCAAATCAATTATTTTCTCATTGAATCAGGTGTCTACTAATGCAACGTCTCGGCGGCTGCAAAGAATGTTTTTTTTTTGACAGGAGTGCCCAGTGGAAAAGAGCGGCCTGCTTGTCTATACATATAATAAAATTGTAACTAAGCCGAATCTGTACATGAAATATTTTTTGGAAAATCTTATTGAAATAAACATTATTATCGATACAAAGGCCAAATCTATAGTTTTTAGAATTTTTGTCTGTCTGTCTGTCTGTTATCACATCACAGAAAAACCACTGGAGGGATTTTGATGAAATTTGGCATGGTGATAGCTGGTTATTGACCCGGAGGTCAACATATAGGATACTTTTTACCGCGGGAAAATGTCTCATCATAGTAACTTATAAATCAAATATTTGAAGTCGGCTAATTCTTGACAAGTTATTTAGTTTTAGGCCCAATAATTGTTTGTTTTTGAAGATTCCTCCATTACAGTTGGTAAACTTTACAGTTTTCATCATATAACAGTACCTGCTAGTCAGCGCTGGATTTACACTAGGGGCACACGGGGCTTGTACCTAGGGCGGCAAATTTTTAGGAGCGGCAAAATTCGGGGGGCGGAAAAAAATTCTTCGCGTTATCGAAAATGTTTTTTTTATTTTCCAAAAAATAAAAAAGTTTAACTACATTTACCGGTACCTACTTGTACCTTATGGTACCAACATTTTTCGAAAAATTGATATCATTTGTAAATTATTTTTTTGCATTTTTCAAAAAATTTATAATAAAAAAAAAACTTTATCGAAACTTTACCCATTTTGTGCAAAATTTCGATAATAGGGCGGCCTTTTTTACTATGCCCAGGGACGGCGCTAAGGTTAAATCCGGCCCAGCTACTAGTTGCTAGAGTAAGGTAGTTTATATTAAGATGCATATGAAAATAATTCCTTAGCTAATAGCTTATATACGTTTCGTAAACAATAAACTATACATATTAAAAGTGCAAGCAAACAAACTATTGCTACAATTAAAAACAAAAACAATACTGTTTATGTATTTAGTTAATCAACTTTGTTCAACATACCATGCTGAATCATTTGATCCTGGTTCGGAGCAACCATAGAGCAGCATGTGGTGGGCTGTTTGCATCGTGGCATTAGGTTTGAAGCCCACTAAAAACCATGTATTATAGGTAAGTAAAAAAGCACAAACTGCTTGTCTCAGTGATAAAATCGTATTACAATTTTCGGCTTTATTTTATCACTGAGCCAAGCAAGATTCAAAGTTTAAGTAAAAAGAAATGAATGGTTTATATTTAGGCCTTTGTAACGTCACTGCTGGACACCGTCGTGTCTCTCTTTAATACGAGGTGGATCAGGCCATAGACCACTATGCTGGCCAAGTGCGGTTTGGCGAATTTCACATTTCTTTTGAAGAGATTTGCTAGATTCTAGGTTAGGTGATAGGTTTGGTCACAGAAATGATTCACACATGAAAATATCAGAAGTATGTGACCCGGGATTTGAACCCGCTTCTCGGTTTCCTAAGCGAGCATGTTATCATTGGGCTACCACTGTCAATATTTGTGTTTTTTTTTATTTATTATGATTAAAATCTTCTTTGCTAGTATCTGCCTAAACATCTTCTCTCCCTATTACGGTGGAGCGATTTTTTTTGTTCTTTTCTTAGCTTGGGGTAGAATTGTTGCTTATAAAAAAATATTTTTAAATAAAACATTTTTTTACTCAACATTATGAGGTGGCTCGCTGATTTTTAAAATAATAAATTAAATATTTTGGTTTGAATGGAATCATCTTTGAAAACATTCAAGAATTGACGAATATTTTGATTTTCTATCCAATTTTCACTCTAATATAAAAAAAATTAAATTACCTAATTATTTATTTTAAAAATCACTGAGCTACCTCAATATGTTGAGTAAATACTAAATTTTTTTTTCAATAATTTTGTTTTTTATAAGCTACAAATTCTAACCCCTAGCTAAGAAAAAAAATTTTTTTTTTCACTCCACCCTACTATTCATGTAAGTTGTATTATTCTAAAAGTACTCTTTACATTACTTACCCACATAGAAGTTTTTCTGTGGAGAAATCCTTATAGGAGTACAAAGATACAGCTCATCCTGAAACATATAAAATAATATATCCCGACTGACTGATTTATTAATATTGAGTCAAGCCCACTGAAATACTAGAGATAAATCTTATTAAATTCTACCCCTAGTTGCCCAAATCCCTAAAATTATATGCAATAAATAATATGTTCAATGAAATGAAGAAATATGGTCCCTCAGGCTATGGTTCAATAATTAGAAAGAGTCAATTATTAAAAAATATACATGAACAAACCCAGGGCAAGCAGCTAAAATATAATTTTTATTAAAAAAAAACAAATATATCAGACATTTAACAAATAAATATGTATAACATCTTTAAACAAGAACATCCATAAAGTATAATTATTTTCTGTGGGTAAGATCTTATTCATGGGACTCGGCATTGCTCTTGTAATAATAAACACTTTCTTTTATTATTACTTTCATTTACATTTATATCTGTAAAGTAGTCTGTGGCAGGATAATATGCTACACTCAATAATATTATAAGTTATAGTTAAAAAAAAGTGTTTAAATGTAGCAATTTTTAGTAAAAGATGTTTATAATTCAATCAAAGCTCATTTTAGTAAAATAGCTTTTGAAATTTACATATATTGGACTACTAATATAAATGCAAAAGTTTGTGCATATGTTTGTTACTCTTTCACACAAAGCCGGATTCATGATTTGTATGAGTTTTTAAGCTTAGATAGAATATGACATAAGGTAACATATGTGCTACTGTTAGGCACCTAGGGAAGCACCCGAGTGAAGCGAAGGTAGGTAAAAAGGGTAAGTCCCAAGCCTATTATTAAGCTGATTTAAGAAAACCACACAATAACTATCATTTTTATAAAGTAGGTATTTTTATATGAGTCAGTTTATATAGTTTTATCTATCTGATGTAGTTAGATAAAGCTCAAGTGTTTAATTAGAAAGAAATGTAGCAGATCAATAAGGTGGATGGTACTTTACACATTATCATAAGAATTTATATTGCAGTTCAAAACAAATATGTATAAAAAAATTACTTATAATAAAATAATTGTAAAAAACAGTTGATATAAATAGTTCATTAGAAGAATTTTCGTCATTATTTATTTTTAAAATTTTCCAATTCACAATTTTGTTTTTAATTGAACTGTAGATGGCTATTCTAGAATCTAATTTAACTACATAATTCAAACCAATAACATAATAGTAACAAAATTTGTAAAATCTAAATGGGCATAATATAATATGAAATATGGATATAATTGTATGTAATATGTAAATTTTTGATTTAAGAATCTCTGTGTAATTAGCTAGTAAAAATTATTGAAAAGTAATAAAATAAAATAATATTTTTTATACTGCATAAAATTATCAAATAAACTGTTTATTATAAACATAATAAATTGAGTTAAGCCTACTACTTCTTTATTGTAATAAAATAAGCGATTGATAATAATATTAACAGTGTTTACAACGCATTATAGCTATGAAATTATTGATTAGATTTAAAAATTAAATTAAGCATGAATTAAAATAATTTACCTTGTTAGGCCAAACATTGGGCATCAGAAAATCGTAAGTATCAATTTCATAAGTGAAAACACTTTTAGTAATAATCGCAAGAGCAAAACATATAGAAAAAAGTAAATTGTAAGACTTCATTTCTGATATTTTTAAAAATACTTCTGAAACACGTCGACGTCGCGGTAAAATCCCGTTTAGTATATAACAATACAATAAGTTAGCATTGACACGCTAATTATTAAATAATGTTTATTTCTAACAAGTATTTCTTAGTAAATTATAGACTACGACTGCGAGCGAACTGAGAGTGAGAACATAGAGTATATTGCTACTGAGAACGAGAAGCGACAAGTGTTTATTTTATTTTTTGAGATATCCTCCGGATCAATATTTTCATTTACTAACGTCATAGATTTGGGAGGTCAGAGTAAAAAATATTTATTATTTATGTATATACAATTTAAATAAAAATTTTTATTTGATATATTAAAAAGTAATAAGGCTTTTAATTTCGTCATATTAAAGTAAGGCCTTAAAAAAATATTTTAACTAGTATTTTCAATTTTGTGTTGACAGTCCCATGTTAAACTTTTATTTTACTGTGGAAAATGTAGATGGCAGTGTAAGCGATTAAAAGATGTAATCTTGATTTCGATAACTGTCACTAGATGTCACTGTATTTACCTTGATAATTATTAATATAATTATTATGTATTTTATTAATTCATGAACTTAAAAATATTACAACTAGATGACATTAGAAGAAATTTCGTTACATACAGTACAACTAATCATTGTCAAATAGCTTAGGTATTTTCTATGTACTTCCTACGTATTTATGTGACGTAAGTCGTAAGGCCGGTCGAAAGTTCAATTTATACTTAAAATGAATATTAAATATTTGTTAATTTTCATCATTTTAGAATAATGCATTTTATTGTGGTTTAAAGCAATTCAACTTAGAGAAATTAAAGCGGGGTTAAGTAAAATCAATGATCCTTTTTATCTACCAATGGCAATATTACAGTAATAGTTAATAAGTAGTACTTATTAATTATTTTAATATCCATGCTAATATTATAAATGTAAAAGTGTGTTTGTTTGTTTGTCTTTCTTTCACGTCGAAACAGAGATACTAGTTGGACGACTGGAGAGCGACATAGGCTATTTTTTACCGCGGGAGAATATCTCATTTCCACGGGAAATCACGTTATAATACAAACCAAAAAAATATT
The DNA here is from genome assembly GCA_951806755.1 of Brenthis hecate. Lineage (NCBI taxonomy): Eukaryota > Metazoa > Arthropoda > Insecta > Lepidoptera > Nymphalidae > Brenthis > Brenthis hecate. The sequence continues at coordinate 5,308,688 of OX638262.1, forward strand.
TATGATTAGAATTACTTGAAACTTGGTATTAATGATCTTAAATACAATTAAATAAATATGTGTTTTAGCATTTTTCGAAATTCATCCCATAAGGAGGTAAAATAGGGAATGAACGTTTGTATGAAACCTACCTTTTTAGAGTTTTTTGTAGCTTTAGCGCGAGCAAAGCCACGGATTCTGCTAATATTTCATAAATATAATCTGTTATATTTCATAATAAAATATAAACCAATATCTATACATGAGTACAATTTTCTATATAAAGCTTACAAAATAGAAGTAAAGCTCGTATAAAGTTATAAACCACAATGGCAACAAAGGAGCTTTGTTTACATTTATCTCGTCACCGCCGAACTATACATCAGGCGTGTAATGGAAGTATCTTGTAGTAATAACGTTATCTGTCAACTCTCAAAACTACTAACAGTGTTGCCCTCTTTGAAAAATTCTATTACGCTTAGCAAAATAAATTGACGCTGGAGACCGCTCTTGCACAGAGCTAAAGCTGGTTAGCACAAAGTAAAATAAGGTACAATAAGATTTTGAAATGGAATTTTATATAATAAAATCTGCTGATAAAGAATATTACTTATACCTATTCTGTGCAATCGGTGTAAATAAGCACTTCTTTAATTGTATATGCAGCAATGTATAGCAAACTTAATTATTTCGTTTATAGATGTGATTACTAGTTATCAATGTCAAAATTAGGTTTCCATATTTTTTTGCACTTTACATTGAAACTATTTTTTAGAGTTCTGCATAATCTTCAAAAAGAACAGTTTTAGAGGTAAGTTTACAGGAAAAGATACCTAAATATAGATGTAAAATATTTATGAACGTAAACCAAATTCAAACTCTTGGATAAATTTCCTTATTAAACTTAATAGCTAAAAAATATTTAAATAATACTTAGAACAAAATTGTTATATAATTTACTAATTTAAAGAAAAAAAAAAGAATAAGAAATTTAGTGCTTAGAAGATTGATTCCTAACTTGAACATAAATCCCTACATTGTATGTACAGTAAAACATATCCTACAAAGAAGGATCAGGGTATACGCAAAATGATATCCAATACCTCACTATCACCCGACGACGTGGCGCCCGCACGTTTTTATTTCAAACGCGACGCATTTGATCCAATAAGCCTTTATATTGCTTTCCATTTTTTCCTATTCGAAAGTGGTAACCATAGAGAACATTCGGTGACCCAATTATTATTTAATCATATATTCTAATAATAAATGTCGATGCTTGAGTTTGAACCAATTCAATGATATTTACTTTGATTAGTGAATAATGAATATTCTGAGAACATTGAACAAACTGGAAAGTTTAATCTAATAAGCCTAGAAGAAAACGATTTTATAATATCTATTAAGGAAACTATTTATAGATATATACCTAATTTCTTTTTTAAAGAAAGGTACACCGAATTCAATCATAAGGGTGGTTTCTTTTTGAAATTCAATACCTCCCTAGGAATATGACCTACACATTAAAAAAAATTGAAATACGTTTCGCAATTGGCGAATCTAAAATGAAATTGTCAATTTTTTTGAAATCGTTAAAAATGAAGTTTATATTTTTTGTTTATTTCTTGTTAAACAGCTTGGAGTTGGGAAGTTAGTGTTGTTACACCCCCCTTGCTTACATTAAAGAACACGTAAAGCCATTGGTCTTGCGCCATAATTCTGACCGATCAAAAATACGGAAACAGATGAAGGAACGTTGTATTCTGTAGTCGGAAAGATTATAATATATCTATGTATATTTTATCTTTACATGTTATCTTTTTATTAAAAGCTTTTTGCACACTAGTGTGTGGATTTAATTTAGGTGGATAGAAAATGAAATAATAACAAACTATTTAAATTTCATAAGCTATCTATGCCTTTCAATTGTCATAAATAATTTTCATTCAAGACAAACAACCCAACAAAAAGATACTCAAGATATTTACGGCTTCCATAATATATGACCCATATTTTAGCATCGAATTGCCGTGGGAAGATTCTATCGATATCAATTTATGGTTATTACGATTTTGATATTATATTGATTTATTTTATTGTTACATTATAGGTATTATTTAGCTCTTTCGGTTTGGAAGAGAAACTTTTATATCTGAATCAGTCAAAGAATAAGTATCATGAAAAACTTCTGATAAAACGCCTTAAGCGTATGAAGTGAGGAGTAAATAATATAATAGGTACTTTTTAGGTATATACCAGCACATAAATAGTACATTTACTTTCATTTACGTAAATCGTATTTAATGGAGAAGAAAAGTAGAGGCAAAAAAACCGCAATTCTAATACTCGCAGGTTTTTTTCGTGAAATTTAACTTATGTTGATCTGTAGAAAAGCTCTGCAAAAATCCAGATTATACTCAGTTCGACCGGATCCATCTCAGTCTCAAACTGACGCGTATGTAAACGGAATTTGACAGGAATATGGTCATAACTGAATAGGTCCATACAGTTAAGACCATACTCTTAGAACCATTTAGTTTTTTACCGCACTTGCTTTTCAGTTTCACTTTTGTAATCTCGATCTTTGTTCTCGGTCTATATATTTACTAGTCTATACATGAATGATTGCTCTTATTGTTAGTCTGGCTATGTAGCGATTACGTCCCAAAATAAACAACCAAGGACATAACTTTACGAATTGTAAATATGTGGACTGGTGTAAATTGGGAAAAGTAAAAAGAAAAGTTTTTTTTTATGTTTTTGTAGAGCATAATTAGAGATCATGACTCCAATCTCCATCTTCATCAGTCAATTCCCTCTGCATAGCTATTAAGGGGTCTAAATAGTAAATACAAGCTTTTAGACGTATGAAGTATACGTAAGTAGACAAGCATATTTATGAAACGCTCTGTGTTCGATACTCTTTGCTCCTATCAGAAAACAGGACACGTCGTATATTCTGTATCGAATGTTTCAAAGTGTACGTGCCGTGACGTAGATTTACGTGTGACCTTATTGTGTTATGGGTGAATGGGGCACAAATGTCACCATTATTGGGGTAGGAACAAAATGCGGTTAGTATCTGTTTATAAGATTTAGTTTATACCTTAGAGCATGGGAATTTTCGGATAAATAAGATTTTCGCTAACGAATTTCATTCGTAGAGCGTACGTAGCGTAGGGGAAAGTTTTTATAAAGCGCTTGCAATATATTATCGTGGAAGCTCAGATAAAAAAAGAATACTTGCTTTTTACGGAGACAATGGGGTGTTTAATAACATTATCCCTAGTAAACAGTCTTCTTTAGGAACAACGTAACAACAAAAACTATTTTCAACCAGAAAGCATACCATTAGGTGTCATTTTCCATTTACTTTTAAAATAAATTTATTCAACACTAACGGCTCATCCTCGCTACACTTGAGTTCGCCTGTAAGAAACAAAAACAAATCTATCCCACGGGAACCATACGTTCTTCCGCGATAAAAAGAAAAGTAGCCTATGTGTCATTCTGAATTATAAACTATATTATTGTAAAGTTTAATTAAAATCCATTGAGTAGTTTTCGCGTGAAAGAGTAACAAACATCCATACATCTATACATCCAGACATTCATACATCCTCACAAACTTTCGCATTTTTATTATTAGTAGGATAAAATTTTGCTTAACATAACGCCCAAAATGATAAGTGCTCCTTAATTATTTTAGTTTACACACTCCTTATAACTTTTAACTTTTGTGCTCCTAAGTTTCATGAATCTGAGTTGGATCACGTTAGAACTCAGTAAATGCAAAGTACTTAGTAATTTCAGTCTAAACTAAATTCATGCTAGAGGGTAATTAAGATTAAGTGAACTCTCGTCTAATATATCAACGGTAACGGGTTTACATAATAATTTTGACATTCAGTTAACATTGAATAGTCTAAGATGTCGCCACTTAATAAATGATGTTAATGTTAAAATAATATTGTATAACGTATGGGGTTACTATATTAAAATTTCAAGATAGATATGCATTCTATATATATTTTTTTCTATTCTTCTATTTTAGATTTACAAAACTGTCTTCGTAATATACATATCTCAACAATCTACAAAATTTATCGTTTATTTTTTTTATTATTTTGAAGTTATACTTTTTTTGGTACGTTTGGAAAAAATATGAGAGTAAAATTGTTACGATTCGCGCACACACCGACAGCCAAAAAGCGACATGATGAAGTTAGCTGCATTCCTTTTACAAATAGAGAGTTGTGACATACGGCATGAAGTATTTAGCTATTTTTTTTTCTGTTACGCCAAAGAAGTATAACTTCTTAAGTGCGTACATAAGTACACACACGTTTTCTTTAATTTGTAATTTTATTTAAACAATATCAAATTATAAATGTTCTCATGTGGAGCTAGGGAAGGGCGCTGTAGTAGTTATTCATCAATTTAATTTAACATCATAAATGTAAACTTAAATTATTTGAAAATCGTAACAGATTGTTTTAGATTTACATATATATTATGTAAGCAGGATCTTGTCCTATACAGTCTACAGCATAATTAACTCAACGCTAATGTAGCTTAAATTTCTTTAATTAGGTTAAAATTACTTAAGCAGAGTTCTTATTTTATCATTGATATATTTCAATTTATATTATGTGCGTTGGTCACGGTAATAGTGAAAATCCGTAAAAAATTTACTATGTTGTTTCTAGTTGTATTATGTTTTTTTAAATTATACTTCTTATGGCGTGTTAGGGAAAACGTGTATGTGTACTACACACACACGTTTTTTTTTTATTATTATTTAATGTTTGTGCCCAAATTCTGTAGAACAAATATAATTGTGTATAAATATAACTAAACAACTTTTAAAGTAATTCATTGGTAGGTACATGTTTGTTTTTGGTTTGCGTTAGACTTTTCGAAACCGCACACTAAAGTGTCCAAAGCGAGCGAGTTTAAAAATAAAAAAAATAAATGTAATACGATTTAAATACGTTGAAAAGTAAGGTTATTTAACTGTGTAGGTACACTAGATTCAGGTATCATTTTTCTTTACGGCTATTTACTGTTATGGTTATATACTATTTTAAATGCGATCTATTAAAGTATAGTAACGTTTGACGACACGTTTGGCTCAGTTTGTGTGACTCTACTTACTGTGCTAGTGGTCGCGGGTTCGAGTCCCGCTGGGGGCATTCATTTGTGTGATGAGCACGAATGTCGGTACTAAATAAATAAAATATTATATCCTATTTTAAATATTATATTCTTGTTTATCTACACAGGTAGGTAAATCTCGCGAGCTTTTATATCATATAATTTGTGTAATGTAATAAATTGTTGGGTTTAATTATTTAATTTAAGTTTATTTTCTACTTTTTTAAGCATATAAATAAAAGCTTGTTCTTAAAAATGTTTTTTACTATTATTGTTATTTTATTTTGATTTGTCTTTTGTTCGTATTCTTCTCAGCAAACCCTTTTATTTGATATCCATATCATGTGGGTGAATAGAAAAACATCTTTGAGAGTCCACCATATTGTGTTTAGAATGACATTATTCTTTAACTTGCAAGATTGGATTACAGGCAGACAGACACCGGAACAGGTGACTAAATAAAAGCTTGTAAAAATAGCCTTCATGAGTCTTTCTCAATACTTACTAGCTCTATTTAAAAATGACATTTTTTTTAACATTCAAGCCTATGACTTGATATATAAAATGTAATAAATAAAAAACAAAATAAATTATATACTAGCATTGACCGCGGCTCCGCCCGCGTTCATATGAATAAAAACCAAATTCTAAAAAAAAGTTTTACATATTAGTATACTCTTATATTGCAGTTTTTGTATTTTTTCTCAGAAATGAGACATTTTCCTGCTGTAAAAAGTTTGCTATATGTTGACCCGGATAACCAGCTATCACCATACCAAATTTCATCAAAATCCCTCAAGTGGTCTTTCTGTGATGCGGTAACAGACAGATAGACAGACAGACAAAAATTCTAAAAACTATAGATTCGGTCTCTGTATCGAGAACAATGTTTATTTCAATAAGATTTTTCAAAAAATATTTAATGTACAGATTCGGCTTAGTTACAATTTTATCATAATATAGATATGTACGTTTGCACGCAGGTCTGCCGCAGTTTAGTAGCGTGATTTATGCCTATAATATTTTTCAATAAATATTATATAAATGGTTTATGTTTAAATAATAAATATTATAACAAATGTTATAAGCTAATATTCATATTAACGAAAAAAATATAAGATATAGCGAATAGTACAAAATAAATTCAAATGTTGAATCCTTTTTAATAAGCGTGTGCCGAACCCTTTGCCAATTCAACTGTAAAAGCGGAATGCCAATAGAAAATATCTTGCAATCCGTTGCATTCGAACCCTCCTGATACCACATACCAATTTTCCTGACCAAGGGGACGAGATGCTTGCTCTTAGCGATAGTGTTCTTATGAAAATGGGTTCAAATGGTTTGGTAACTATAGAATAACTTACCTATTACAAAGATAATGCTTTAGCTTCGAAATGATTTTAGCTAATCTTATACTCGTCGTTAAAATGCATTAGAAACTTTAAACTTAATCATAATACTTTAGACGAATTAAATAGTTATGATATTCTGAGTAAAACTTCGAGCTTCAGCAACTCTTATTTAATTAATTACTTGTATAGAACGCCCTCCAAAATGACTATCACAACGATTAAACACCATACCCCCAGTCCCTACCGATGCGTGTGACGTGGCGCCATCTATCTTTTACAGATTACACAATAACCCACGGTGGACGACAACACTTTTAAAATGTTAATATTTGAAATATTTATATATATCTGTATTAATATTATAAAATATAAAATTATAACTAACAAAATATGAAGAATCAATATGATCTATAAAAATAATGACTAATAATCAATTGAGATCCTATCATTAACTAGAATCGATTGAGCAAGTATAACTAACAGTAATAATACAATGTTGTTATTCAAATTAACAAAATATTTAACAGATTTTGTGACTGATTAAAATGTTTACGTAAAATGGGTAAGTATCTTATATGTAATAATAATAATATGTATTTTTTGCAGTGGTAGCCCAGTGGTAACACGCTCGCTTGGGAAACCGAGCGAAGCGAGTTTAAACCTCGGGTCTCGCACTTCTGATATTTTCATGTTCGAATCATTTCCAACATGATTACCACTTGTCTTAACGGTGATGGAAAACATCGTGAGGAAACCTAGCAAGTTCTCAAAAGACACGTGAATTCCACCAATTCGCACTTGGCCAGCGTGGTGGACTATGGCCTAATTCCCCTCGAACTGAAGGGACGCCCGTGCCCAGCAGTGGGACGTTAAAAAGGGCTGAATACATACAATATGTATTTTAAATTTTTAAAAGCATAAAATACTTATTTTACTTCTTAGAATTAGTTGATTACAAAAAACCTCTAATAATAATTTCGAAACGAGACTCGAATCCTAAATGTTAATTTTCATTTAAGTAAGTCACTAAAAGTACAACGGCAGTATTTATTATTATAATAGTACATTCTGTGAAAAACTCGCCATTCTGACCCCATTCGATGGGCTTTTTCCTATCACGTACTCATTATGTTAATTGTCACGAAAGGTCATTTCAGAGATAAATTTAAATAGACCGAGAGATAGTGACAGAAATGTTCCAGCTATTTGTTTAAATTTTATCTTTGAAGGGTCGAATTACTAAAGTTGCTTATTACAGTATTTGTTTGTTTTAATATAAGAGCACCTAAAAATTATACTATATCCATGAGGTTCAAGGTTTCATACTTATGCTACTAAAAATAAAAAAATATCGAAATGAATGGTTATACTTAGTATGGGATTTTAATTTTTGGAACCGTAATAAAAATTAGTTTAAACTAAAAATTTTCCTAATATACCATGTCAAACATTATATGTATGACATGGTATGTTAGGATTGTATATGTATTTCGTCATCATAGAATATGGCACTCGTGCGGGACAAGATTTTTTTATTAACTATTAAAGCGTATCTTTTGTGTAAGAAATCGTTTAGAATTCGTAATTTATCGACAAAGTCGATAAATCTTCTTGCGATTAGGATCCCACAAGCAGCGCTATGATAAAATCATTTTTGTTACTTTCATTCCGTAATTTGACACTTGAAGGTCATTTAAGTGACAAATAACACGAAATTTTCCGTCACTACCTCCTAGTCTAAAAGTCCACAGTTTAAATGAGATGGACTTCTACTTTTATACTGTATTTATAATAAAAACTAAAGCCGACGTTTTATACCCTGTGGTAGAGTAGGTTCTTTAAAGTGCGTTGGGGACAATTTATGGAAGTATAGCGTGTTTTACGGCAATTTCAGCCGTGAAAACATCTGTCATAGGCTTAAGTAGGGGTCAGTGGGTTAAGTACTTTATTTTGTGTTTCACGAATGTTTGCTTTATATCTTGAGAATGCGTTAAAATGACTTACTAGGACCACTATTGATATAGTAATCGAGAAATTGGTCATATATTTTTACTGGTTTAATTGTCGTTATACACGAATGAAAATATTAATCTTTTAAGTATACTTAATATGATTTTCTTTCTTCTTTCCTTGCATAATTTATGTAAATATAACATCGTGTTATAACACCATGTGTTTGTACTCCAGTCATGGTTGTTTATATTTTTAATATGTACCTATGTATTTAAAGTTATATATGTGTAGTGTAACAACTGTCTGGTATCCATAACACAAGCCTCGTAGCTTACCACGGAACTAGATGGTACTGTGTGTTAGTGTCCCAAAATAATTATATTTATTTATTTACCGTGTTATACACATATACACGTGGACATTTATGAATATTAATTAAGCCTGTTTCGAAGACTCGACCGTCGTATGGTAATGTATAGTAGATACTCAAATTTTAATGGTTATCAAAATAAACATAATCTACTATGACTTATTACTTTTATTAATGTTTGTAGATCCTATTTTGTTTGCTTATAAGAACATTTAATATCTTTCTTTAGGGGCTTTATGAGATTTATAAAGTTTAATACAAAAACTATTACAAAATAAACTTTAAAATAAAAACCTATCGATGCACAGAAAATCAATGTAATATGAAATGTGTAGTCGCGCGTAAGGGACTCCACTCTAGTCTAAGAAATACTACGAGTGTACTCGTAGCTGGACGGAGTCGTTCCACTTTGTTTCTTATATTACAAGAATATTGGTTTTATTTATTTATTTATTTGTACAGAAATCAGAACGTCTGTCCGAATATATAAATTACTAACGATTTCCCTCGCTTCGCTCGGGTTCGTAGCTAGGTTGCTTCCCTATACAAACTAAATTATCCCCATTTTCACCCCCTTAAGGGATAATTTCCGGGATAAGAAGAATCCTATGTCCGTTCCAGGGTCTCAAACTATCTTCTTACCAAATTTCATCTACATCGGTTCTGTAGCTTCAGAGCCTATTCAGTACAAACAAACAAAAAAATAAATCTTTCCTCTTTATAATATTAAGTATAGATTAGTATAGATTGTATTAGCGCCATCATCCGCGGATCGCGAGTTCGTTTCTCGTTTGTATTGCCATTAGTATTAAAAGAATTTTTTTAGTTAATCCCTCCACAACCGCGGACACGCCGGCGTGTCAGTTAACAATAGATTTCTTAGAATTTCAATTAATTTCTTAGAAATTTACCTGTAACTTATTGAAAACTGTTTTGTGTTTCCAATTATAAGAATATTATATTTTTTATTAGGTACATTCTATAAAATTTTATATAAATTCATAACAAAATTAAAAATATACAAAAAAAAATTAAAAATATACAATCATGAAAGTAACTTAACGTTTTTCCAACTTAAGTACTTATTCACTAAAAATAACTGTTAAAGCAAAGTTAGGTACTTTTGAAATTTAGTACGCAAATTCGGAATCGAGCAGTGCATAAAGGAACGAATTCTTTTGGAGTTGTTTATTTTTTGACGGTACATTTAACTTTGAATATCCGTCACGGATCGGTCGGTTTGCGAATTGTTGTAGCGAATAATTTTCACGATTCTCGAATGAGCTGCGAGACGGGAATAATTCGAATTAAATAAATGACAATTTTGTTTTGAAACAATATTATTAGTCTCTGCGAAGTGTTTATAATGACTTCATTGAACTCTGATATTTTTGATCAATTATTGAATATATTTCAATTATATAATGGTTTTTATTTACTTTTCATATAATAAAGCCTGCTTTTATTTTTGTCTTTTAACTAAGGCCCTTATATCTGGGAGTGCAAAAAAAGACTATTCTATAACACATAATGATAGATTATAAATGCATATAATGCATGTTTGAGTCATATATGCTTAGTGTTTTTTTTTTGTCAAACAACTCTCAGTAACCCGATGTTCGAAAATTGGCGGTGTTACCCTGTTCCTCGGAGAGCATGCAAAGCCATTGGTTCTCTCTGTTTCTGGTCATCTCGAAAGAAGAAGAAGAAGAGGATAAGAAGAAAGCACTTGTGTTATAATACCTTGATTTCAGTTACTGAGAGATTATTTGTCGCAATGATCAGAACTACATTGTAACATGACAATATAATATAACCTTATTCATAAACCGTCTTTTTTTCAAAGCCTAGGTACTCCTTGAGTTTACGCATAGTAATCGCATTTTGTAGTATATTTACATACTAGCAGCTCACCCTCACTTCGCTCGGGTTCACCTCTAGGAAACTAAAAATAAAGCTATCCCACGGGAAGTGTACATTTATCCCAAATAAAAAGTAGCCTATGTCTTATTCCAGACTATAATCTATCTTTGTGCCAAATTTCATCCAGATCAGTTTAGCTGTTCTGGCGTGAAAGAGTAACAAGCATCCATACATACAAACTTTCACATTTATAATATTAGTATAGACTAAGTCAAATGCTTTTTTCTATTATGGATAGTATCTAAAAAAATATTCACGGGCTGTAATGAAAAAGCTTTATATTAACTGAATCTTTTGATTGATTTGTTTATTATGGACATACGAATATTATTACTATCTATGTAATAATACTGATTATATTACCGATGAGTACTTTTGGTTGTTATTCTAAAATTGCGAGTCTTACATTTTACAAAATAAGGCGAATATTTAAAAAGTGGGGTATGTGTTTTCGCCCGAACAACGACAAAAACAATTTCTTTTTTTGTAGAGTTGTGTAATGAAGATTAAAAAAAAATTGTTTCCGCCCGGGATCGAACCGGGGGCCTTCTGCGTGTTAGGCAGATGTGATAACCGCTACACCACGGAAACTATGAGAGAGACTTGCTAAGATCTCTATATCAAGTGTAAAAGCTCTATTGATTTTAAATAAAAAGAATATGTTTCCTCCGGTTTGATCCCGGTCGGAAACACATTATTTTTATTTAAAACTAGCACTGCCCGCGGCTTCTCCCGCGTTCAGATGACCAAAAACCAAATTCTTAGATTTTACATATGAATATACTAACATTGCAGTTTTTGTATTTTTCTCAAAAATGAGATATTTTCCCGCGGTAAAAAGTATCCTATATATTGACCCGGATAACCTGCTATCACCATACCAAATTTCATCAAAATACCATCAGTGGTATTTCTGTGATGCGGTAATAGACAGACAAAAATTCTAAAAACTATAGATTCGGCCTCTGTACCAATAATAATGTTTATTTCAATAAGATTTTCCAAAAAATATCTAATGTACCGATACGGTTTAGTTACAATTTCGTTTATTATATGTATAACCTAACGTTACGTGGACGCGAATCAGCTTGTCAAAAACTGTACATTTCGATATCCACTCTTCAAATACATCGATAACTTCAATACGAAACGAAACACTCAAACAAGCCCTTTGAAACCCGATAGCCTATGTAGTCTGGTAAAGGAAAATGTATAATTGATTTAGCCGCGCCCGATTCAAAACGAAAGTAATGTTATTATACACGGGCTTTTAGCTCCGGAACCCCGTCTAATTGTATTATATCGGAAAATGAGAGATTAATATAGCGCGTTAAATATTTTTAAACAACATTTGCAAATGATATTGCTTTAAAAGTGGAAATTTAATAAAAGCTCAGTACTTAAGGATCTACGAGAAAATAATTAATGTTGAAGGAAGTGATACCTGATGCGAAGCCTCCTTCAGATACAAAATCAGCGATTTATTTACAAAGTTTACTATAAGTCCTATTTAAATAAGTATATATGAGCTTTTTTTGTTAGTATCTTCTAATTTCCAAAATGACAAACATTTTTAACGGTATATGATTGGCTGAATAGAAAATTTTAAAGGTTAGGTAATTGAACATTGGGTAAAAGTTAGACATTTTCAATCGGATTTTTACTAACAAGGTGGAGTGGAGTATAAGTAACAAAAGCAATTTCTTACGTCGTAACATTTGAGAAGAGCCGTGGGCGGCAGTAAGTATAAATGTCACCTGAAATAATTACTGAACTGACGTTTAAACATTTTAACCGATCGACACTTTATACTGCGCGTAGGGACGATATTTGTACTTATTTCTCTTCCATGTCTTGTCCATTCTACGTAACATTGGCGAAGTAATCTTTGCTCAACGCTTTGTAAGCGTAACAAGAGAATTGAATTGAATTTGTATATACTTTTTTATAAACGAGTAAATAATGATTTCATGTAAATTCGATTAATATTTTTTACATTTTTTAGGACTGTGAAAAAGTGCTGTTATAAATTACACATAATACTTATATTATAGTACATATATATTTATATGAGATATTTCATTTCTTGTTATTTAATATATGGTGCCTTATAGAAACCAATGTGTTATGTATAACATCAAAGTCTAACTTTGTTCTAAATTGCATCCAAATCAGTCCAGCCATTTTATCGTGAAAAAGTAACAAACATACACACAGACTCACAAGCATTCGCGTATATAATAGTAGTTAGATGATAACGATCTTTGCTTTGTATAGTGTATTATAATAAATAGGTTTAGATATACTTGTTTTTTACATTAGACGATGTACGAGATGACCCGTAAAAACTTTTTTCCTGTTTCGTCCATTAACTTTACGGCTTACAATAAATCCCGCTGACTTTTGTTCTTAGACCTGAATCGCCATTATTTAGAAAGTAAAAAACTACATCAAGTTTGAAAAAACCACATTATTTTATGTTAGCTGTTGTAAATAATTACGTTATATTCAAAAATACGACGTCGTATTACGACCTTATTAATTCATATAATCTTAATTTATAAAATTCCCGTGTCATGACGTTGGTCCGCGATGAACTCCGAAATTACTTATCCCGTGTTATGTGTGATGTTGATCCGCGATGAATTCCGAATCTATTTAGATGAAAATAAGCACTCTGTGTGTAATTTGGTCTAACTAAGTACTAATTAAATACGATACTTTTTATTGTAATTGATAATCTTAATATTTTTTATTGCAAATTAGAATGAAACACTGAAACAGCCTGGAGTTGATAACGTTGTGCGCGCTATCTTCTAAAAAATCAATTGTACTATAATCCATCAAGAAAAAAATTATAACTTTTTTAAGTCTACTGAAATTAAGAAAAATCTAATGTGTATTTTGTGTGAAAATTACATGACGTGCATTATCACTTTCTAAAGTGTCTAGGTAGACTAGGGCGAAGCCAAGACAACATACTAGAATTTTTATTGTATGTATGTTATAGTATCATTGTCACGTCTAATATCAAATCGATTAAAAGAGATAGTTAATCAAATCGTTTTTTAATTTATAGCATTACTAAAAAAATGTAGATTAGATAAAAATGTAATACGCTATAAGTTTTATGATACGAGTATATTCGACTAGTTTTATTTTCGATTGCTCTTGGAATATAATAAATGTTGTGTCATGGTTTCCGTGGTGTAGCGGTTATCACATCTGCCTAACACGCAGAAGGTCCCCGGTTCGATCCCGGGCGGAAACATATATTTTTTAAACTGTAGTAAAAACAGCTTAAATCTTGCGTGGTTATCGCATTTACCTAATACAAGGAGAGCACCTTATTACGCGAATATTTTAAATTTTTAATGTAACTATCTTAAAAAAATAAAGTAAAACCGCCACAAAATCCGAAAAGATAATTTAAAATGTTTGTTACTTGTTTGCTAATATTGGTGCACGGAATACTAAGGTTATTGTTACAAATAAAAGTCAAAAAGTGCTGCTTTCTGTATATATACTCGTACATACAAAACTCACTTTAAGACGCACCCGAGCAATGTGAGGATAATTCGCTAGTCTACACTAATGTTACAAAGAGAAAGTTTGTAAGTTTGGATGTAGAACATAATCTCTGAAACTATTTATCCAATTTTGAACATTATGTCACTAACAGGAAGCTACATTAATATCGAGTGCTTTATGCTATTTTTTTATAAAAATGTACTTACTGTCAAAATCATAACTTTAATTGGTATAAAAAAATGGCAGCTAGACGGTTTGAAATAAAGCAATAAAATGTACGTCAAAAAGACACCTAGGGACGCATCCGAGCGAGGCGAGGGTAAGTAATAAATAAACTTTAAATGACTCTTATAGTGACATCTATGCTTTAACAGCTTAAATTTCTAAATCGACCTCTAATTTACATATGACTAACAGACCGACGAGCAGGCGTTTTACAAATATCCTAAATATATGCAATTTCACACGTGTTCCCGGTTAACGCTTGAATGTCCGACTTAATGAAATCCGACCAAATTTAATTATTAAATGACAGTTTAACAAGCTGTAACAGGTTAGACGCTAGTTCATTTGCCATTTTTATTTTATTCTAGATGTCCCGAAGGCGATATTTTGTCTAAATTTGAGGTCATATAAAACTTGTATTATTCTATATATACCTATAGCATATTCACTTTATCCCAAGTTTCCCAATTTTCCTGGCAACTTTTCGATTTTTCCTGTAAAAATATAATTCTCGGGCCTTAAAAAATTAATCAAATCGACCCGGCTCTCAAATGACAAGAGAACCAATAGACAGCACTTGTTTTTCATTGTATACTGACACTGCTCTGGCTTATATAATATGACCTCGTCAAAAAAAGGCTTTTTGCTAAGCAAACTATTCTAAAATATCACTTTACGACGTTAAATGTATTGTTACATCTCCATTACGCAAAGTAGGCTCAATACGATGTAGACAGTACACCCAATGCTGTAATTAGCAATGTGCCTGTTTGAAAGATATTTGAATAACGTGAAGGGGAAAATAAAGGTGTGAGTAGATGACAATTTGACAAGATTAGCATTGTGCTCTATAAAAATAATAAAATAGTGATAAAGTCAAATCTCTAGGTATATGATTTTTTTTTAAAACAATGACTGTAATTTACTGTGTACAGAATATGGATTCCAATACAATAGTTACGGAATTTTTTTTCAGTTTGTTTGTATATCTATTAACTTTTCATGAAAAATATACTGAACGGATTTTAACTTAGTTTAGTGCAGTGACAACTTATTACTCGGGTCTACATTTAGGATACCTTTTACTACCTTTTTATTCCAATGGGAAAACAATAACTGATACAGCAGAGTTGTCCTTAAACAAAAATTTCTGTGATTTTATAGTACCTAATTTGAATTAGAGTAGTCACCGTTTTTAATCATAAAAATTATCTGCCATATTTGGCAGATTGGAATTTTTAGGATTTATAGCTTCTGAAATTTCGTGATTAATCTACAGATTACCACTTACAAGTGTTTTTTTTTCTTTTATATACGCATGTAGTAGGACAATGTACATATTATATGAACTAAGTAAGCAAGAAATATCTATTTAAGTAAAAGCCGTATGGGATGTTTATCATTTCATTGTAAGTAATAGCGCTACCATTGTGACCTCAGCTCTACGGAGAGCGCGTTAACGCTCCTCTGGACACGTTAATTGAAAGTGGATTGGAGGTGACAGTGTAGAACTGGTTTTTGATTTTTTGCTATTGAGCGCTTGCGTTTGTTTGTATAAAGCATTGTCTCTACAATTTTGGGCAGTGGTAGCCCAGTGGTAACGCGCTCGCTTGGGAAACCGAGTGAAGCGAGTTCAAATCCCGGGTCTCGCACCTCTGATATTTTCATGTGCGAATCATTTCTAACATGATTACCACTTGCCTTACGGTGAAAGAAAACATCGTGAGAAAACCCGCATGTCTGAGAAAACCTCGCAAGTTTTCGAAAGACATATGAAGTCCGCCAATCCGCACTTGGCCAGTGTGGTGGACTATGGCCTGATCCCCCTCGTATGAAGGGAGGCCCGTGCCCAGCAGTGGGACGTTAAAAGGGCTGAATACTACAATTTTAAAATGACTTCGGGCGATGTTACTACTTTTTGATTAGGTTAGGAAATTTGATTTTGTTTGTAGTTTAAAATTATTTTTCTTTTACATTAAATAAAAAAATTGAAAAGTATTTTCAATTTTTTTTAACTTATGAGTATAATAATGAGTAATTATTTATAAGGATTTATTGAAAATTTGACTCTACATTTAATTCAAACCGAATGCATTACTCTTTATAAGTTACTGTATGGAGTACTGAGGCAGCGTATATAACAATGGTAACAGTGAAAAAATTGTATTAACTAATAAACGCTAATAATAATGGGGAAAGATATCGATCGACATCTGCGAAGAATAGCATTGTAATTCTGTAGTAGTATCGTAGCAATTTAGAATATACTTAACTTTTAATATAAGAGGGATTAAATTCTAATTTTAAATAACTAATCTTAATACTGAGTTACTGTAATGAACCAAAAGTATCGCTTTTAACCATAAAAATATGCTTACAATGTAAGTTATGAAATATATAATAATCGATATCTAGAAGATTCTAACTAAGTCCGTCTTACGTTGCTTTAGGAAACCTACATACGTAATATTATAATTTTTGTTTAAGTTGTACGTTTAATATAAAATCTTTCATCCTGTAAGCACAATCTTTATCTTTTATTAATTGATTTAAAAATATCGACAAGATCATCATGGTTTCCGTGGTGTAGCGGTTATCACATCTGCCTAACACGCAGAAGGCCCCCGGTTCGATCCCGGGCGGAAACATACATTTTTTTTCTTTGTAAAAAAATATTTTTAATTTAGTTAAAAAAATTAAGTATATTTTTATTTTGTAAAATATATACATATATTAGTACATAAGAAAACTCCTGGCATTATTATTCATGTAGTATAACACTTATGTTCAATAGTCATGTAGGTAATGTTTTCATAAGAATTTGCTGCGAAAAATTCAATGTTCAGTGGGTTTAAGTCGCTACTTCTAAGAACATCGGGAATTGGTCCAACTCATAGGTTTAGATCTACTTATATAGATTAATTTTTAGTATAGATTTCTCAGAGATGAGATATTTTCCCGCAGTAAAAAGTATCCTATATGTTGACCCGAATAACTAGGTATCATCATACCAAATTTTATCAAAATCCCTTTAGTGATTTTCCGTGACGCAGTCACAGACAGACAGACAAAAATTCCAAAAACTATAGATTCGGCCTCTGTATCGATAAAAATGTCTATTGCAATAAGATTTTCGAAAAAATATTTAACATATACTTTTTACTGCGGGAAAATATTTCATGTCTGACAAATGTGTACTAAACGTTAAAACGTAACTAGGGACGAAACTGAGCGGAGTGAGGGTGAGTCGCTAGTCGTATAATATATATGCAGATCAAAAATATCTAATCGTTTCCGTAATAACCTCTTCCTTGAAGTAGATTTAAAAAAAAAAAAAGATTAAAAATATTTGTAAAAAATAATTCTGTATATATTGTACCATCTTCTAAGACCAAAATCTTGATACATTTTGTTCAATGTTGCTCGCGCGGCAAAATGAGATATCAGTGGATATTGAATGACGGGGGCGATACTGTAAACACGGTTTCACTTCCATCCCTTTTTCCTCTTCCAAACAAAGATTCCGAGGGATTCGTAGGGATTACCGATAATAAACAGTTTAGCGTATGCATGAATGGTTGGTATATTTTTTGAAATATTTCTTCTCTTCTATACAATGATTTTGATAAAGCAAAATTTAAGCTAGTATTATTTTAGAATGTGAAAAATTTAAATATAAATATCGATGACAGAAAAATCGTGGCTAAAATGCTTATTAGAATAAGGGGCATTGATATAAAAACAGATAAAATAAATGAACGGATCGATTTCTTCCAATACATTATTCTCTTATTTGTGTTATATTTGAATCGTATTTGTGATTAAATCTCTATGTGCCTCGCTAGTTTCATATAAATGTAGACTCAGCATTACTATGTAATTAAATAAGTATTTATGATAGCCCACCAAATTATTTATTAGCCTTTCAACGTCCCACAACTGGGTATGAGATATTATTTTGATAGTTTTACTAGATAAGTTACATCTTATTCTTTATTTAGAAATTTGTTACAAAACCTTTAATGTGATGAAGTATTAAATACTAAATAATCCTTCAAAATAATCACAAGTACGGTTCACGTCGACGTCAAAACCATGCACAATTGACGAGGGTAACCCGGAGCCGGTTAGAACGATCATTTAGTTGACCTCTCCACAGTTTTGATCCGTGTTAATTTATCATATTGTAGGGTTGTTAATTCTACATAACAACATTTGTTTCATGTAAATAGGCAATTGAAAATCTCAATATTATAATCTTTATTCTTCTCTCTTATACGTGCGGAGTGATCTGTGCTCAATCAGCACGTGTTGAAGCCATTAACTAAAGATTGTATCTATACATAATATAATAAAATTCTGAGTCGAATCTGTACATTAAATAATTTTTGGAAAAGCTTATTGAAATAGTCATTATTATCGATACAGAGGCTGAATTTATAGTTTTTACAATTTTTGTCTATCTGTCTATCTGTCTGTCTCGGAACGTATCACGAGAAAACCACTGGACAGACTTTGATGTTGGTATGATGAGAGCTGGTTATCCGGTTTAACATATAGGATACATTTTACTGCGGGAAAATATCTCATCTCTGGGAAATCTATAAGTACTAAAAGTTAGAATGTACGTCGCTAGTTATATAATATGTATTTATCGAGATTCGTTTTAGTCCGGTGTGTGCAACTGGTACAATAGTTGAATTCTTGGAGTAGTGGCTTATATTTATGCGGCTCTAGATCATAAAAGGTCATGGATTCGAGTTCCGCGTTTGATTAAAAAATCAGTAGTAGTTTAATATATTACTATTCGAATTTGTATATTTTATATTTAATTTTTTATAATCACCGTGTAGATGAAATGATAGCGTGAAATCTTTTATTTACTTCTACGCTTACGTGACATCTGCATAGCGAGCTATTTATTATATTTAACAAGACATTATGTTTAATAATATTAGTCTAACTATTGAAAATAAATAGTGTAACCTGAAATATTTTTTCCTATATAAATATTTACTGTCTTCAAAAAGTATACATTTCGTGATCTTTTTAATTCTAAACTGAATTTAACAGTTGTTTTTTTTTAATAATAAACTATAAGAGAATCGAGAGTCGTCACATATACAAAAAGAAATTATAATATTTGTTATACTGATCATTACTTTTCTCATATAATACATTGAGGTCAGTTGTTTATAATAATAAGCTTATATCTTACTTAGAATATCAGAGATAGAAGATTTAATGCCTAACACTAGTGCTCGTAATAACTAGTTATTAGTTATTTAATGGCTATTATTCAATAATAATTATTATTTGTATTAAAATATTTATTCTGTTCTCATGAGTTTTTAATTCCTTTTATATAATTTAGGCTTTTGCCTTTAAAATGTCTATATGAAAGTTATACGACTTCTCAATACATTTTTGTGATAACACAAAGAAATTAGCTTTTTAAAGCACCCTATATATTATTTACGGTATCTCTACATTTTATAGAAAAAAGTTAAAAATTTAACTAACAAAACCAAACAATAAGATTTCACTTTTGGTCGTATTATAATATAGATATGTTATATTTTATTCATAGTATAAGATAATTAATTTCTCTACTATGTGAGGCCCTGATAGGAGCTTGTCAATTATAGTTGAAGATTATAATCAATTTTCATTGTGTTAATAATCATGATGTGTGTAAATTTACATAAAGGGATCTAGCAGAATCCTTGACGAGCGAATAATTAATTGATTAAGAAACTCCATTATGAGATTTGACTAATAACTTTTGTTTTTGAAGGTTTAAAAATTACCTAAGAATAAGTTACGACTTCTAGTTGTACATACTTTTAAAATATCAACCTTCTTTAATTTTGTTGATATATAGCATTAGAAGCTTTTTTTAATGTTTATTTTTTTATTCCTTTTCCGCAGGTATCGGTTAGGACCTATGTATGTATTATGTCATCTCTGGTATCGGTATATTTTAACGGGTTTTTGTTAACGGCTAGTATAGATTTATCGGAAATGAAAAATTTCCCCGCAGTAAAAAGTATCCTATATGTTGACCCAGTTAACCAGCTATCATTCAACCAAATTTCATCAAAATCTGTCCAGTGACGCGTTCCCAGTTCCCAGACAGACAGATAGACAAGAATTTTAAAAACTATAGATTCAGCCTCTGTATCGATAAGAATGACAATTTCAATAAGATTTTCTAAAAGATATTTAATGTACAGAATTGACTCAGAATTTTATCATAATAAGTATTGATTGGTATTGTATGAGATTAAGTAACACTCAATATAGCGTGTGGTTAAATCAGGTCAAATCCTGAGCATTTATCGTTAGAAGCAATATCAGCCAAACTGTGACACTATAGTCGCCTATCTCCAAAAAAACGGGACAAAAAAGTAAAAAGTCTCTCCCTCAGTGACGCAAGCAGCGCAATCATCTCTCTCTGGCAATAACTAGGCTCGGTGTGATACCTGCTGTTACTAACATTACTTTGAACGTAGAAAAGGCGACATTTGCTTGTTTCGGTGGAAAGTTGTATTTAAAAATCTATACATAATATAATAAAATTCTGATTTGAATCTGTACATTACATATTTTTTGGAAAATCTTTTTTAAATAGTCATTATTGTCGATACAGAGGCCCAATCTATAGTTTTTAGATTTTTTGTCTGTCTGTCTGGGAATGCATCACGAGGAACCCACTGGACAGATTTTGATGAAATTTGGTATGATAATAGCTGGTTATCCGGGTTAACATACAGAATACTTTTTACTGCGGGAAAATATCTCAACTCTGAAAAATCTACACTAAACCTTAAAACGTAATTAGGGACGAACCCGCGCGCATCGAGGGTGAGTCGCTAGTTATGATATAAAAATATAGTTGATCATTATCTATAAATTGTCATATGTCCAGGTAGAGGAAATAATATTTTTCTAAAGCAAACTTCATTTTTCCGAAGCTGTCACGTTGCACCTTTCGACGTGAAGCCAATATGCACGTCTGCGGGAAAATATCAATTTCAAAGGATATTATTTTCCTATGACTTTGTTATAACTGACCTGTACTTTAAAAATCTTCTATGCTTTTCTTATAGTATATATCGGATTTGATATTTTGAGAGAAATTCATAAAATTATAAAAGTTAGAAGAAATACTAAACGAAATACATAGATACGAAAAATACTCCATGGTTTGATGTATTTATCATCGTTTAAGTTATGTAAAGCAAGCTTTTAGTAATTTTCTTTAGTTTTCTTAATAAAAAAAGGTTCATAAGATACGTGTAAAATTAGGACGCTAATTTTAACTAAGATCTAATTGCGCTATACGTTTAAAAATTGCAAGTGTACCTCCATAATTTAAGTCAAAAAAAATATTATTATCACATGTTATATATGATATAGTTTCTAAAAAGCCTTTTAATATTAAATATAAGAACAATTTATTTATAAAATATAAATATGTAAAACATTAATATATCAATTGTCTTTCCGCTTTAAATAAATTACTCATTAATATAATATTTCACTAAATGCAAACATTTCAATTTAGTAACAAATCAACTTAAATTCGACTTTTCTAATGAAAACATGTTTATTTGGGAGTACGGAAGTAGACACCGGCTGCAGTCTGTAGGGGGTCTATCGTCGTGAAGCGTCCAGCATCCGGTGTGTGAGAGAAATGGAGATAGGAAATAACTGTCTCTGTAATACTATCAAATCAGACAGTTATTGTAACTGAAATCAATATTTATAAAAAATACAGTATATTAATAAGATTAGCAAATAGCTACCCAATATTGGGCTCATGTATTACAAACAATATTGAGCTAAAAAGTATCCTATATGTTGATCCGGATAACCAGCTATCATCATACTAAATTTCACGAAAATCTGTCAAGTAGTTTTCTCGTGATGCGTTCCCAGACACAAAAATTGTAAAAACTGTAGATTCGGCCTCTGTTTCGATAATAACGACTATTTCAATAAGATTTTCCAAATAGATATTTATGTACAGATTCAATTCAGTTTTATTATATGTATAGATAATGGATTCTTTTTCTAAGTATAGATACTATAAGAGCAAAGGACTTGATCCGCGAAGTGAGAAAGTTAGGCTACCTTTAAATATCGTAATATGTGTAATTTATGAGCTTATTTCGTTTCTTAGCTTTAAAGTTAAACCCCAAAATACTATAAACAAGGAAAGTTTAAAATTAATAGTTTTCAATGCCTTTCCACAGAGTGTCTAGAAGCTTTTCTACATAAGTAGGTTGAAGCACATCTAAGAGTACTAAGAAGCTTTACTATGGAGAATAACATATGTTTAGCGTTATTTTATGTTAATGAAGCTACGTCGACTATTTAAGTAAAATAAATAAAATATGAAATACCAACCAACCAATTTTGTATTATTATTTTATTATTTTATTTTATTAATGCGTTTTCGCTTAAAACATTTAATAACATTTTGCTCTTTACTTATTTAGTTAATCGATAAAATAATTGAAATTGATATAAACTGCAAATGTGCCTCATTGTCATACCTAATATTAGACACTAAGTTATTTTTAAGTCTTCCTTGGCAAGAATGGAATGAGATTTTGTAACTAAAAATCGAGTGGGACTGTGTCGGGGCAGTCGGGGGGTGTGTTGGTTATATATATTATATATATATATATATATATATATATATATATATATATATATATATACATATATATATATATATATATATATATATATATATATATATATATATATATATATATATATATATATATCACTAGCGACTCACCCTCGCTCCGCTCGGGTTCGCCCTTAGTTAAACAATGTTCGCCCTTACTTAAAAATGGAGGGTGGGGGTAAGAGGGTGAAACATACTTTAAGAATTATTCTCATACCTGCCAATAAAAATAGGTCGAGACGTTTTGAATGAAGGAGTGTGACCACAAACACCATGACACGAGATTTATCAGACAATGACAACGGTAACTATGGCAACCTAATGCGATCTTAATGAAGGAGTCATTACGGTCCACTTTTCTTACGTGGTACCCACATGTTTCGGTGGGATTTTAAAGATATTTAAAAAAAAAAACGAAATACACTTTACTTACTACTACTAGTACGTTCTCATCATCAACTCTCATTATTCAATTAACTAAGTTTTTATCATTATATACCTATAAATATGTAAAACTATACCAACATTTATATGCTAAATACGAAATCCACAATCGAGTTAAATAAATGTAGTCCAAATTACTCGTCAAGCACAAATACATGGTGTCAAATTTGACAAATATTTTCTATAACAAATCAGGGTTTTGGCAAATACTAATTACTCGATGTTTGCCTTTAATTAGTTTTGTTTTGGAGCTAACAAATAAATTAACTGATTATATTCTATTTATTTATTTGTACCAATGCGTAAATTTTATTTAAAATAAGATATGTACAGTATAAATATTAAAAAAACACACGCATATATATATATATATATATATATATATATATATATATATATATATATAAATATAATAATTATATAATATATATTAATAATAATTTTTAGAATTTTTGTCTGTTTGTCTGTGCGTTTGTGTACGCTAATCTCAGAAACGGCTTAACCGATTTGGGTGCGATTTGAAGTAATATATTGTAGTGAGCTTCAATTAATATTGACTATTTGTTTTATATCAATCGGTTCACAAATAAAAAAGTTATGTCAATCTAAAGAATCACCAAGTTAGTAATATTTCTCTATAGAAATGAAACGTCTTTTTTTCCAAGTAGGTATAAGTAAGTACTTGTAGTATTGAACTTATTTTCTAATAAAAACATATTTATACTTTCCATGTTTACGAAAAACTCGAGTTGGTAATGTACATAAGCGTTTTTTCACACAATTTATTCCCATTATTTATAAGAAGAGTGTCATAGTATTTTTTATGCAAGTGTTTCCACTTAGATATTTTTATATCACAAATGGTTACAGTCTGATATAAGTAGGTATAGCTAAAGCAAAGGCGCAACACTAGTCAAAATAATATTTGCAGAACTAGCGACTCACCCTAGCTCTGCTTGGGTTCGTTCCAAGGTACGTTTCAATGATTAGTATTTATTTCTCAGATATGAGATATTTTCCCGCATTAAAAAGCATTCTATATGTTGACCCGGATAACCAGCTATCATCATACCAAATTTCATCAAAATCTGTCCAGCGATTTTCGTGATTCGTTCCCAGACAGACAGACAGACAGACAAAAATTCTAAAATCTATAGAGTCGGTCTTTGTATTGATAATAATGACTATTTCAATAAACTTTTCCAAAATATATTTAATGTACATATTCCACTCAGAATTTTGTTATACGTATAGATTATGAAATATTTCTTTTTATAATTCTGAAAATAGATTTTTTTTGTTAGAGTATGTCTCAAAATCCAGCAAAACATATACTGAGCTGGAAAAAATCAATACTCTGTTTCTCCCATAGCACCAATATAATTTAAACAAAGTTACGTAAGCGAAAATGCTCAATATTACACGCTATTATAGATAAAAGCCCCGCAGAAACAGTCAGTAATCACGTTACAATATGATCGAGTTACCGCTCAGAGTTTGATCCGGGACCGAAGGGACCTTTAAAGGCAACAATTTTTTTGCCTAAAATGTTCTGCGAATACGAAAAATGAGATTGAGGAGGAAAGAAAATATATTTAACTGTAGAGCGTTTTGAGGGTAAATCATTTTAGTATAAAAATTGTTTGGTTTAAATGTTAGACGGCGTGAATTTATTTTATCTTTGGACCACTGGTGGCTTACCGTACTTATACAAATATGTTTATATCTTAACTAGCGACTCACCCTCGATGCGCTCGAGTTCGTCCCTACTTACGTTTTAACGTTTATTATAGATTTCTCAGAGGTAAGATATTAAAAAGTATCCTATATGTTGCCCCACATAACCAACTGTCATCATACCAAATTTCATCAAAATGATAAAAAGGAGACAAAAATTCTAAAAACTGTAGATCGGCCTCTGTATCGTTAATAATGATTATTTCAATAAGATTTTCTAAAAAAATATTTAATGTACAGATTCGATTCAGAATTTTATTATATGTATAGATATATAAAATTCGTCCGCGAACGGAGAGAGAACCTGAGAAACGGCAACTCTAAGCTAGAAATTCTATCACAAAGTCAAAGATTTTTTTTTATAAGTGTGCTACAGTAACGCTTTATTTTCATTTTCAGGTAATTCATAATGAGGCCTAGAAAAATCTGTCAGCATTACAAACCCGCACAACAACGATTGGTAAATAAATTTTGAATAGGCATCGCTATTCTATTTAAAAGAAATATCGAATCATGGATTTAGTTTTTTTCATCAGGTATTTTTTATGTTTTTTTTTATTATACCTATACTTTTTTATTATGGTGCGTGTTGTATCCTTACGTCGCGTCGCCTTAAACTCTTATAGATAAATAATACTACAAAATTTTGTTATTATTAATTTATTTTTATGTTGTTTGTAACATTTATTACAAGTATCCCTGCACTTGTTATACGACGTGCATCTAAATATTTAGCTAGATAAAGATATGACCACACAAATATCTCACCATAAGATGTTGTCAACTACAGATACCAAATAATGAGGGTCAGCGTGAAATCTACCAACGGACTGACACCTCTTGCGAGCTTTACACATTTATAAAGCATATTACAGTATGTACAAATAAGTACGTACGGTAATATTCTTTTATATTTTGATTTTATACATAAACCAATAATATTATAGAACATTATTGTAATTCATATTAATTTTATTATTTTCACAAAATTATTAATACAAAATAATCAACCTATCAATAATAGAGTATTTTATATACGTAATTTGGATCTGTCTTGATGGCAAAGCAAAATTGAAGCCAGTAAAAGTATTGTTCGTATTCAGCCCTTCTTAATGTCCCACTACTGTGCATGCTTTCATTCAATGTTAGGGGAATCATACCATAGTCGACCATGCTGGCTAAATGCGGGTTGGCCGACTCCATATGTCTTTCCAAAACTTGCTAGGTTTTTCTGACAGCAGATTTCCTCACGATGTTTCCATCACCGTAAGACAATAAGAAAATATTCGCACACGAAAATAACAGATGTGCGAGACCCGAGATTGGAACCCGCTTCACTCCGTTTCGCAAGCGAGCGCGTTACTGGACTACCACTGCCTTAATAAATTTAAATATGTATGTATAAAGCTTATTAACATTTTTGGGATAAACAAATAAAGCACTATAATCGCTTAATATTCCATGAGTAAGATCTATATTATGGGGATACTCTATAGTAATTTCAACAAATCTATTGAAGCGTTGGAGAAGCACCTTAAAGATTATCAACAGTCCTTTCCTGTGGAATAAACGTCTTGTTGTTGTTTACTGTTCTGTCTCAACGATTCTCCCTATTGTATTAGTACGAGTTTCATATGTTAAACGGATTTTCGATATGTTAATTTTGAACCGCAATGAATGTTTAAATAATTTATTTTAGTGAGTTGTAGATTTAAGTAATGTTAGTTTTGTATACCTTCTTAGAATTCTTATATAACTTATTCTTGAAAGCAAATGCTTTCTTACTAGGTAATGTATTTAAGCAATACATTATTATACTTTCCTTCTTTCCTTGATTTACGAGTATATTTGACATAATAAATAATAATAAATATTTTCCAATGTGGTACCATTTTTTTATTTCATTGTATAATTTTATAGGTACGTAGTTGTACTGTTTGTAACAACTATATAATGACCTTTGAGACGTCTGAAGCCTTAGTCTTTTCCGTGACCATGATTACTGTAAAGCATTCGAAATATCGGGAACCAAAAATCAGAATAAATCCACAAAAAAATCCGAATAGATAGTTAAGTAAGTAAAGATATTTACAAAACAATATATGTATGTCTACATCTAAGTATATTGTATATCGATATTTTAAACGAAATAATGTAAAGAAAACAGCGCTGATTTATTTTATGTTAAATTTTTAGCAATATTGGATAGCTTCATATTATTTTATGCTTATTATATTAACAGCATTTTATATATTATTATTGGATTTTCAGAAATATTTTTTATAATTTCACAAACCTACGGAAGAACAAAATACGCACGAAACAAATCATTTACAAACGCAGACAGGTACACGGTTCGTTCGAAAGTTCAAATAACGAGTTTCGCCATTGTTTATTGTTGAGGGCCACAATCAAATCGGTGAAGCGACACGACGCGACGTGGCGCGACGCAAACACCGTATGGTAAAGTAACAGTGTGTTCAAAGTTTAATTAGACAGTCAGCTACAGATACCGTTCAAGTTTAAAATAAAATATAATTTATAAGGTTATTTACTTGTAATGCTTTTTAAGTATTTCTAAAAAAAATTGAGTCCGTTTTAACATCCACTGGCATAGGCCTCTATTCAATGCGAGGGAACAAGCTATGTGAAAATATGTTACTTTGTAAATAATATATAAGGGAAAAATATTTATATTAGTGTTGTTTATATAGCCTAATATTGATTGAGCATTTATTTACGTTCTGGGATATATTGTAGCATAAGTTACTCTATGTATAATTAACTACCTCTTTGCAAAATATCAGTCTGTTCTATTGCTTGTTCTCTTGTTATGTATTTATATTAGAAATAATTTTATTACACCACTTAGATAAGAACACTGTCGCCTTTAATTGATACCAGCTATCAATATTTATTAAAACATAATGTTAAAATGTGAACAAAACTACAACGGAAATAAAAGTTGCTCCAATTTTCAAAGAATAAAATAAAAGTCCTTTTGACTTTCAAAATACAATGTCGCAGTAGAAGCGCTTTGAAGCTGCATGCAGTTTTAAACTAAGCGCCGTTTTGTACTTTCGTTTGAAACTCGCAACAGAATTCCAAACAAACCTTCACACTCGCAAATCGCAATTAAACTTGTTAGAACGCGTTTTCATTGTTTCTGGTCTGCTACGTAGCGTCTTGTGTAATGCAAGATATAATGAATCGTGATATTCATGAGAAACAAAAATAGTACACATAATCCATACTAAAACTATAAATGTGGAAGTAACTCTGTCTATTACCTTTTCATGCTTAAACCGCTGAACAGATTTTGATAAAATTTGATATGGGCATAGAGTCTATCCTGGGATCAGAGTACCTTTTAATCCCGCCTCGCTTATCATGCTAGCGGATCCGTCGACAGAATTAGTTTAATTATAAAATATTTATTTATTGTATAGTCACTCTTCTTTAATTTAAAGCAAAATAATTTCTTACTTAAATACCTGTACCTATATAACTTTAATAATGATAATAATATTAGCAATACTACTATTTTAGCTCATCGGATTACTACACATTGTTATTAGTTTTTCTTTTATGATTTTAGAATAAGTTTTACATTTTATCATAAATATGTGTTACATTAAAATCATTTGTAAAATATGAACAATTAAATGTTTTAATATTTTGTTATTTATTACTTTCATATAGCGTCACAAGCTACGATGTAGAGTCTAACTCTGGTGTGATTGTGATTGTGGATTTATAAAAAATACTTATAGCGTGGTTAAAATTAAGTATCAAGATAATGATTCATACTAATATATTAAAGAGTGTGTGTTTGTTGGTTTTCCTTTAGTTTCATGCAAACATCGACGAACTGGAGAGTCGTTTAGGCTGCTAAATTACTCATCAAATTTAAAAAAAAGGAGCATAACTTGTACAAAATACTTGATTTGTCCATATTTTTTCGTAGATATACTACGTGATACCCTCTTTAAGGGTTTTTTCTAAAGAATGATTACCTCAAGAAGCATCTCACATTAATTTAAACCAAAATATCCACCTCTGTGGATGAAATACTCACTTTTGACCGATATTGAAGTTAATTTATCTTTTTGTTTTTCTAACGCAATAATTGGTTTAAGTGAGATTTCAAAAACGTACTGGAGTAATTAATTTTATATAATACCCATAAAATGATTATTGTATATATTGACACATTGTGTTTAAACAATATTTTCAAAATAATTTTATGTACATAATTTTCCCTACTTAAGATTTATCTGTCTCAAAATCTCTTTCAGTTGAAAAAACATTGTTTGTCGACATCCCCTTTAAATCTGCTAAACTCTGTGTGGTACTTGAGTCCACTCCAACGCTGCTGATCGGCGTGGGGTGTGAAGATTACTGATATCTTAGGGCTATAAGAGGCAAGGAAAAATAAAATAGATTTGATTTTTTCGCAAATTGTTTTGGTTATTTTAGATAAGGTGTGAAACTTGAAGTTATATTGTAACTTTTACAATAAAATGCAATCTTTTGAATTGGGATGTAATTAACATCAAATTATTATAGAACTAGCGACTCACTCTCGCTTCACTCGGGTTCATCCCTAAGTACGTTTTAATGGTTACTTAATATAATATGCATGTATTATAGATATAAATCTTCCTCTTGAATCACTCTATCTATTGCTAAAAGCTGGATTTAAATCCGTTGTATAGTTTAAGAGATCTAAGCGTATAAATATACTATGTATAGATATTTTTGTAAAAATTTTAAATTACAATAATGAGTACTTAAAGAGATGTCTGAAAAAATCATTTTTATAGCAAACAAATTAAAAACTATTCAATCAAATCTAGGAATGATAATTGAAGTAACATGATGATATAACAATTTTATTATCGAGTTGATTTAATGATAAAATCTCAAAGTAGATACTAAAAATTTTCAATGGCCAATAAACTTCTTGTATTTAGGGATTTGAGTCAAATTTTATTATAGACAGTGAGTGGTTTGTTAATGAAGCTAGATGGAAACCATCGTATATTTTTTTTAAAGAAATATATAAAACTAATTTTTTGCCATATTTTCTTATAATTTTAAAAAATAAATGAACTGTAAAAACATGTTTAAAACAAGCTTTTATAGGTTTATTTTCGTCTTTTTAGCACCTTAAAATAAGAGAGAAGAATCAGGTCATAATTATCATAAAAATTATTGTCATCAGAACTGAACTAACATGTAAACGCCGGGAACCAAAAATCCAAATAAATCCGCGAAAAAATCCGAAAAGATAGTTTTATTTAAAATAACATGTAAAATTTAAACTGTTTAGGGTAAGAGGAAGTTGTTCTTATTCATCTTGCAAGGTTTAACCTATAGAGACATACAAACTCACAAGCGTCGCAAGTTAGATAAAAGCTTTTAAGAATTAAAAGAAATAACACATTAAATTGAAGTCGAATAGTAAGTTGACGGAACATTGTACTAAGTTAACATATTATTTTTTAAATTAGAAAGTAGACAGTACTAATTTATATTGTACTAGCGGAAAAAAAATAAAGCTATCCCACGGGAACCGTACATTTTTCCGGGATGAAAAGTAACCTGTTGTTTGACCGGCAATATAAGGTATCAGCATTGCAAATTTTACTAAAATAAGTGCATAAGTTGTTGTGTACTAAGCTGTATAAGTTACTTTAGTTTTTTAACTATACTACAGGAACTCTTTAATTTTCCGGGATGAAATGTACCTAAAATGTTGACTGGAGATATAAGGTATTAACATGCAAATCTTCATTTAAATCGGTCCAACAGTTTCAGAGATTAGCCCGTACAAACAGACAAACAGACAGAGAACCAAAAAATTTGAAAAAAAACCTACATACCCCTGACTCAGTTTTTTGGTTATTTTTTCTATGTACAGACATTCGACCTCTACAGTTTATTATATGTATAGATACTACCAACAATACTTTGACCGCTGGTTGTGCCTAGGTACCTTAATATTTATAGTATTATATTATACACAGACAGCGCCACCTTTGGCTAATTTTGTTACTAACCGTACATTTTTTCCGGGATAAAAAGTAACCCATGTTATTCCAGATAATCGATCTCTGTGCCTTTCATCCAGATCCGTTCAGCTGTTCTGGCGTGATTGAGTAACAAACATCCATCTAAAATTCGCATTTATAATATTAATGGAATATATTGTATTGTACTGTACTTATATGTATAATTTATAAACTGTTTATAACAGTTTATAAATAACAAGTGTACCGCATGCCGGCCGCGGCACGCTGAAATCGCATCAACTATGGCGACAACTAATAAACTAACTTCATTAAATAACGCGCTCGAAACTTGTCCGGTGACAATTGAAGGATCTACGAAGGAAATGACTGAAATAGATTATATTATTTATTATATTACTCCAAATTTTTATTGTATTTTTAATTGACTGTTACAGTAATAGGTTTTAAATCTAACTTTAGCTTATCGTTAGAATCTTAAAAATATTATGTACTTAAATAATATACTTTTCTTAAATATTGAAGGTTAAATTACTTAGTTAATTTATATTTTAAATAAATTCAACGAGGAGTTAATGATTCTTAATAGACAGTAAAAAATCTCAATTCAATTTTTTTGTTCAGTAGTTTCTAGGAGACCCGTTTGTGCATATAAATAGTTATTAGCCAGCGTTAGCCATATAATTTTTTTTCTTAATAATATTGCGAATATTGACATTAATAATTTTTATACGATACTAACGTCACGCAATTGTTTTGTCTTCCCGGAACCACTCCACTAACACTAAAACTTTATAGTATGGTATTAAAGTTCAAATTGACTTTTAAGTATTATTACGAATCTTTGTATGGGAGTATAGAAAAGTGTTGTTTTTAAACTTTTTCCAGGCATTTTTTTATTTTTTTTTCTCCGCAAGAACCATCCTCGTACTACAAGGAATATTCTAAAAAAACAATTAGCGAAATCGGTTCAACTGCTCTCGAGATTTTCATTTTTGTATTATAGAAGATGACTAAATTCTTTTTGATGAGTAACATAAATTAAGTTTTGTACTATAATTAAGTTAACTACAATATTATTTTATAAAATATTTTGTTCAGAATGGAAAACATATCAGAATGTAATAAATAATACTCGTATATAGATTTTAGATTGCATCAGATTAGTACATTGGCACGTACAAACAGCATTGGCTATCTGCCATGCTTTCAACATTCATTTTATAATTCACAAAAGTTTCTTCTCAATTTCAGTTGGAAATAATATTGTAATAGGTTTACTTCAATTATTTTTGAGTCTATGTTTGTATTGATAAAAAATATTTAGAATAGTTTTTCCAGTTATACTTTAAAACGAATCGAAAATACAAAAAAAAATGACTAAAAATAATCTGAAATATTTTGAGGAAATTTTCATATGTGATAGAATCTAGCAAGTTTTTGAAAGCCATGTGAAGTTCATCAACCAGAATTTAGCCACCGTTATGGACTATAGCCGAACACCCCAATGAAAGGAAGCCCGTGCCCAGTGGTGGGACGTTAAAAGTGCTGAATAAAATTGTTTTGTTTTTTTGCTATTTTAATATGTATACTGACATTTATGGGAATGGTTCCAAATAATTACTTTAACAGTATATATTGTACAAAAACTAAATTATTAAGATTGCGGTGCTCAAGTAGCGAACTTCAATGCGTCTGCTTTTTAAAGAGTCGAATATTCAAGAATAAAAAACTTACTTTTCATATTGAAGGGGTAGTATTTGCCATCTCCAATTATTGCATGCATTATAGTGCACGTCAAGTGTTGAGCAAGTGTTGACTGGCTCGTGCGAGTGGCTATAGTTTGTAGTGGGAACAACGTCACCTGAGTTCGAAACTTTCGACGGTAATACGACGAACTTCGTTGGGAAATTGAATTTTATGAATATATTGAATTTCATAATAATTAACGCTGCAATATAAGCTGTGGGTTTTAGATTAAATTTTTAATTGGTCTAGCCTTAAATAATTTTTTTTTAATTATTTTAATTTTATACTAAGAGGAAAATGCAATAAGTTTAAATATTTACTATGTATAAACTACTACTTTTAGTCTAATAATGGCATCAGTAGGATTTAAGGAGAGTCTGTAAGGAGAATTGCCCTGTAATGTAACAGAGTATACCTATATCCTCATAAGTGACCTCCTCGATGCTTATTAGTATATAATTTATAATATTTAAATGATAATTGAAACAAATATATTTAAAGTATTCTAAAACTTACTATTTTTATCGATGCGCTATGAGAGCGGAACCGCAGGCATAATGTAGTATTATAAGTTTTGCTGTTATTTTTACACTCCCGTTTTTGTTGTATTGTCACCCTCATAAGCGACAAGACGATATTTTTGAATTATATAGCTGTAAACTAAGTTCAGGAACATTGGTCTCTATAAAAGCTCTGTAACAGTAGCACCAAAACGTTTGCTTACAATGCCACACGAGCGTAACATTTGACTGAAATTGTGCCTTTAATGGAAACCCTTAATGCATTGGAATAGGGCTTATAATACCATAGCAAGTTAGTTTAGTTTGCTTAAACTGTTATAGGTTACAACCTACATGATCGGTTTGACTGAAAAGCGTATGCGATCCTATGTATACAAGTAAAGTGAGAGTTGAGTATTTTTATAAAATTATTGTTAATCTATACATATTATAAAAAAGTCCCCCGCTTCGTCTGTCTATCTGAACGAGATAATCTCTAAAACTACCAAACGGATTTTCATACTGTTTTTACCAATAGATGGAGTGATTCATGAGGAAGGTTTAAGTGTATAATTCGGTAAGATTTTGTGTAAATTGTCTGAAATATGACGATGATTGTTGAAGATGGCGGTAAAAAATATGTTTTATTGGCGTGCGTCGCGTAAACTAATAAAGTTATATGAAAACAATGTATTACGGAATTATTTCTCTTAAAAATATCTTCCTATTAAACTGTAACAACGCTGTAGGTACATACCTAAGGATGCCCAAATGAAGTCAGGGTAAGTCACTAGTATTATATAAGTGGTAAATTGTTAACATGAAAGATTTGCTAACATTGTATATTTTTAGTAAAAGAAAATTATTAGATTTTTACAATCTTAGTAATGTAAGCGATTGCTTAGTAGATTTATACTTATGTACGAAACTAGCAGAACCCGCGGCTTCGCTCGCGCTAAAACTACAGAAAAACTCGAAAAAGGTAGGTTTCATAAAAACTTTCATCCCTTATTTTACCCCCTTAAGTGATAAATTACGAAAAATGCTTAAACAGGTATTTTTATTTAAAAGCATTACTAATGCTCTTAAATAAAAGTAATTTTGATCACAAATATTTTATTGGATTGTATTATAACGTGGTTTCCCGTGGGAATGAGATAATCTCCCGCGGTATGTAAAGTAGCCTATGTCACTCTCCAGCCCTCCAAATATCTCCAGACAAAAAAATACGCCAATTCGTTACTCTGTTTCGATGTGAAAGAAAGACAAAGAAACACACTTACATATTTATAATATTCAGTATGACGAAACGACGTTCGCCATTAATCAGAATCTTAACAAATAATTAGTTTTTTATTAATTTATTGTTAATATCTAATATCTATTTAGATTTAAATCTGTAACACGTCATGGAGTTGTAAGTGACATTGCCTTGGGCAGTTTGTTATCTGGTGTATGTTCGCAAACTCTCGGCTCTAAAATGTTTTTTGGTTCCCGACATTTCGAATGCTTTACGGCAATCATGGTCAAGGGAGAGATTAAGGTTTTAGACGACTCAAAGGCCATTATAAACTATTACAGGCAGTGTCTACTTCGCAAAATCATTTCAAAAATTCACAAATGGCACCAAAATACCCGATAATATATGTTAATTTTGAATTATAAACATAAAAAAAAATTAGATAAGATTTATAATTGAATATGGCAATATAATTTATTTAATTTTAGCTGTAATAATTATTACATTTTTTTAAACTTTATTGATTAGTAATCTCTAAAGAAAATTAAAAATATTTAAGCAAAATTTGTATTATTTTATACATAATTTAAAAGTTAAAAATATTAATTTAGTTTGCAAAAAAAATATAAATTTTCTAAATATTAAGAAAGTATAATGCTAATTTTGTTAGAGTTATTTAAAGCTCTCATGATTATAAAAATATCCACGATGGGTTGTGAACGATGAAAAAATTGATCAAAAATAATTAATCGGCTCGAATCTCCTACATACACGTATAATAAATTTTGTAACCCTAAAAAAATATAAAGTAAAATCTATTTATTCCGATAAAAAAATTCTGTACGTAGGTAATATACCTTGCTGAAGTATCGAGATATCTAAAACGTTATAATTATATCTTGTGCTCTCTCTCTCTTATCATAATGTAAAGGCCTGAAAAAATAATACGATGGGGTAAAAATAGTATGAAAAATTAATTAAATTAAATGTACCTTGTAATTGAATCAAAGTAAATACGACGTGGTCACGTTAATCTGACAAAAAAATGCAGACCTTACTCCATAGTATAAGCTAAAATTCTTTAAAATTTTATAATATCGCGATTTGTAGAAAAAAAACCTTTTAAGCTTATATAACAGTTTTCACGGTTACTTGTTTAACTAAACGATCAGTCATATATTTCGCCCATTCTTCTTAGACCTACGAAGGAGAAAAGTTGAAGAATCTTTATTTTCTTTACCTAAACTTTTATATAATGTATTCAGCCCTTTTTAACATCCCACTGCTAGGCACGGGCCTCCCTTCAATACGAGGGGGATCAGGCCATAGTCCACCACGCTGGCCATGTGCGAGTTTGCGGACTTCACATGTCTTTCGAAAACTTGCTAGGTTCTCTCAGACATGCAGGTTTCCTCACGATGTTTTCCTTCACCGTTAAGACAAGTGGTAATCATGTTAGAAATGATTCGCACATGAAAATATCAGAGGTGCGAGACCCGGGATTCGAACTCGCTTCACTGGGTTTCCCAAGAGAGCGCGTTACCACTGGGCTACCACTGCCTTTAACAACATTTATATATATTTAAAAAACATTTATATAAATTCTGTGCTAAATAAAATTATATAAAAAATCGAATAACATGTCCAAACCCGCTTATAACTTAAGGCCATTTTGAAATCTATGTATGCATATTGACAGCAGTAAAATTAAGCTGACAATACACCTATAGCAGCCATCACATTTGTACTTCGCCATTGTTTGCCGTTACGATGAATTTACTCTTCGAATATATTCTGCATCATGAATAACAAATGCTTGATTATTATTATAGGTGAAATGAATGGTCATTTGGAGAATAATTTGCTGTTTCCTGCTTATTACGTTTCATGGAATCAAATCAGGTGAATAACTAAATGGACTTGGTGTTTTGGTGTCATAATTTTTGTAAAATTGTAATAAGCTGTTAAACTTACAAGCTTAGACATGGAATTTCGAAGTAGAAATAATTATTATAAATTAAACAGGCTAGGGTCAAAATCTGAAAATGGGTGAAGATGACAACGGAAGAAACGCAAGACATAATATGTATGTATATAATATGTAATGCTCGTAACGCTTCACGCTCTTTTCTTCGACTAACAAGGTCCTATGTTTTCCTTTACCAATAAGAATCCTTTTATTTTCTATGCTAAGAATACCCTATTCATATGCTAGATATATACTTACATGTATTTAATAGTAAAAAATAAGATCAATATGTAATCAATGTTATTATAAACTAGCGACTCACCCTCGCTTCTCTCGGGTTCATCCCCAGCTTGATTTCCCATACAAACTTTCATTCCTATTTTCACCCCTTAAGGGATGATTTCCGGGATAAAAAGTGTCCTATGTCCTTCCCAGGGTCTCAAACGATCTTCTTACCAAACATCTAAATCGGTTCAGTAGATTCAGAGATTGCCCCCTACAACGTCACAAACTCACAAACTTTACTTCTCTATAATATTAGTATAGATTACTATTAACGAATAATGTCACCCTTAAAATTACTTTAGAATTTTTTTTACCATTATTTGATTATGTTGTCCAATTATTCCGTCGTGGAACTTAGTGCTGCAGTAGAAGTTTTCCATACCCTTCTATCTTTAGCTATTGCTTCGACATGGTTCCACGAGATTCCCACTCTTCTAAGGTCTAAGATTTTACCATTATTTAGTTAAACAATATTATTTTATTTTCAAAACTCAATTCGATATTAACAAGATCTTTGTAAATCCAATAAAATCGTTCTACAAACTAGTAAATATTATTTTTAGGAGACAAAAGACCAAGTAATCTCCCTTTTATCTTAAACACAATACCAATCCTCAAAGCCACTCACTATTTCAAGTAATAAAATCAAAAATCACATTCTTCGCGACTTCTATTCGGAGTTACTTTTATTTCGATTTGAAACGTCGCTGTCAAACCAAATCCGCAGATATAAAGCGGTTGATCTTGCAATATAGAAAATTGTATTTCTAAGATATTTCCAAAGCCCGTTTACAGCCAGCTACTGAAAATTTAATTTGGTATCTGAAATTGATTTCTTTTAATGAAGTGTCAACTGGATTTAAAAATATTACCTTAATATTTATAAGATATATTTATTTTCCACTTCAAATAAGAAAGGCAGTCAATTTAAAATCATATTAGTATATAACTTGCTTGACAGCACAATCATAGTCGTCCAATAATAAGTGATTTAATTAAGTATGAATCTATACTAATATTATAAATGTGAAAGTTTGTGAGTATGTATGGATGTTTGTTACTCTTTCACGCCAGAACGGCTGAACGGATCTGGATGAAAATTGGTACAGAGATAGATTATAGTCTAGAATAATACATAGGCTTCTTTGTATCTCAGAAAAATATACGGTTACCGTGGTATAGGTTTGTTTTTGTTTTCCTAGAGGCGAACCCGAGCGAAGCGAGGTTTAGCCGCTAGTATTATATGTGAATAGTTGTGTACGTATATATTAGACTTTGTTTTTTTTCTGCTTTTGCCTTTTTAAATATTCGCCAACCATTAACCATGCAACTCTACGAGTTCCTTTCTAATACACGAGTAGGTTGCTTGGGAGAGTTTAGTTTAATTAAGTGAAAAGGCCGCCCTACACTGAAATTCATGTAAATTAATGCATTTTTACATTGTATTTTTGGTGTAACAAAGAATTAAATAAATATATATATATATATATATATATATATATATATATATATATATATATATAATGTAAGTATTTATATATAATCATATTTATTATCATCATAATCAGTCTGCTTTCGTCCAATACTGAGTGGACTCTTCTATGGCACGTTACTCTCTACGCTTTCAATCGCTGCCATTTTGCGTATATCTTCCTTAGACATCGCTATTACTATCAAACCGTGGGCTCCACTCTAGACCCCGTCTATTCAATCTGTCTTTGGTTCTGCGACGAACGTAATAAGCCCACAACCTGGTCAGCTATTTAATCATATTTATACTATATATTTTTTATATCTAATCTACGGCATGTTGCAGCTAAGGTAAATATTTGAAAAACTCACATAACAAGCTCTAATATAACAAAAGCTCACTCGCATACGGTTTAATTTACCGAGTTACCGAGTTGCCAAGCTTGGTACAAAATAAACTTTTTAGTATTAACTAGGGCGCTCACAATTCACTTCTGATTTGCTTATTTGCCAACCAAAACATACTTGACTAAAGGTCCTTTGAGAGGAAATCACGAAAACTATGAGTATCACATATTTATTGTTCTATATGTTTAAACATGACATAACATATTTAAAAGGTTTTTTCTATTTTCTTTTTATGTATATCAATTCATTTCTTCACGTTGTTATGCAAAATTAAATATTATTTCTACATTTTACTGAAATGTTTATTTATTTTAAGTATTTTTTATCTAAAAGCCTAAATAAATAATCTATTTAATAAGTTTCTCGTAAAGATAATTTTTATAAATACTTTGCTCGAAAAGATCAGTCTATTTAATATAATAGCAGCAGATTAAGGAGAGGAGTCTATCTATCTAGTATGATATACTATAACTGTAAATAAAATTGAAGCATGTGTTTGTAAAAATATCTCGTATTAGACCTTTATGAGTTATTTGTAGAATTTATTTCACAATTATTGCATAATAATGTTACATACACGCAAAACACACAGCATATCCTATGTTTTTCTTTGGTAAACGAATCACTTGATAACAACAGGACCGATATTGCTAACTTTTTATTAAAAACCATTAGGTTATTATTTTTTTTATGTAAAAATCAAAAAGGATTTCCCGATTTCTTGGGAAATTCAGGAGACTTAAAGTTTTCTTTTTTTTTATAGGATTTTTAGAACAAACTTAAAGATCATTTTGGACAGGTCCAAACTAATTAGTTTATAGTTATTTTGTGTAGGTATTAAATATATATATATATATATATATATATATATATATATATATATATATATATATATATATATATATATATATATATATATATATATATGATTAAATGTTACATTAAAATATTTACTAAGACCATCATTTCAGTAGTCATTTTCAGTCGGGACTATTTCAAGAGGAATGGTGTAGAATGCAATTTCCGGTACAAAGAGCTTAGGGCCTTCCCAAAATACACGTGATTGGAGTATTGGACCGCCCTTACTTATTTTATTCTATTTCATTTTATATTCTGGTTTGTGTTTAATTCAAGATTTTATATATAAATACTAGCATTACCCGCGTCTCCGCCCGCGTTCAGATGACCAAAAACCGAATTCTTAGATTTTACATATTAGTATACTCTTACATTGCAGTTTTTGTATTTTTCTCCGAAATGAGACATTTTCTCGCGGTAAAAAGTAACCTATATTATATTGACCCGGATAACCAGCTATCACCATACCAAATTTCATCAAAATCCCTCCAGGGTTTTTCCCTAATGCGGTAACAGACAGACAGACTGACAAAAATTCTAAAAACTATAGATTCGGCCTCTGTATCGATAATAACGTTTACTTCAATAAGATTTTCCAAAAAATATTTAATGTAAGGATTTGGCTTAGTTACAATTTTATTATGTATATTATATATGTATATTATTACTGTATTATATATGTATATTATAATCATAATACATTAATAATATACATATATTATATATGTATATTATTACTGTATTATGATTATGATTATTACAGTCTAGAATCACAAAATATTTATTTGATTCCTTTAATTTTGCAATAGAAATTCTGGAAAAATAAAAAGTAAAAGTTTTATACCTAACATTATTTTTTAGCCTTTTTTGTTTTAGAGAACTAATCTGGATTACATTTGAGAACATAACTAATTAGTAAGAATGAACCGGAGTATTTTGTTTTTAACTTTCCGATCATTTTTTTCATTCACTTCTACGAATGTCGATTATGTTAGGAAATTCAAAGTGTTGTCAAAAAGAAATACTCTTGAGACTTTGCTTACATAATTGTGGTTTCAATACTAGAATTTAATAACTAACTTAGAAGGTTAGTTAGTTTTTGTCATCAAAACTATCGACAAGTCAAAATTATAATAATTTACTAGCAGAACTCGCGGCTTCGCTCACGCTAAAACTAGAAAAAAATATCTATAAAGGTAGTTTCATACAAACTTTCATCACCTATTTTACCCCCTTATAGGATGAATTCCAAAAAATGCTAAAACACGTATTTATTTAATTTTATTGAAGAACATTAATACCTAGTTTCAAGTCATTCTAATCATAAATATTTTTTGGATTGTATTATAACGTGTTTTCCAGTGGAATTAGTTAATTTCCCGCAGTAAAAAGTAGCCTATGTCACTCTCCAGCCCTCCAACTCTCTAAACACAAAAAATCACGCCAATCCGTCAAACACAAGAACAAACAAACACACTTTCACGTATATAATATTAGTATGGATGAAATTACCAGCACTTTGTTTGGCTAGGGTTAGGTGTTTACGTATTACATATTTATACATATATAAATACTGTTAATGTACTGAAAGGGGGACGGACAGACAAATTTGTGTATAGGTGAAGCTACCGGCTTCAATGAAGGCAATCAACGGCCGTTGACCCGTGGGGGGTAATCAATATTTCGGGCTTTTCATTTCAATTGACAGGCATTACTTATGGGTCAGGCATGTTATTATGTTTGAATAATTTATTTATGTATGAGGTGTCGGAGGTATCCATTAGACTAAATTAAATATTTTCTTTGTAATAACAAGGGCAATATTGTTATATAAGTTTTTTATAAACTTATTTTTAGTACATTAGCGATAAAATCATGTAATTTAAAAATGCTGTCGTTATACTATGTAATTGTAAGAGCTTAAAAATTACTTACCCATAAAGTTTTTATAAGTAAGATATTATTTATTTATAGAAAAAACACAAAATAACTGCAAAACTTGATTACAATTTGTAATAACAATACGTACGAATAGAACTTAAAAAATTACATATTAATTACATACATCTAAGTTATTTTGAAGTAAAACTTACATATGAGCTAACAACTAAGCTGCACTAAACAACAAAATACCATAACAAATTCTTAAATATTTTTGATCAGTCAGAAACTACTGACACAAATATCGTTACTAATTGACCAATTATGTTATTAAAGATGTAACTTTCAATTAGTGACCACTCATAACCCCCTACAGAGGGACTAACCCACGTTTCTAAGTTCTATTGTCGATTGAAAAAGGGAACAAATAATAATTTGAATAATATTTAAGTGCATTCTTTCATTGATGTAATAAAACTGTATAATATGTTAAAATTTATATATATATATATATATATATATATATATATATATATATATATATATATATATATATATATATATATACCTAATCTAGTCCTACTATTAAAATACAATATATGATAACATATAATATGTAGTTATAATTATTACCGCGGCTCCGCCCGCGGTCAGATGACCAAAAACCAAATTCTTAGGTTTTATGTATTAGTATACTCTTACATTACAGTTTTTTTAATATTTTAGAAATGAAACATTTTCCCGCTGTAAAAAGTATCCTATATATTGACCCGGATAACCAGGTATTATCATACCAAATTTCATCAAAATCCTTTCCAGTAGTTTTTCTGTGATGCGGTAACAGGCAGACAGACAAACAAAAATTCTAAAAACTATAGATTCGGCCTCTGTATCGATAATAATATTGTTTATTTTAATAAGATTTTCTAAAAAATATTTTACGTACAGATTCGGCTTAGTTACAATTTTATTATGCCATAGATTTTATACTGCAAGTGAACAACATCCAACATAATGTATAGCGCCTTTTCCTTAATATCAGGTTTTTTGTAGTGAAGCATTTTCATTTAAATTTAAATTTTACACCCCGAGTAGTGGTTTTCAGTTTTGTCTTGAGCAACTCATTTTCACCTTGACCTAAAAAAGGTCATGAGCATGACTCTAGCTTAGTATTAAAAACGCAAAGTCGAAAACTTACGATGCATTGTTATAGATCTACTCGAATGAAGAAATGAAATATTTAACTTTATAATTTAAACTCTTTGCTATAGAATTAGCAAAAATCCTACATATATAATAATTTATCTATATATAATATCACTAATAAATTATAAGTGAACTTGGTCGGACACGGGACTCGAACCCAGGACCTCCGGATCTGCGGCCGAACATTCTAGTTTCTAGATTACAGAGACAGTATCGAGGGATACATATAAAAAAGTTTTATAAATATTATTGCTCATAGAAGAAAATAGAGTAAACAATCAAAAGATATTTTAAACGATGCAAAGAAAGACTAAATAGTGCGAATACGTAATGAGAAACGTTTACACACTAAATATTTCAATGGACTAGTTCTGACATACATTTTCTTGCCGTTTTGTAAAAGTGGATAATAAGAGTCATTATGTTTACTTTGAAGTTCTATTCCTCTATTACTAGCAATTTTCTTTACTTGTCAAGTTATTATACAATTCCACAATAAATAATTAATTATTGCCATTCTACGAAAGTAATATTATATATCTTTAAAACTAGCGATTCGCCCTAGCTTCGCTAGGGTTCGATCCTAGGTGATACTTTAAATTGACATAACTTTTTAATTTATTAACCAACTAGCATTGCCCGCGGCTCCGCCCGCTTTCAGATTACCATAAACCAAATACTTAGGTTTTACATATTAGTATACTCTTACATTGCAGTTTTTGTATTTTTTCTCAAAAATGAGACATTTAGTAAGAAGTATCCTATATGTTGACCCGGATAACCAGCTATGACCATACCAAATTTCATCAAAATCCCTCCAGTGGTTTTTCTGTGATGCGGTAACAGACAGACAGACAAAAATTCTAAAAACTATAGATTCGGCCTATGTATCGATAATAATGTTTATTTCAATAAGACTTTCTAAAAAAAATATTTATTGTACAGATTCGGCTTAGTTACAATTTTATTATATGTACCTATAGATTGAAATAAATCATAATATACTAAATGCTAAGTGCTTACCCACAATACATTACTGAAAATCGCACTTAAATCGGTAATGCCGTTTCTGATATTAGCGCACACAAACGCACAGACAAACAGACAAAATTTTAAGAATCATTGTTTTGGGTTCTATTGCGTTAATAAAGGCCCCCGATAATAGATGTATGACACGTATAGATAGCGATCAGTTATAATTTGATTATACGAGTATGTATAGATAATAATATTTGCACTTGAAATAGTGTTGTTATATTCAAAAAAATATTAATATCTTATTTAACTCTAT
Organism: Brenthis hecate; assembly: GCA_951806755.1. Lineage (NCBI taxonomy): Eukaryota > Metazoa > Arthropoda > Insecta > Lepidoptera > Nymphalidae > Brenthis > Brenthis hecate. The sequence continues at coordinate 5,352,955 of OX638262.1, forward strand.
TAAACTCAATATTGTTTTTTTTTTATAATGTAATAGTCAAATAATTAATTCAATATATGATACCTATAATTACTCTACATTCTGAATAGAGTAAAAGGGTAAAAATAGCTATACGATTTGTGCCGAAAACTACGATCATTGAGCATACTAGTATATTTTTAACCCCCAACGCATAAAGAGGTGTGTGCGTGCGTGCGTGCGTGCGTGCGTGCGTGCGTGCGTGCGTGCGTGCGTGCGTGCGTGCGTGCGTGCGTGCGTGCGTGCGTGCGTGCGTGCGTGCGTGCGTGCGTGCGTGCGTGCGTGCGTGCGTGCGTGCGTGCGTGCGTTCGTGAATGCGTGCGTGCGTGCGTGCGTGCGTGCGTGCGTGCGTGCGTGCGTGCGTGCGTGCGTGCGTGCGTGTGTGTGTGTGTGTGTGTGTCTGTCTGTCTGTGGCATCGTAGCTCTCAAACGGATGGATCGATTTCGATGCAGATTTTTTCATTTGAAAGCCAGTTTCCTTGCTGTGGTTCTTAGCTATGTTTGGTTAATATCGGTCCAGCAGTGTAAGAGTATCAGCTCTTTTCCAAAATGATGTAAGGTATTTTGGCGTATGATTACTCGCTTAAGTGCTTCACGCGTGCCAGTGTAATGCTAAATGACAATTGATTTGCGTAGGGGTTTTTTTTTAATTTTTATTTTATAATATGCTAAACGAATAAAATTTATAATTAAGCCAATATTTTAAAAAGACATTTTTCATATCTACTTGCACATAAAATGCGAAAATAAAAATAAAAAAGGCAGCATGCGATACAATTTGCATCTCCGTATTGGAATAATGAGACCAACGTAAGTTGAACTGTCAACACGTTGAACATTCGTGGGACCAATTAAAAATATTCCGAACAAATAAATTTTCAATTTTTCTTAATTAACAACAGCATCCGACGGCGATATTGGTACTACATCGCTCTCTTAGCTTTATTTCCACTGTATCATATATATTTTTCTTTGGAAAATAAATACTATGAAATATTAAAATGAAGCCTTATTTATTTTATGACATTTTATTATTGGACGAACATTTGTTTATTTATTATAAATGATTCATTAGTTTCTGTAATGGATATCGGCAGGTTTTAAAAACTGAATGCTACGATACTACTAAAGTTAAACTAATAGCAAGGGGGTGTTTTATTGAAAATTTAAATATTAAGGAGGGGTTTTAGCTCGCTCAAAATCTATTTAGCCATTTAAAAGTTACTAGGGATTTTTCTGAATAGATATGATAATTTCTTCGATATACTATAAAAAAATATTTTCCTCTAAATATAACTGACGATTACTTGGTAGGTTAGCATAACTAACTCTGATACTATTACCAGAATGCACTAAAGAGTAAAATATTATGCTCTTTGAAAATGTATGTAAGATATATACTCGTATGTACTATGTACCTATATCATATGTTAGTTCATTCAATTGATCTTAATTAGTAGTTTGCAATAATAAGATCAAGTTCCGCTATGTACGTTATTTTCTATGTAATGTTAAATTATTATTATAACTAGCGACTCACCCTTGCTTCGCTTGAGTTCGTCCCTAGGTTGATTCCCCATACAAACTTTCATCCCCATTATCACCCCCTTAAGGAATGATTTTCAGGATAAAAGTATTTTTTGCCCTTCCCAGTGTCTCAAACTATCTTCTTACTAAATTTTATCTAAATAGGTTCAGTGGATCCAGAGGTTACTCCATACAACGTCACAAACTCACAAACTTTACCTCTTTATTATATTAGTATAGATTATATTACAAAGCTACAAATTAAACCTGATTAAAAAACCTAAATACCCAAAGGCTTACATTATAAGTTAGCTTTAAATGCATCGGGAGACCGCTATATAAATAAAATTGATGGTCAAAATCAAGAATATTTGTAAAAACGGGATTATAACGATATGTAAGAGATGGGACTTTATGCATTATTCGTAATACATGTACAAACAGATAGACTATTCTTTTTTAAAACTAGTTTAATTAACTTCTCCATTTAAAACATCGGCAAAATATATTTATACTAGATGGTTTCTACATTTGCTTGTTATTTATTTAATTTCAAGAACATTTTTGTTAAAATAAAGCAAGCGGTGAACCTTTTTAAAACTCAAATATAATTTTTAAGATTTTTCTTATAGAAAATAACTTACATATTTAAATATATATCTACGTTCTCACAGCAAGCATTCCACATGACAAGCTCCGTTTACTCAGACCTGATTACTTGCTGTGATTGAGCTCAAATCTAATTTAAGAAAAAAACCTAAGCATACGCTATCGAGCTAAGTGCGTCCGCAAATATTGCCTTAACACACACTTTCCTCCAATATCAAATAAGTCTAGACACGAACAATATAAGATGACCTGTATAAGTTATAAGAAAATGTCCCCCACTTAGGTGAAATTACATAGGAGTTGTGACGGAGGGAGGTCTTAAGTTATCGGTCGGTTTCAGGCGACAAGGGTGCATTCAGATTACCAGGGAGATCGACAAAGAAATGCAATTAAATGTAAAATAGGGGCTGATTCACACGATTGTTGACATGGTGTGACGAATGGGGACTGGATAGCTGCGTCTGTCAACGTGTTTTAGATTTACGCACCCTCTTAAAAAGAAAACGCAAATTAAATCCAGGACCTGCCAAAAAGGTTGAATTATCTTTAAATAATTGTTTTAGTATATATATATATATATATATATATATATATATATATATATATATATATATATATATATATATATATTCACGTTTTATAAATCTACTAAAACAATTATTTAAAGATAATTCAACCTTTTTGGCAGGTCCTCGATTATATATCGATGATATATTGTGATATTTTATGCTAATTTTATAAATGCGAAAGTGTTTGGTTATTTCTTTGTTTAATGATGATTTTTTTGTTGAATACATGATTAATGTTATTTTTGTGTAGACATACATTTTATCTCTGGAAAGTATATCCGAAAACACGATATAAAAAAAAGTTATACACAGTAAATTCCGATTAAATATGATGTTTTTATGGAGCTTAGAGATCTTAAGAGCAGCATTGGTGTTCTTAACTTAGGCAGGCACCTTTCTGTTTACCTATGGACGAACCTTAAGGAAGCGGGTACATCACTAGTCTATACATATAATAAAATTGTAACTAAGCTGAATATGTACATTAAATATTTTTTGGAAAATCTTATTGAAATAAACATTATTATCGATACAAAGGCCGAATCTATAGTTTTTAGATTTTTTGTCAGTCTGTCTGTCTGTCTGTTACCGCATCATAGAAAAATCACTGGAGGGATTTTGATGAAATTTGGTATGGTGATGGCTGGTTATACGGGTCAATATATAGGATACTTTTCATCGCGGGAAAATATCTAATTTCTGAGAAAAAATACAAAAATTCGAATGTAAGAGTATACTAATTTGTAAAGCCTACTTGGTTTTTGGTCATCTGAACGCGGACGGAGCCGCGGGCAATGTAATAATTTAATCAATTATTATATTTTATCATTTTATTATCTTGTAAACATTTCAGTAAAAGTAATTTTATTCATCTTAGTCGCTTGAGTTTCCATGATTTGGATCAATTTCATATTTTTATTAATATTAACTTTATTTGATTTGCGGAAAATAGCTTGCGAGACATATAAATCTCGTAGATAGGTATAATAGATGTACTTATACATGAGTGTCCCATAGAATACCTTTATTATTTACATTTTTTAACGAAATTACGAAACCCTAGAGGCTAAAACATAGGTATAAAATTAATTTTATTATATTTTACAGTATAGTTTAGAGTATAGATTTAAAATATATTTTAGTTTTAAATCCATTAAGGATACGCTTTAACCTTGATCCAAAGCTGAAATTACATGCACCACCGCATCCAGTCTCATTTGCATGCTAATCTCCTTCAAGACATTCGAGATTTAAATATGAAAGTCTTGAAAAAAAAGGAGAAGATCGCAATACAATATGTTAATTTTGAGCTTACAGTTGCAATTTTTATGTAAATTAATTTAAACGTAAAATAATTATTTATTGTTGAGTTATGAAGGGCTGAGTATCGAGTTACTAAGCCCCCACTGCTGTTTCCAAAATCATGAAATTATTCCAACTATACTTTAATTGTAGTAAAAATAATAAACTTTAATACTTTTTGGCCCTTGTTTTGTTGTACGTTACTTATAGTTTAAAAAATATTTGCCTGGTAAATTCTAAGAATATCTTAATTGTGACCATAAAATAACTTTTTAAGTAAAAATTTGAGTCTCTTCCGTTGTTTCCTATCTACGTTTAGTATCGTATCACCAGCGATTACCTATTCATAAAACGTAAAGTTAAAACTCTGGGGAATCCAGTTAGCGAGCCGACTGAGCCAAGGAGATTTATGCATTTTAAATTACACCTGAAACATCTATATTTAGTTTTATGCTATGTGAAGTAAACGATACGACGTTGAAAATGTTTTTTATTGTTTTTTAGAGATTCGACCTTAATTTGTTTAGGTTATATTATAAGTTTTTACAATAACCATAAAAATGGCAGTGGTAGCCCAGTGGTAACGCGCTCGCTCGGGAAACCGAATGAAGCGTGTTACCACTCTGACTGATACTTGCAACTCTGATATTTTCATGTGCGAACCATTTTCATCATAATTACCATTTGCCTTACGGTGAAGGAAAACATCCTGAGGAAACCTGCACGTCTGAGAGAACCCAGCAAGTTTACGAAAGACATGTGATGTCCGCCAACCCGCACTCGGCCAGCGTGGTGGACTATGGCCTGATCCCCCTGGTATTGAAGGGAAGCCCGTTCCTAGCAGTGGGACGTTAAAAAGGGATGAATTTATGCATTAAAATAACCTAGTATCCTACAGGATTATATATATATTATATATCAATTAAAATTAATAAATAAAATATGCTTTAATTATTGTTTATTGTTTATCAATTAAAATTACAGACTAAATAATTTTTAATCTTAAATGAAGTTATATAATAATCAAAATCTTATTTCTTCATCTAAATCACAATCTATAAACTGTGAGCAACCAGTTAGTCTTCTTGTGAAATAGTTTGTTTTTCGACAAAGGCATTCTCTAAATATTTCCATTTTTTGTATGTTTTTTTGTATGCCTTGCAATTTAGCCATTTAGGAGTTTCTACTTTTTTTAAATCATTCTTCCAACGTTTGAATTGCCTGTCCTGCTTCATTAATTTCTCGGATACCACTCAGTGAGTTATCTTGATACATTTTTCTTTCTTCTCCTTTCCTTCTCTTAACATATTAAAAATAATCTGAAAAATTGATATTACTGAAATCACATTTTTTGATTAAAGAACATTTTAATTTATAATTTTAATATATACATATTTTAGATAAAGTATAAAATAAAACAAACGAGCTTAAGTAGTAGGCTACTTAATTAATTTTTAGTGGATACTTCAAGCTTGCTTAAACCTTTTTGCCATAAATTAAAGTTATGGTATAAAATCTTCAATTATACGAGTATTATGTTTAATCTTCCATTTCAATTTTAAACCTCCAATTTCAATGTTTCCTTTGTGAAAAGGTAAGTTATTTCTAATTATGGTAGTAAATGAAATAATTATATGTGACAAGTTATTAGTTTATTACCTAATATCTCACAGGATGTTTTTTATATTTATAAAGAATCATTTTCGATATTTTTCGATATTTTTCACTTCAAAAATGATTTTCATTCCTACATAATTTTCAAAATTTTATTTAGTTATATACTTTAATTTCATACAATTTCTCTTTACTGGAACTACGATACATTTCTATGCCTATTACAAATTATAATCTCCTGAGAAATCATAAGAAAGTTATGACCTAACATTCTAGAAATTCTTTTAGTACTAGTATGTATATAATATATAAACTTCACTACAAATACAATTGTAGTAAGAAGGGAAAAGAAGTTTATTTTGTGATGTAAGTTAGAATTTACCACAGCTGCTACACTTATAAAGCCTAAAGATGGTCAGTGATTGATGATGCTACAAGACTGATGCTGCGTCCAACTGAACTCCGATCCCACCTCCTCCATCAGCCGGCATTACGTTATTAGTAAATCTAATATACTCTACTTGTGTAGAGTAAGTTTGTAGTCTTTTATATACGTAGGTAGAGCTTGAGAACATCAGAAGATTATGTGTTTATATTACTTGATTGTTACAAGTATGTAATAAAAGTTTTATAGATGGCAAAAAAATGTTGTGAAATTATACTATTTTACAAGCTATGTATCCGCAATATTCAAATTTATTATTATTAGGTATATTTTATTTTTGTTATTAGGTATATTTTATTTTTGAGCGGAACCCAATTCTTTTACTGAAATAAAATAGCCTTAGTTACTCCTTTTAACATCAACTACCTGCCAGTAAAAGTCCCGTCAAAATCGGCTCAGCCGTTTCGGAGATTAGCCGGAACAAACAGACCGACTGACAGACAAAAATTTTAAAAATTGTGTTTTTCTTATATATACCGTATATAATTCCATAACATGTATTTAGTAAAAAGCTGTTATTTTGACATTACAAACAGACACTTCAATTTTATTTATCTGTTTAGATGTTCGACCGAAACAAAATTCGCAAGCGAAACCGAAATCAATAATTCGGCCTCAGATTTAGTTTCGGTCAAAACCAAAACTTTTGACTGCAACTGGCTGAAACCGAATCATTGGTTGGTAACTTCTCATAATATTGCCCCTTTTCTTTGATCTACTTAATAAAACTAACACTGACTGACAGGCGCTGCGCTTAAAGTACTGAAATATAAAATCTTACATTAGAGTTTCTCATATGATGAAAGTAAGAATGATAGAAGAATTTAAAAAATCATCCCCCTAAAGGAAGAGTATGAATGCTTGTGTCATTTTTAAAGTAATATGGAAATTGATGCTTAAGCTTCTGTTTGTATTGCCAATGGATTTTTGTCGGGTTCATTGTTTGCTATACAATAAAATCTTAAAAAATATTCTATTTTATAGTAGAGAATGAAATTGCGCGAGTTTTAATATACATTAACTATGCACCATAGTAATTATACCATTTAAATAAATTTATAAAATAATATTTATTTATTATTTACCAACAGTTATGTATATAGTTTTAATTTTTAATATAAACTCTTTAATATATTAAATTTCGATACCATTACCGTCTCCTTTCAACAAGGAAAATATAATTAGAAAAGAAAAAAAATTGAAGGTATATTTGCACGGGGAAGTGATTTCGCTTAGCAAAAGGTAAGGGTGCAACTGCACCCTTGTTCTGAGGGGTATTATGAGGCTCTAAACTGAAAATATAATAATGTAGATACGATGAAATATTTTTATAAACTTTATTATTTTATTGATTTTTTTTTGTTGAAGTAAAACTTCTTTAGAATCATTGTGATTTGAAACTCAATGAAACGGAAATGCAACACTAGAAAGAGACAAACACGTAAATATATAGGATTAAGCCGGTGAGAGAATGAGATAGAATACATTACATAGGGCGTGAAAAACAATAAAATTTATTACTGAATAATATGTAATGTATATTTATGTCAAATAAAATGTAAAATAACATTTAAACTTGTTCAAATATAAAAAAATAAACCTTATAATCCTACTCCTGATCCACATTTTTTTAATAATATTTTTATTTTCACACCTCCAGGTAAATTTCTAAGAAATTAATTAAATTTCTAAGAAATTAATTAGATTTCTAAGAAATTAATTAAATTTCTAAGAAATCTATTGTTAACTGTAACGCCAGCGTGCCCGCGGTCATTGAGGGATTAAAAGCCTGTGTTAGTAAATTTTTGTATCAAATATCATCTAGAGGCGCCTCCAAGTGAAGTGGGGGCAAGTTACTAGTATACTATTTAGAATACAAAAGTAACTCGTAGTATAATTTTTTTTACAGAAAATGTACGAGTAGTCATATCCATATTATGACATCCTCCGTAGCCTTGTAATGTGGCGCGAATGACAGTTTGATTCACTTAGCTCGTGTTACGTAATATAAACGGCACCATCAACACGTTTTGTAAACGGGGTGAAGTTTCGTACCTGCAAGGGAAGGATGATCGATTTTTATATCTTAGAGTACTTTAACCGTAAAGTTGTCTTATAAGTATCATATAAAAAATACAATAAGTATATATTATTGTAATAATTGTTTTAGTAATAAATATATTTTCTCATTACTCATATAAGTAAAGAGTATCAGGAAGACAGAGCTTTGCTCGGCGTTTTTTTCAGAAAAGACATATATATACATACATATATATATATATATATATATATATATATATATATATATATATATATATATATATATATATATATATATATATATATATATATATATATATATATATATATATATAGATAATCTAAAAAGTGAAACCTTATCTAAATACGAAAATTGTTAGGGCTATTTCCGGTAGGCATACGAAATAAATTTATATATACAAGAATTGCTCATGTAATATCATAAGATATAACTCGTAGATTTGCAGAAAATTTATAATTGCTATATGTGTACACAAAGGTGAAGAGAGAATGTTGTATTATTCTGAAAACTATTGAACTTGATATAGCTTTGAAATTATTCGTTGTTATCACCACTATATCGTAAATATTTTTCTAACCGAAAAAAAAAAACAAAAATATCGATTTGATCATAATGTATTAAATTCGTACTAGGATTATTTTCGTGAAATGTTAGGATTTAAACGTAAATATTAGTCTTCCTGTGAAAAATAGTCATTTACTGGGACAGATTTTTTAATTAAATTAGGTCATAAAGCCATAATCTGCCATAATATTTTTTTTTTATTTTATTGTTTTTATGTCAATTTGAAACACTGTATTCTCGTTAAAACGATGAAAAAACTAACCAAATGGTTGTGTGATTCCAAGCGAATTCTCGCTTTGTCTTAATGAACAATTTCATGTCAGAACAATCACAGAGCTTAGAAACAAAGGCTTCTTTTAAAGATGCTTTTACCAATTAAAACGACACTCGCGTCTGAGTATACATGCCTAGTTTAAAGAAAGTGGGGAAGTAGCTATCTAAACATTTTTAGGGTTCCGTAACTCAAAGACAAAAAAGAAAATTATAATTTCATCATATCCAGCCTAATACTTTCTTAGATTCACGCGAAAAATGTCAATAGCGATTTGACATTGACATTTTAATTAAAACTATCTTTTCGGATTTTTTCGCGGATTTATTTTGATTTTTGGTTCCCGACGTTTCGACAACAATTATATAATGCCTTTGAGACATCTAAAATCTTAGTCTCTCCCGTGACCATGATTGCTGTAAAGCATTCGAAACGTCGCGAACCGAAAATTAAAATAAATCCGCGAAAAAATCTGAAAAGATAGTTTTATTTACAATGTCCATATCCATCCTGTCAGTCGGTCTGTATTATTTATTTATTTATTTTACATCCAATTAGAACAGCGGCGCCACTTACACTAACTAGATTATACATTATAAATTATTTCAAGCATTAAATACACAAGCAAACATAAGTAAATATTACTTGGGTTCTGAGAGCATGCTGAGAATATCGAATAGTCCCGTTTAATAACAGGGCTATTCAATATTCTCAGCATACCTCAGCAACTCAAAGACCAAAGTTGACCACTTGTCATTGAATGGGTCCCAATGAGCGTTGTTGTCCAAGAGCGTGTTGATCGATGCCAATGAACGCGGTATAGGTGCCATGGTTCGAGCAATAGTGCGACAATATGGGACAACGAATAACTTATTTTTTCGGGGGCGGAGATTGTTGATAATTGGGGCATGAATGCGACACAGTTGGGCATGAAGATCCGGAGCATCAACGTCTCCTCGCAAAATTCGGCACATAGTTTTTAGTTGGTCACAAGTCCGTCTGACTTCCAAGGAGTTGAAACCCAAGCAACCCAAAAGAAATTTGGTTGGGTATAGAAATGGGTAATATCCATAGCATCGTTTGAATAGGTATCTCAGGAAGGCCTTCTGTACTTTTTCCAATATAAGCCCATACTTTTTCTCGTATGGGTGCCAGACGCAGGCGCTTGTTTCCAGTTTGCTTCGGACTAGAGCGTAATATAGTAACCGTATTACTACAGGACTACTGAACTCCCGAGAGTTGCGCAATACGAACCCTAATCTTCGAAATGAATCGGCTGCTACTGAGCTAATATGACCTCGGAAGGTTAATTTGGTGTCAAAATTTACACCCAGATCTCTCATATTTTGCACTCTGGGGACAGAAATGCCATTCATTTGGTACTCATGTATCAAGGGATACCGAACTCTACCAAAGGTCATCACTGAACATTTGTCATAATTGAGCTCCATTCTGTTGGCTTCACTCCAGTTACATACAGCTGTTAGATCGTGTTGTAACTTGAGGCAATCTTCGATAGAAGTAATTTCGAGTATGAGTTTGAGATCATCAGCATATAATAGGCATTTCGCATGTTTTATACATTTCGGAAGATCATTTATCATAATTAAGAATAGTAATGGTCCTAAGATGGAGCCCTGACTTACACCGGATCTCGTATGATATGGTTTTGACTCATACATACCATAACGAACGAATTGCTGACGATCACGGAGATAGTTAGAGATTAAGTAAAGAAGCTGGGGAGACAAACCTATTGCATTGAGCTTGCTGAGAAGAATATCATTGTTTACCCTGTCAAAAGCTTTGCGGTAATCGAAATAAAGTGCATCCACTTGATGACCTCTATCCAGACAGGTGGATATGTAATCAGCAGCTGTTAGTAAGTTTGAGTTGAAAAGAAAGTTGTATATCACAGACGTTTTAGTTAGAGACTATTAAAAGTATATTGCTATATGTATGTAACTGAGAGGTGAAAAAAAAGTTTAAATCCACCGATTTAAAATTTATAACCAGTCAATTACGTAGACAAAACCGTGTTGACAAAAAATAAGTGAAGTACATACCTATGAGTTAAGTTAGTTGTTATCATTTCAATTATTATTCCTTTTACATTTTTCTACGTTCATATAATACTAGCAGAACGGCTTCGCTCGCGCTAAAACTACGAAAAAAATCTCTAAAAAGGTAGGTTTCATAAAAACTTTCATGCCATATTTTACGCCCTTATGGGATGAATTTCGAAAAATGCTAAAACACGTATTTATTAAATTGTATTGAAGAACATCAATACTAAGCTTCAAATAATTCTGATCACAAATATTTTTTGGGTTGTATTGTAACGTGTTTTCCCGTGGGAATGAGATAACCTACCGCGGTAAAAAGTAGCCTATATCACTCTCCAGCCCTCCAACTATCTCCACACAAAAAATCACGCCGATCCGTCATTCCGTTTCGACGTGAAAAAAGGACAAACAAACAAACACACTTTCACATTAAAATATTAGTATGGATTTTGCATGGTTTATTACATTATAAACTTAATATAAAAGTAAGCATATTTTTACATACTTATAAAAAAGCTTGTAAAAATGTTGTTCTTGAAGAGTTTGAAAATTGTAGAAAATCTCTCTGCCAAGACATCTGTTTGTGTGATTATACCTTTGGAGCCACTATTCAAATTAATATGATTATATTTTTTAATATTGAATTATTTTACGATCGAAATATTTTAATAAATATTTTATTTTAAATGAGTGACCTAAAGAATAAGTAGTTTTAATTTAAATTGATTGTTAAAAAATCTATCCCACGAGAACTGCGCATTTTTACGGGACAAAAAGTAAAAGCGTATGTGCTATTCCAGACTATAATTTATCTGAATGTCAAATTTCATCCAAATCCGTTCAGCCGTTCTGGCGTGAAAGAGTAACAAACATCCATCAACATCCTCACAAACTTTTATATTTCTAATATTAGTATGTATTATTATTTATATTTATATAAGTCAACTTAATGGATACTTTTTCTAATATAGTTGCAAAAGTTCTATCTAATCAAATGTTATAAATAAAATAGATATATATACATCTATTTTACTTCCCGTTCATACGTATAGAAAGAATAAATCGAGAGTATACACAACCTTATGTAAACGTAGAAACTTTTATGTAGTTAGGCAAAGGGTGAACGCGCCACACGCGGTTTTGCAATTTCGCCTGAACAGTCCGCGCTGTCCGCAGGCGACGATAATTGGCATTATTACGTATGAAATTGCTATTGCTATAAAGAAAAATTAAATGCTTATTTCCGCTTAAGAACTTAGGAAAAGGTAAATGCATTTCTATTATGTTTATTATTATTATGTAACAGAATTTGTATAGACTATATCGAAAATTTTTATAAGCAAATGTAATTACAGGCGCTTTACTTTAAATTCAAACCACCAAACCAAAAACCAAATTCTTAGGTTTTACATATTAGATTACTCTTACAATGCAGGTGTTGTATTTTTTCTCAGAAATGAGATATTTTCCCGCGGTAAAAAGTATCCTATATATTGACCCGGATAGCCAGCTAACATCATACCAAATTTCATCAAAATCCTTCCAGTGGTTTTTCTGTGATGCGGTAACGGACAGACGGACAAAAATTCTAAAAACTATAGATTCGGCCTCTGTATCGATAATAATGTTTATTTCAATAAGATTTTCCAAAAAATATTTAATGTACAGATTTGGCTTGAGTTGGTACAGTAACTGTTTTTAACAGACAAAAGAAGTTCTTCTTTAAATTATTCTGAGATGTTTAATGATTTAAATGCATAGGTATATCATTGTAAATTGTAGTACTTTTACGTGTGCTATGTTTTTATCTCGTTGTATAAAGTACTTATAAAATATTAGTAAAACTTACTAAAATTCGCACAAAGTTAGATTAGATCTAGATTTTTTTATTACCAGTACATATTACTATAAAAGACAGATTTTTATACTTTTTAAAAGTTACTTCATTTCTATTTGCATAAACTCGTACGTAATACCGACTTCAGTCAGCATGTCCGCAGCGTGGATCGCTGGAATCCGTCAGCCGTGAAATCCTTTGGCTTAAATCGCTTAAGCGCTCAACGCCTCATCACACTGCGGTCGCATACCCTTTATTTGTTGCATCTTTTAAACTTGTTCAATTAATTTGAATCTCATTTTGAATCTATTTCCTTTTTTTTTGTTTAATTTCTTAAATCTGTAAGTACGTACTATTTTTATGGCAAGATTTGTTAAAAGCGTTGATTTTTTTATAATTATTATTAATTATACTATTTTTTAACAAGTGGCTAGTCGACTCGTGTTAAGTATATAGTAACAATAAATACCTCATGTGATAAAGAGCTAGCTTTAGCTTTTTATATTAGTACAAATATAACGCTATCATATTTAGAACTGCAAAAGATCGGTTAAAAGTGTATAAGTTATTTAAGTCAATTCAGTCTTAGAATATAACTATCTGAGAATATTACGATAAATCTTATATTGATAAAAAACACTAATAATTATAGCTATAACATAAATTTAGAGTTAAGTTTGTTCTTGAAACGTTTTTTTTTTCAACGTAGGAATATGCATTTACGCATAAAATCCACTTACATACAGGTTATACTTACCCTCTCAACCATGATACTTGTCTTGTCGAGGTTCCACTCTGCTATCAGAGAAATACCAGGAGCAACACGCATGGTACACAACCCATCTCGGTGTGTCGCCTTCCAAGTGCCTTGCTTGGCTTCACGCCCGGCTAGATTGCCAGATGCTAACAAGCGTTCGTTATCTAGAGACCAGTAAGTATACTTACTCGAATAAAAACTAAAATAAACCCAATGCTACACATTTATACTTTAAATATACATATTATTGTATTGTAATATACATCGGTCTAATTTTTTACTTATCACTGCGCCTGGAAAGTATTTTTTAATAAAGTTAGAAGTTTATTTTAGGTACTAAAAGTTCTAAAAATCTCATTAATGCATCGTTTTTATTTACATAGTTGATACCGTTTTGTTGGTAACGATATAAAATACGAGTACTAACAAGTGGTAGAGGACTCACGTCTCTACTTAGAGCAAACAATTAAAAACATGCTCCTTTAATAAGCGCTTCAAGAAAGTATTTGAGTGGAGTACACACGGAAACTCATTAAGTAATTACTGAGTTAAGAAATTCAAGACTTTCCCAACTCATAGTGCAGGCATTTCGGGCACTTAGCGAGTTTATCTTAGAAAATTTAAATATAAAATGTTTCAGTATAAAGTTGTGTTTTAGAAGTGTTTGCTTCTAAGTAGTTAATACTTATGGTACTTTTGGGTTACGGTGATAAGATATTTTGTTCAAATCTCACCTTTAAAACTAGATTGTTTAAATAAACTTGTATTTGTTCTATATATATATATATATATATATATATATATATATATTATATATATATATATATATATATATATTTTATATATGTGTGTGTGTGTGTGTGTGTGTGTGTGTGTGTGTGTGTGTGTGTGTGTGTGTGTGTGCGTGAGTGCGTGCGTGCGTGTGTGTGTGTGTGTGTTTTCCTCAGATAACACAAACAGGAGAAAAGGGAACAAATCTATTAATTCTTTGTGTATTTACGAGTATATTATGTATATAGATATTTTAGAAAATATTTATTAAAATGAATGTCTCAGGGCAATCATCTCATATAAATATAACGAAATTTGGCTGGTATCTTCAAAACAATTTATACATTAATTTTTGATTTGATTATAAAGCTAAAAACTGTTTCAATATCGGCCTAGCCGTTTCCGACGAGAATGATAAAGACACACACACAAATACCTCTTACCCCAAAACTATGTACCGTCTCCATGACCGTCTCGGGTAAAAAATAAATTTGAATGTAAATAAACAAATATGTTGGGACATTAACACACAGCACCATCTAGTTCCATGTAGTAAGCTAGGAAGCTTGTGTTATAGATACTAGATAGTTGATACATACATATATAACCATAAATACATACATACATATAAATATAAACAAAAAAGTAATAATAACAGGCAAATAAGTAATAAACATTGGTATGCTTTTTTAACTTATTAAATTAATTATCACTTAGTCAAACTTAGCTTATTATTTATTAGTTCTCGCATGCGTATACTCATTTAGTTCCCAATTACACTAATTTATCCGGGACTGTATTGCACGAGTGGCTTTAGCTATACGTAAGCAATAGAAAAAAAATAAAACCGTTCAATAAAACCGTTTTTAGGTAATGCGCCTAAGTAATATAATTAATGTAACAATGTAGTTTGAAAACTTATTATTTTTATTAAATCTGCCTCGGTGGTGTAGTGGCTAGCATATACGGCTGCACACGCGGAGGTCCTGGGTTCGAGTCCCAGATCGGGCCAAGTTCAGTAATTGAGTCTTTCTGTATAGTAAGCCTCAGTAACAGCCCGGAGTTGGGAAGTTGGCGGGGTTTCACCCCCGTGCCTCGGAGAGTACGTAAAGCCGCCGGTCCTGCGCCTTAACTCTCACTGGTCGTGTCGAGTGGTCGTCCCACCGGAGTATGAGAGTGACAGGAATAGAGTGTGCACGTTGTGTCTGCGCGTACACTTGTGCACTATAATATCTCCTGCGCAGTTGGCTAGTCTCAATGAGATTGGCCGCCGTAGCCGGAATCGGTCATAAGAACATCATCATCATTTTATTAAATAACTAGCATTGCCCGCGGCTCCTCCCGCGTTCGGATGACCAAAAACCAAATTCTTAGGTTTTACATATTAGTATACTCTTACATTGCAGTTTTTGTATTTTTCTTAGAAATGAGATATTTTCCCGCGGTAAAAAGTATCCTATATGTTGACCCGGATAACCAGCTGCTATCACCATACCAAATTTCATCAAAATCCACATACAATTTTATTATATGTATAGATAATTATAGATAAACTATAAAACTATAACTATAAATTTTATGGTTTTAAAATAATAAGTATGTATATTTATGCAAAACTTGGCAAAAACATTTATTTAGGTAAGATATCACGAATTTTGGATATCAAAAGCAGTTAACCACAGTGTCACAGGAGTGACAACCGGCAGATGCAGTGCATCCTATTAAATGCTCTATATATACATGTAACTAGATATAGTGGATACTACCGTCTGTTTGTACACTTGCGGCGTACAATGTAATATGAAGTTAGTGAACAATATACCGTTCTATTGTTGGTATATGCAACTTAATTGAGTTTAATGAATAGTTTTGTTTTATAAAACTTTATCATGTTTCTATTTATATGCAGAAGTTTGGTGTATTTTTGTTTGTTTTTTACTCCTTTACGCTGCAACGGCTGGACGGATTTAGATGACATTTAGTAAAAAGATAGATTATTCTGGAGTAAAATATACGATAATGTTTGAATTAAAATACGCCAAAAGTAGGCGTATCCTATATTATATACTATCTATATCTAGACATATAATAAAGCTGTAGAGGTGGAATGTCTGTACATAAAAAAAATGTTAAAAAGTAAAAACCGAGTCAGGGGGGTGTAAGAAGAGAGATAGAACAATCCAGATGTTTTTTAAATTTTTTGTTTCTCTGTCTGTTTGTACGGGCCAGTAATATCCGACACTGTTAGACATCTTAGATACTTTTCATCCCGGAAAATTAAAGAGTTCCCGCGGGATAGTTAAAAAACTATACATATACAGCTTAGTACACAACAACTTATGCACCTAATTTAGTAAATTTGGCATGCCTTATATTGCCGGTCAAACAACAGGTTTCTTTTTATCCCTAAAAAATGAACGGTTCTCGTGGGATAGATTGTTGTGCTTTTCTAGAAGCGAAACCGAGTGAAGCGAGGGTGAGCCGCTAATTATAAATAAAAGGCACCCAGGGTTACGTCCAAGCGAAGCGAGCGTAAGATGCAAGTTGATTCATTAAGATGGTTATAAGATGATGATGATTAATAGTATTTAATAAAATATATACCATATTATAATAAGTTATAACCAAAGTACAGATAAATGATATATGAGTATACAAGCAGCTCACTCTCGCTTCGCTCTGGTTTGATCGCGTTCTACTATTCCTCTCATGCCTCCATCATTTTGTTAGCCCGATTTTATCAAATAGATTTTCCATATTAGAAAATGAATGAATGAAATCCATGAGTTAAAATTAATTTTATTAATTCATCGTTCATAACTTAATCACATAGTTATTTACAAGTGAAACCAATAAAAGCGCGTTAAAAACGTATCTAAACTCCTTTGAAATCCAATCTTTGAGTACATTCAATAACTGAACAAACTCTTACACAATATATTTTAGTAAGACAAAGACGTTGTAAGCTCTTTATCGTTACTTCACCGGTTCAGACTTGAGGCAAAGGCTGTTATATTTTTGCCCGAACGGATATTTCAATTGGCGCGTTATTTGAATAACTTCCCCTTCCTGATGGAACGATGATTGATTTCTGTTTGCACTGAGGGTTCATCGCAATTTAATATCTTATTGTTAATATACTCAGATTAGCTACATTATATTTATTCAAAAGTGACAACAATCAAAATACCTTTGTTCAATTTTATATTTGAAATAGATAAATTTATATTACGTTAAAAAAACTTATAAAGTACATTTAATTTATTTTTTCCCGTAGCGTTGCAAGAGTAATCTATACTAATATTATAAAGAGGTAAAGTTTGTGAGTTTGTGACGTTGTAGGAGGTAATCTCTGGATCTACTGAACCGATTTAGATGAAATTTGGTAAAAAGATAGTTTGAGACCCTGGGAAGGATATAGGATACTTTTTATCTCGCAAATCATTCCATAAGGGAGTGAAAATGGGGATGAATGTTTGTATTTTGAAGCAAGCTAAGGACTAATCCGAGCGAAACGAGGGTGAGTCGATAGTATATTTATAATAGAGTATATTAAATACGTAGTCATAGCTTTCACTTAGAATCTAATTATAAAAAGGCAAAGCAATTTAGTACCTTTTGTCTCCTCTGTCTGCCTACCGGTTTTCTTTTTTTTTTTCTGTTTACTTAGTAACAATTAACGAGCTTAGAGCTTTATCAATAAAACAATTTGTAAACAGTATGTTTCAAATTTTCAATCATGATTGAAGTGTAATGAAAGATATTCGACTCGCATATAACACTTCCACAATGCTCTTCTGAGTCGCAGTTAATAGAGTCGTGTTGGCTTGGAGTTTCTCAGTTGTTAATTATTGTAAACGCTTCAGCTATTGTTTTGTTTGGACTTGTATTAAACTTAACTGAAGTCGAATAATGCTGATACATATTTTAGATATTGTTTTGATATAATATTATGTATTCTATATTAGTTCGAATGTATGTATGTATGAACTTAATTTACTTTAGAGTAGCTTTTTACTTGACTGTTCCAGAAGGAAAGTTTTTGTTTTATTATACTATTTAAAGTTACACTATTTAAATTATTTATAGGTAATATATGAAAGGCACAGGCAAAGAACTGGGAATGTCCATAATATACGGTAAAGAAGAAGGATTGTCCAAAAATGTACATAGTAAAAAGTTACTGTATACTTTGATCTCAATAAAAATATTATACTTTTAAATTTCAAATTGCTTTTTTCTCATAACGACATTTCCTGTTCTTTGCCTGTACCCTTCATATGTTAGATCTACCAATCAAAATTTAATATGGATTTTAATACGATCATATTTTGATACTTTTAATCTGTAATTTTTTCTGCCCAAATCAATTACTTAATCAAACAATTTAAATAAAACGTTTCTTTTTCTTTGTCAGTGATACATTTATGAGTCTTATCTCAAAACTTAGTAATAAATTAAGAAAGTCTCTATAAAACTTGATTCCACACCTCACTCTTGATACATCCTAAGTTATCAAGAGTGAAGCTGTTGAATAAATTTCCTCTGAGGTTCCTCACTCTCCAACTTTACATATTTTAAAAAGCCATAGAATAACTACTATCTAAAATATATACTGTCTTCAACCTTAAGTATGCGTTTTTAAAATATAATGTTATACATATTTAATTTAATCGTTATTTTTGTGTAATTCGATAAAATAGTGATCGTGTACCTTTTTGCATTTTTATTTGGTTCGATTCCCGGTTTACGCTTTTTTTAAATAAATAAATGCAGTTATTATTATTTTTAAAAATATCCTTTGAGTAAATCTTGATAGAGAGTAAATCTTGAGAGAGAAGAGGCAGTGGTAGCCCAGTGGTAACGCGCTCGCTTGGGAAACCGAGTGAAGCGAGTTCAAATCCCACCTCTGATATTTTCATGTGCGAATCATTTCCAACATGATTACCACCCGTCTTAACGGTGAAGGAAAACATCGTGAGGAAACCTGCATGTCTGGGAGAACCTACTAAGTTTTCAAAAGACATGTGAAGTCCGCCAACCCGCACTTGGCCAGCGTGGTGGACTATGGCCTGATCCCCCTCGTATTGAAGGGAGGCCCGTGCCCCGCAGTGGGACGTTAAAAAGGGCTGAATACAAATCTTGATAACTTCAATATTTAAGGTACTTTTCTTCCATGTCCCATAGATTTATTCCATCCTGTATATATATACTTAGTAAATAATATAACGTGAAATATTCTTCAAAACAATTAGCTTTAACTTATAAACTATCAAACTTTTCTATTTAGTAATACATCGAATGGAACCTGTAACCGCAAGGGGATACATTGTTTATATTATTCATACACACTGCTGTTTAAAACGGTTTCAAACTTTGTCTACATCGACTTTGGATATTATATTGTGTGATAGTATGGATTGTCACTATTTTGTTAGTCAGAAGTTCTTTCCCGGTAGATACAATTAATTCTAATTGTAAAATAAACATGATTTTTGTATGTTATAACTTGGTCAAAATCCCCAATTAGTTTTTAATCCCTCCACGACCGCGGACACGCCGGCGTGTCAGTTAACAATAGATTTCTTAGAATTTTAATTAATTTATTAGAAATTTACCTGAAGGTGTTAAGACCGATATCATGAGTTTTATCTTAATATTCTAGGAGTTGGCTAGTTGGTCAATTTACTGCATTATCAAAGATGATTGCTGTTGCCGAAAACGGGTTATAGCAAATTACTTTAAAAAAAAAACATTTTTTTATATAAAATTATACTTACTAAGAATTTCGGTAAAGACCTTATAAATTTTAAGCAATTCGTTTGAAACTTTGAAGATGGTTTAAAGATTTTCGCTAAATATAGCTTGGGACTACCTCAATTTAACTTTCAAATAGAGCACATTGAAATTGGCGGCGACGGCATCTGATTGGGTGTTACGATGCTAGAGTAAACATTTATAAATATAAGCTCAGAGGTAGGCATGAAACTTTAACTTTATCATCTACGTTTTTCATTAGGGGCTAGGAACAAAATTTTCCATTTATTTATAATTATGATTTGTATTTCACGAAAAGCAGTATGTGAGAGCGTCACTCAAATAAATAATCACATTAGAGTAATTTCAGTGCAAGGCGGAAAGTTTGTCCATTAGACCATTATTGATGGGGTTTAAATTGCATCGGCCCCATAGGGACACATCAGGGCGACAGTTGATAGGGCGTTGAAGTTCATATTTTTGATTTCTACTTTACAAACCACTTACAACACTTCACTTATTGTAAAAGTATTTTGGCGAGTTAATCTTTGTGATCCAATATTATATTTGCAATACCTTTATAAGACAAAAATCTTGTTAAAGATTATAAAAGAAAAAATTTTAAATTTTTATTTAAAACAAATTTCTTTAATGTATTTTTGCAATATAATCTTATAATTTCAAAGATTTCAAAGAATTTTTTACCTTAGTAAAAAACGTACATGCATATTAAACACACAAATGAACAAATGAATCCCCTATAAAAATATTGCCAATTATAATATGAAAGCGATTTAATTGCACATAATATCACTGTGCGATACTAAAAATTCGTCGAAACTCAACCATAAATGGTACTGTTTAATTAAAGCCGCCCGACCTATTATGCTATATTGTATCTATACAGAGAAATAAAATTAAAGTGTCTGTTTATAATGTCAAAATAACAGCATTACTAATAAGAAAAACACATTTTTTTAATTTTTGTCTTTCTGTCTGTTTGTTCCGGATAGTCTCTGAAATGGCTGCACTGATTTTGACGGGGCTTTCACTGAAAGATAGCTGATATTATAGGGAGTAACATAGGCTACATTTATTTCAAAAAAACAAATTATGGTTCCGCTCAAAAAAATTAAAAGTTTAGTTTTAGTGTTGTAGTTAATTAGTATTAGTGTATGTATAAAGGCGGCACCTATTGTACTGGTGGACAGAAACACAGTAATATTGTATAGAAAAAATATTTGTATTATGTTTTGAATTATATTATATACTTCCATTTTTAGTGTTTACTCAATAGAAAATTGAAGGGAGTAGTGTAAAACCAGCTTTCTAATATGTATATTATATAATGTGTATTTTAGTTTGGTTTTCCTTACAAGCGACGGGAGCTTGACATAGCTCGTATGGAACTTAAGAAAATTGCCGGAAATCGACCGAAAAACTATCACTTATGTATTGTATCACGCACCCAAAGTGTGATGAAAGCCAGAAGTGAAATATAATAGTCAATGTGGTGCGAATATTAATACAGGCGGCTGTTTCAACCTGCAGCCGTGTCATCGCATTTGAAACCGTGCCAGCCCGCAATCACAATATATAGGTCAAGTGGCTGCACCAGCTTTAGGTGTATTGTGAACGTAAATAAATTATAAGTGTAATTTTCCATATTTTTAATGATGTCACTATTTAATAAGGTCGGATGAATTGTGTCATTTCAGAATTGGATTTGAATGGTATTCCTATTGTTATTTGAAAACGAATAGCGAATTTTGAAGAATTACGGTTTGAATGAATTTAGGTATGGACTGAATGAAATTTAGCATACATATAGACCTGGAGTAACACATAGGTTTCTATTAGGCAGGCCCGAGCGACACGTGAGTAAATTACAAGTAAAATGTTTATTTATAATTTCATTCATATTCTGTCAGGTAAATCAAACGGTGGTAGCTAAGTATCAACAGTACATATATTTTACCTACATTATTTTTTTCAATGGAAACATGGTTACAATTTTGGAAAACTTTGTAAAAATATTGTTTTTTTTTTAAATAAACCAGGAGGATTTGTGTATTAAGTCGGAAAAATCTAAAAAAATCATCCATTTTTAAAGCTTCCGCAATACTATAAATGCTAAGAGTGTCTAGGAACACCCGAGTGAGCCTAGGGTGGGTCACTAGACAATATAAAAATAAACTAAAATATATAGTAAAAGTTACGCAATTTAATACCATGTCCAATATGGGATTATATTAAAAGAATCTTGCTATATTCTTGTGGGTGTTACCAAAGCCGTTTTACCCGATATTTGTCAGCAAACCTGTCTCACGATCAAACAACATATCCGATGGAATATTTGCTTGTCGCAAGACATTCCCATATAGTTTTGGCCCAAGTAAATTTAGTTTTGTGTTTATTAAAATAGACATAAAAGTAGAGCTATATTCACAAAAATATAACTCTAAGTAAATAATTAATTTTAAACTTCAAAAGAAACGTTGACTTTGAAACGTACTTTCGACTTTTAAAGTAACTAACTCAGGGGGGGCTTTTATCTTGAAATTTATGTTAGACTGGCCACTTACCCTCGCTTTGCTCGGGGGCGTCCCTGGGTACGCTTTAAATAGATATAAGTAGTTATTGCGAATGTACCTTAGGATAAAGACTTATGTTATTGCAGATTTTCCTGTAGGCCTTTTTAAGATCTACAATTTTCTACTGCATTGTTTTGATCTAGCTCTAAAGGTTAGCCAGCGTTGGCCATATAATTTTTAAAAGCGATGAAAAATTTTTCCTGTAGCAAAAAGCATCCTAAATGATACCGCTCTCAAGCTCATATATATATATATATATATATATATATATATATATATATATATATATATATATATATATATATATATATATACATATATATATATATATATATATATATATATATATATAATATACAAGTAACTAAAACATATTACGTTGTAATTTTAATAATAAGGATTAGTGCTTTTTATCGCTTTAAGTCCATACTTTATACTCGAGTAAAAATAAGGTCGTAGTGTTGGGAATATTTTCACTTTTCTGCCCCGCTGAGCCGTATACCATGAATATATAGCGAAAAGTTTAAAAGTGGGAATCATCTGGCGGATGCAGTTCGACTACATCTCCATTTCCTGTCTTCACGTTGCTCTAGATGTCTCGACTTAAAGTCAACGTTTACTTCCATATTTAGTGACTTTTAGATATTTTTATAGTCGCGTTCCGTATTGGAAAATTGTTTATTCTTCGTTCGATCGTAACGGTCTTATACTAAAATGGTGTTTTTGAAAAATAGTATTACAAAAATTAGTATAGGTGAAATGACGTTTACTGTAGGATTAGAGATATGATTACACATGATATGATTCATTTTAAGAATTAAATGAAAGAAATGAGGAAAATTCTGCCAAAAATAGAGAGCCCGATTGTACAAGTATAAAGAGCAAACCAAAAAAATGCAAATAACTATACAATCATAACAAAATTACAATAAAATTAAATGTACATAATATTACTACTATACATATAAATGAAAGTTTGGATGGATGGATGGTTATTACTTAATCAAGCCAGAACGGCTGAACGGATCTGGATGAAATTTGGCGCAGAGATAGATTATAGTCTGGAATAGCATATAGATTTTTTTGAAATAGCTCTATCCCGAAAAAATTTACGGTTCCCGTGGGATAGATTTGTTTTTATTTTTCCGCCAGTATACAATATATACAAAAAATATATTATAAATTCATGGATTAATTCTATTTTTTTTTCAATATTAATAAATAAATAATCGTATTGCAAGTTTATAGCCATTATTAGTTTTTACTATCGAAGCATTAAGTTCATCAGTAAAATATAACAATGTTGCCAACTGCCTGCAACAAAGGTATTATAGAGTTAGCTAAGTTAGGTTTAAAAGCCGTAATAGCTCTCTAAGTTGCCAAGTAAAGCCTAATTTACAGCTCCATTAAGTGTACAATGTTGCCGTTATTGGCCACAGTGTTGGACCATCAGAGTTTTTGTTACGACAAAATTATTTGCTCGCTTTACTTACTTGACTTCTCTTTAAGTGAGAGGAACTTGCTTACAGATTTGGGTAACTTTGAATTAACTTGTATTTGTCATGATTATGCGTTGTATTTAAATATAGTACTAGATATATTATAATTTTTATGTAACAAGACCAATTTCAAATTGATCATAATTTATCATAGAATTAAAATATAGAAAGAAATAAGTATATTATAAGATGTTGTGTTTTTCGGTAAATTAAAGAAAATGAATAATGACTGATGCTTTCTCTTTTTGTGGAAATTCAATAATCTCAATATAGTAAAATATATTTTATTATAAAAAAAATTTCTTTAGTAAAAGTTTAAAGTTCTCGTGAAGTTTGAAATCTAGATTATAGCAATCATGGGTACAATTCCGCTAGTGCATTGTATACGTGAGCCAATTCTATGGAGCCATTTAGTTCTTTAAACTCCGTCGAAGTAGCAAAGTGCGATAACACTTGAGTGCGATAGCCTGAAAGGATTCCTTTAGTAATTAGATTAGAACGTCACTGTTGTAAACTTTTACTGAACTTTGAAGATAACTGGAAAAGCGTATTATGTGGATATGATTGCAGCCTTTTTATATTTATTTTTTAATATTCTAAATGTTGTTATGCCTTTATAGGTATGTACTATTTTGTGAATGTCGTTTATCACCTAAATAATTAAGGTACTACTCTATCTGTTCTATTTTCCATGTATGTTATAATGTGTTTAGTTTGTACTTTGTTGATGGTCTAATAAATAAATAAATATTATCCTCATATTATTAATATTTATTATTTTGTTGAATCAACCATAGAAAGCGGTTTTCTAGTATTGTAACCTTAAATATTCGTCAGTCAGTTTGTAGTGGTCTACCTACCTACTTGCTGTGCCAGTGGTCGCGGGTTTGAGTCCCGCTGGGGGCATTCATGTGATGAGCACCAATGTTTGTACTTCAGTCATGGGTGTTTATATTTATAATATGTATGTATTTAAAGTTATACATGTATGTCTAGTGTATCAATTATCTAGTACTATCAATAACACAAGCCTCGTAGCTTACCATTGAACTAGACGGTGCTGTGCGTTAATGACCCAGCATGTATTCAGCCACTGCTGAGCACGGGCCTCCCTTCAATATGAGGGGGATCAGGCCATAGTCCACCACGCTGGCCAAGTGCGGGTTGGCGGACTTCACATGTCTTTCGAAAACTTGCTAGGTTCTCTCAGACATGCAGGTTTCCTCACGATGTTTTCCTTCACCGTAAGATAAGTGGTAATCATGTTGAAAATAATTCGTAAATGAAAATATCAGAGGTGCAAGACCCCGGATTTGAACCCGCTTCACTCGGTTACCCATGCGAGCGCGTCACCACTAGGCTACCACTGCCTTTTGACCTAGCATATTTATTTATATTTATCTTGAATACATCGGTACATAAATTAAGTACTAAAAATATTAATATAAAACTTTTTCTGCGAGTCATATAAATTATTCTCATTTGATAACATTTATAATGGAATATGAATATTAATAAGATAGAATTTAAATCAAGTAGAATCAATAAGAATCGTTTAATGCAATGGAAATTATTATGAAGGAAGTTTCTTCTTAAAACTTGGCCTGGGAGACGCGATAACACCTAATGAATGAATACTAATTACTTTTTAATGAAAAATAATGCAGAATCCATATATATACGGTTAGTAGAGGTTTCTTAGAAATGAGATATTATTCCGCAATAAGAAGTATCCTATATGTTGACCCGGAGATCCAGTTATCATCATACTAAATTTCATCAAAATTTGTCCAGTCATTTTTTCGTGATGCGATCACAGACAGTAAGACAAAAATTCTAAAAACTATAGATTCGGCCTTTGTATCGATAACTATTAATAAGATTTTCCGAAAAATATTTAATGTACAGATTCAAATTAGTTAGAATTTTATTACATGTATAGATTAATTAGAGAAGAATTAAATAAAACTATCTTTTCGGATTTTTTCGTGAGTTTTGAAACAAATTTTATTTAAAAAAAAAAAAACGAAAAACGGAAACGTGAATGTTTTACTGTGAACATGGCCACAGGAGCCTGTTAGTCTTTATATATATATATATATATATATATATATATATATATATATATATATATATATATATATATATATATATATATATATATAATATATTACGCATTATAATCTTTTTGTGATCCTACATCCGAATAAAGTACCTTCTGATTGAATTAGGTTAAAAAGTGACGTTGACGTTTCATATTTATAGAGCATTTTTTGGTATTTTTCAACAAACAACAAAGACGTTGAAATGGTTTTACGTACTTAGTATATTCGAAATATTAGAGAAGCATATAGTTTTCATTATTAATTATTATCAAGATTTAAAAAAAACAATTTGCTACTAGTATTTAAGAAAAAAAAAACTAGGACTTTTTGACTTTTGAACAGTACGAGTTAACTACTCCATACTATAACCATCTTATTAATATTTACCAATAATTTAGGTACAAAAGTGACATAGGCTACTTTTGATTCTACAACATCAAGTGCATTACATGTAGTAAAAGATTGAGCCGTCTTTTGTTGTAGGTCCAAGGCTAATAAAAAATTTACTCCCTTTTCAGGTTTCCGTACTCGAAGGGTGCCAACCAAACCGTAGTACTAAGCCTTCGTTGTCCGTCCATCCGTTCGTCTATCAGAGGGCTGTATCACATGAACCGTAATAAGTAGTGTTGAAACTCTCACAGAGTATGCATTTCTATTGCCGCTATAAGAGCAAATAATGAAAAAAATAAAAAGACAAGAAAAAAAAATAATGTTCATAATCGTGCGACATAAAAAAAATCGATCATGGAAGTTAATTTACTACATACATAGAGTAAAAGTCACATTAATAGAAAGTACATCTACGATGGTACGGAACCCTGTGTGTTGAATTTCGTACGTAAACTACGTATTTATGTGCGTATTCGACTCGCACTTGACCGATTTATTTACATATATTATTAAATATACTTAAATAATCTTATTTTACCGACCAATCCTTAGTGCCTTCTCCATTCTACGAGATATTTGCGTATTCTGTACTCAATTTTCACGATTTGAATCCATGAACAAGAAAATTTGAATTGAATATAGCAAAAGTTAATACATATGTATCGGTAGTTCAAGAGTCGCATAATTAATTATATTGAAAATTAAAATATTTTTACAATTTCTTACCAATGAAATTCAACAATTAAAGTGGATAAGATTTAGAGCTGTGAAAAAATATTATTGTTTAAGTACTACGATGTTTGGGAAGCGAAATAAAGTAAAGTGTTTATGGATAGCCATCATGCTATGTGAATATCCATTTGCATGACGGTACATCGTTTGATGAAAAACTTGGGTGGTATAATTTATAAGCTTTAAGATTAAGTTTTTTAATCTTTAAATAGAAATTCTTATGTATTTGTAATATAACTGATGGTTCAAAACTGGTAGAGGGTTCAATGAACTCAATATCTATCGATTTAACCTCTATTTATATCCAGTGATTTGTAGAGATTCCAAGGTTATTTAAAACAAATAAACTTGAATGCCAGATTTTAGACAAATTTTCCTAAGTACAGCCGAAGTATCAACTGTGTGATAGTAGTTTTTTTTCTAAAGTAGTCTAATAGTGGGACCTTCTTACCATAATAAAAGATTTTCTTAGAACCTTCTAAAAGTCCAAATAAAAAACATCATAAACCACTTCAGTAAATATTTTTTTGTTTAGCTTCCAGAGTACTCAAAAAAAGGTTTTTTACTAGTATTTTGGTAACTTTTTTTAAAAATGCACCACTCTATCTGTATATTAGTTTAATATTTAATGCTTTATAATAGAGATATGTCACTAAAAGCTTTGACCAACGAAACCAAGACAAGTATATTAGCTGTTACAGCAAAATAACTGATTGATTGCTTATTATAGCCTAAGATCCCAAGTACGGTCTCCTTGACCCATCTGCTTCGATTTCAACTCACCCAACTCAACCAGAATACTCAATTAATTGTTATAATTTTTCCTGTTTTGTATATTTTTTTAATCCTATTTTGCATGTTTATTTTTATGTATTTGTGAGTTCGTCAGAAATTTAATTTACTTTCTGTTGCTTATTAAAGGATTTGTTTATATTGTACCATACATTAATCGCTAATATTAATTCAAGTTTCTAGGTTTACGACTTTATAACGACGCGCTAACCAGTGAAATATGCTTTGGGTGGTATGTGTCGCGCAATATTAGTGCTTAGTTATTTATAAAATTATTTATTCTTTTTGAGAATGGGGCCAATCAGCTTAAAAGCAGAATATTGAGTTTATTTATTTTTCACTAGTTTTACTCTGCGATTTCTCTCTCATATTAGGTACTTAAGTTGTTATTTTTTTTTATAAATGTTTTAGAGATAGTATATTTGTATAACTAAAAATTTTTTAGATTTGGTTCAGTATTTATGGTTAGTGAGGTTGCTCCAAGGTCCACTCTGCTATCAGAGAAGTACCAGGAGCAACCCGCATGGTACACCGCCCTCCGAAGAGGGCCACCTCCCACCGCCCCCCGAAGTGGGCCACCTCCCTGTGCGTTTCTTGGCTTCGCGCCCGGTTGGGTTGCCGGGCACTACTGAGCCCCCCCACCACGACAAGGTGAACGCACGTTGGGAGATGGTTAGTGAGGTCTAACTTAACAAGACTTTAATTAATATTTTGATGGCTATTACATTTTATTTCTTAACTAGCGACTCACCCTCGCTTCGCTTGTGTTCGTTCCTAAGTTGATTCCCTATACAAACTTTCATCCCCATTTTCACCACCTTAAGTGATGATTTCCGGAATAAAAAGATTCTATGACGTAACGATGTTGGTTATATCGATGCAATTCTCAAAATGCTCGTTCTTCGACTGTTTTAGAATGGTATCTTGTTGATTCAGAATTACCTTTATCTATTACTAACGACTCACCTTCGCTTCGCCCGGGTTCGTCCCTAAGTTGATTCCCCATACAAAATTTCATCACCATTAAACCCCCTTAAGGGTTATTTTCGGGGATAAAAAGTATTATATGTCCTTCCCAGGGTCTCAAACTATCTTCTTACCAAATTTCAACTAAATCGTTTCAGTAGATCCAGAGATTGCCCCCTACAACGTCACAAACTCACAATCTCACAAACTTTACTCCTATAGATAAATTTAACTCTACCTTTATAGATGAATTTAAACTAAGGAAATTTTACATAAGAAACTTTTACTCTTTTGCCTATACGTGTCGCGAACTATTATTACGCGAATTAAAAATAGATAGTTTATTTAATAATTTAGACATCACAAACATTATTTTTGTAGGTTTTTACTCATGATTATAGTCCCGATACATTTTATATCAATTTGTAGGTATAAAGGTACATATAAATTTGTTTCATGGCATATAATTCTTAAATATCCTAGACTTTTAGAGGAAGGAAATACATGTGGTACATTCAAGAAATACGCTTTCTAAGATTTATGTTTAATATTATTATATTTTAGTTTTAAACATAAAGCGAGTAAAATTGCATTTAACAACAATACAAATTTTTAGATGAAATGCTTTACATAATTTTGTTAACTTAGTTTACATAATTTTGGTTAAAATCTTGCATATTGCATACATATTATCGTTGTACCTGACTACATTCGACAAGTGCACTTTATTGCGAATACGTGGATCTCACGTTCACTTGACAAGTTAAAGTTCTTATTAAGGTATAGCGCACACTGGGGTATTTTTCATCACACGTTATGCGTGCGTTAAATATAAAACGCGAAAAAATCCGAAAGGAAGTTTTATTTAAAATATGAAATATTCGCGTAAATCTAAGAGGTATCATGCAAATAAGTTACTAATTCAATGAAAAAACTTGTTTAATTAATCGACAGATATTATTTTTGTAATTTATACGTAGCACAAAAACGGATTCTGCCTAGCATATAATATTACTGAATGAAAAGAAAATATAATTAAAAACTCAATATAATAATAGCCTACCTGTTAGACAGACAGACAGACAAAAATTCTAAGATGTACAGATTCGGCCTTAGTATCAATAATAATGTCTATTACTAAAAGATTTTTAATTATGGAGATATTTATTTGAAGCTTATGTGGGACTGTCTTAAAGGTACAATATTTTTGGTGAAGGTGCAAGATTGATATATTACATAACATACAGAAACATACAACCAAACGGATTATCTCTTCTTTGTAAAGAAATTTATAACTAACTATAGTTTGAGGATTATTGTCTGTACAGGTTAAACCGATCAGTACACGTTTCGCCTTACAAGTGAACTATCGAAGTCGGAGTTGTAGATTAGAGGAACTTCAGCAGACTTTGGTAAACTTGCGCTGCTGAAAACGAAAACAATGCCGATAGAAGGAAACTGAAATTGGTTTATTTCAACCAAACCGCGATACATGATGCGTTGCTCTGTTGAACTCTGCTAAAACTTTGGACTCGACTTGGATTTGTTTGGATGTTTTTATATTTATGTTCGTAACTGGAATTGACTTCAAGAAAGCTTATTTACTATAACTAAATTGTTAAAAAGTAGTACATTTTAATAAACTATTATTTATAATATTTCGTCGCCTTCGTGCTTATTTGTTCAAACGACCAATACTTAACAGTAGAGAGTTTGTTCCTCCATTTTAAAAACAAAGCTATATTTCTAATATTTACATTTTTTTTTTTTTTTTTTTTTTTATGGGACTAAGGGGGCAAACGGGCAGGAGGCTCACCTGATGGAAAGTGATCACCGCCGCCCATGGACATCTGCAACACCGCAGGGCTTGCAGATGCGTTGCCGGCCTTTAAGGAAGGAATACGCTCTCTTCTTGAAGGTGGCCAGATCGTAGCGGTTCGGAAAGACCGCCGGCGATAGCTGGTTCCACAGAGTGGTTGTGCGGGGCAGAAAGTGCCTTAAAAATCGCACTGTTGTGGAACGCTGGACATCGAGGTGGTGTGGATGGAATTTACTATTTTGGCGCGATGTCCGATGGTGAAATTCAGCAGCCGGGATCAGTCCGAACAATTCCTCGGAACACTCCCCGTGATAGATGCGGTAGAAGATGCAGAGTGATCCAACATCTCTACGCAGAGCTAAAGGATCAAGCCGATCGGAGAGAGCTTGATCGTCGATAACTCGAATCGCCCTACGTTGAATGCGGTCAAATGGAAGTAGCTGGTACTGGGGAGCTCCCGCCCAAAGATGAGAACAGTACTCCATGTGGGGCCGAATTTGCGCCTTATAAAGAATAAGACGCTGACGCGACGTGAAGTACCGTCTCGCCTTGCTGAGCACACCAAGCTTCTTTGAGGCCAGTTTGGCCTTACCTTCCAATTGACCACGGAACTGGACGTTGCTCGAGATGTCGACGCCAAGTATTCCGATACTGGCTGTGGGAGATAGAGGAGTGTCCTCAAATTGAGGAGCTACGATAAATGGCGACTTTTTAGCGGTTAACGCGCAAACTTGTGTCTTTTTGGGGTTGAATTGGACTAAGTTTAGTCGACCCCAATCCGAGACTTTGGTTAACAGAGATTCGACTTCAGACACAAGTTTGTTCCGGCTCTCGTCGACGTATTCCCGAGAAATATTAGCGCGGCCAGTGTACAGCGCATCCACAGTGCTATCGTCTGCATAGCAATGAATGTTGCTGATTTGCAACATGTCATTGATATGCAGAAGGAACAGAGTAGGAGACAGAACACAGCCTTGTGGAACACCAGCATTGACATATTTAGGATCAGAGCAAGCACCGTCGACAACGACCTTAATGCTCCGATCTGCCAAAAAGCTGGTGATCCAGTTGCAAAATTTCTCGGGGAGCCCATAGGAAGGTAGCTTCGAAAGAAGCGCTTTGTGCCATACCCGATCAAAGGCCTTCGCTATGTCCAGACTGGCTGCTAGCGCCTCCCCCTTGGTCTCAACTGCTTCTGCCCATCTATGTGTCAGGTAAATTAAAAGATCACCGGCTGAGCGACCTCGACGGAAGCCGTACTGGCGGTCGCTAATCAGCCGGTGCTCTTCTAGGTACCGCAGGAGCTGGCAGTTGATAATGGACTCCATTATCTTAGAGAACAAGGAGGTAATTGCTATAGGCCTGTAATTGGACGGATCCGAGCGGTTGCCCTTTTTTGGGATCGGGTGCACTAAAGCGGCCTTCCAGGATTTCGGGACTACGCCTGATGAATAGGAGTACCGGAAAAGACGCGTTAAGACCGGTGCCAACTCCGGAGCACATGTCTTCAACACGATCGGAGGGATGCCATCGGGCCCACTCGACTTATGAATGTCCAAGGAAAGAAGTGCTTTGCGAACTGCACTTTGCCGGAACTGAACTTCCGGCATCGTAGTATCACACCGTGGGATGATCGGTGGTGAGTTTCCTTGGTCATTTAGAGTCGAATTGGACGCGAAGAGAGTGCCCAGTAGTTCGGCTTTCTCCTTCGCGGTATGAGCCAGCGAGTCATTCTCCGTGTGCAGAGGTGGAAAAGAAGGCTTACAGAAATTCCCTAAAACAGCTTTGGAGAGAGACCAAAACGCACGTGTTCCCGAAGGGAGACGCCCCAATCTCTCGCCAATTCTGCCGATGTGCTTCGACTTCGCATTAGCAATACTATTTTTGAAGGACCTGGAGGCAAAGTTATACTCCTTTTTAAAGGCGCTGGTATTTACATCACTAGACGCCGTCGCGACAGCCCAGGCTTGGTAGCATTCCAGCTTTCGGCGAGATGCCGTCTTGCAGGAGTGACCAAACCAAGGCTGGGATTTGCCTCCGATGGGCACTGTAGAGAACGGAATAAATAGTTCCATACCCTGAAGTACCACATCGGTGACAGAATCAGCAACGACGTCTGGATCATCTGGCGAGAAGCAAATTTGCCCCCATGGGTAGGACGCAAAGAATGACCGCATCCCGTCCCAATCCGCTGACCTGTAATGCCATACACGGCGACAGCCCGCAAAGCGAGGCCGTGTTGAGCGCGTGACTGGCACTGTACTCCGGACAAGACAGTGGTCCGACGAGCCAAGAGGAGATCGACGGAGACCAGGTAGCCGTCCGGATGAGAGGTTAACAGAAGGTCCAACAGGGAAGGTGTATGATCTTCCACATCAGGGATTCGCGTTGGCGAGGTAACCAGTTGTGTCAGATCATATGCCAATGCGAAATCGTGAACAGATCTCCCCGCATGATCGGTGGTACGTGATCTAAGCCATTCAGTATGATGGGCGTTAAAGTCGCCGAGAATCACGATCTCTGCGGATGGGATCTGCTGGAGCACGGAATCTGTAGCCATTTGCATGTGCTCAACGAGTCGGTCAGTTTCGGCATTGCCGCTATGGGACCTATACAGGCACGCGTAGATTCGCGGATGGTCGTCGCAGTCTACACGTAGCCAGAGGATGGATAGGTCCCGCCCTTCAAGGCTGCTGAGGCGACGAGAGCAGATGTCCTCTCTGACGTACACGCACACTCCAGCCCGCGGTACAAAGGAATGCTCCAAATTATACCCCGGGTAAGAGAGGAAAGAGGTGTCAGCCGGGGACGATATCTGCGTCTCGGTAAGGAAGAGCAAGGCCGGCTTCGCCGTCTCAAGGTGGAAGTGGACGGCGTTCAAGTTGGAATTTAGTCCCCTTATGTTGCAGAAGTCCACAGCAAGTGTGAAAGGGGTAGCCTTATGTTGCCTGCTCCGATTGCCCCGAACAGAAGATGAGAGCGCAAAATTGCCCCCCCCAGAATTCGGAGGGCAGCCTGGGCACCCACGCTCAGGTAGTGTACGAGCTGAACATGGATGCCCAGAGAGGGATTCTCCACCGCGATGTGCGCTGGTGGTACCCTCCTGGGGTAGACTGACCAAATTTCGCACTATCATAAAATTTTGTGGTGAGGGGGAGGGGTGGGGAGTGGGCCTCCCGGGACTCTCACTTACCGAACGAAACGCGACAGCAAAGCTGCCACTTCACGCCGGACTTTTGTGAGAGAGTGGTATTTAACGGGACGTGCCGGCCCATTCGGCTGCTACCCGAAGGTAACTAGCATGGCACTACCACAGTTTTTGGTTGACTGATTGCACTGGTGGAATAATCTCTGTCACTAGATTATCCCACCAGCGGGCGGTGGGGTCGTCACGTCCCGACGCCATACAATAAACAGATAAAATATTTTTTTTTTCGGCTTTATTATAGTGAAATGTGTATTTAATTCCAACAGAATTGCCATTAAGTCAATAATTCTGTAGTAAAAATTCTTTCAATTGGTCATTTGGATAAATGGTACTAAGTTTTTCATAATCTTATTTTCTTTTCCGAAATAGGATGTTCAAATATGTAGCTAAGAACAAGTAATTTTACAAAAAAAAATGATTTCCGGTAACAATAACATAAAATTGTAAGCAGTAAGTAGTAGTAATTAGAAAAAATATATTTATTACTTTTGAATATATCACACAATGGGAACGATTGAGTGAGTGAGTATTTTAGTAAGCGACTGTGTATTATGTCTTATCACTCTCAACTTTACACGTATTTTCAGATTTAAGCAAGATGGAGCTAGCTTATATCCTGGTTTAACAGCTAGGCTTCTCCAATAGAAGTACCGACTACACGAGCAGAGCTGCATACAAATCTAGTGTAAACAAATAAAAACTTTTTAACAAAAAAATAAAAACCGACTTCAAACAAAAGCACTAAAAATTAAAAAATAACTGATTGGTAGTTTTCATTTACTGTACATACCTAATCAAATATTTTCGAAGTCGGTGTGCTTTGCTTTGTATGGGCTGGCACCGATTTCGAAAATATTTGATTAGGTATGTATTTAATAGGTAGGCTTTAATTACTTAGCCAAAGCACACCGACTTCGAAAATATTTGATTAGGTATGTACAGTAAATGAAAACTACCAATCAGTTATTTTTTAATTTTTAGTGCTTTTGTTTGAAGTCGGTTTTTATTTTTTTGTTAAAAAGTTTTTATTTTTCCCTTTTTAGTGTAGACAGTAGTAGCAAAGTAAGAATTCTAACGTATTAGGTTTGTCAAATCAAACAAAACAAGCCCAAACTCAAAGTATCTACTATTAGCCGTTGAAGAGTTCCACCTATCCACCTTCTGGCCTTACCATCAGATCAGGTCAACAATACCGAACCACTGTACTATCAATGGAAATAGAAACACTTGCAAAGTTTCAAGTCAATATGACAATTAGAAGTAGGTTAAATTCATCATTAGCTATTTTTCCACCCTTAGGGGTGGTATTTTTTTTTGAAATTTAAATGGGACCAATCTGGAAGTATATACTTTCAAACAACACAAAAATTGTCCAAATCGGTTAATAAATGACGGAGTACTGAGGTAACAAACATAAAAAAAAAAAAAAAAACAAAACATACAGTCGAATTGAGAACCTCCTCCTTTTTGAAGTCGGTTGAAAAAGAAAAGTAAGTGTACATTTATATTAACGTTTAGTATAGTAGTATAGAATAATTAGTATAGAATGGACTATATACATGTATGTACATACAAAGGTATAGAAATGTAGGTAGGTACTTAAAAAATTAAAAAAAATATACATTCTTTACTTGAGAAATGATTCTGTCCTTTTTCGTGTATGAGACACTGCCGTTTTCAGACAGACACACAGATGGAGTTACTTTCGCATTTATAATATTAGTATAAATTGTAAGTTTATGGTGTCCCACTGCAATGCAAAGGCCTCATGCCTGCACGGGCATTGGGCATGCTTTTATTTTATTTATTTATTTTTTATTTTATTTTTATTGCGGAAAAAACAGCGTTTACAAATGTTTATACAATAATTTATATAAATGGTTCATAGACCAATTAAGTTTCATATCGAGCGATGAAGTTGACAGTTACAAAAAAACTATAAAAAAATATTACATATTAAACTTAACAAAAACTAAAAAAAAATCAAAAATTAACTAATACTATATAACACAAAATATTATAAAATTTCATCATTCATGATGATGATGATTCTGTATATTATATGCATGTCCTATATACTATATCACCCAAAATATGAGTGCATTTAGTAATTCATTAACTATATATTACCTAAAATTAAATCCCCATGTAATCGACCACTAGATCCGTCACACGCAAAGCGGTTGCCTAATTCAGATTGCATTTTGTGGCGCGTCTAAACGGAATATTGAATGAGTTTATAATGATTTGCATCTAGTTAACGGTCTCTCTTACTTTGCTGCTTAGCATTTTATACACAAAGGCGCTCGGTACTAAACTTTACAATATGAACACGCTCATGAATTTTATAACTTTGTTATATAGTTGATATTATTGATAAATACAAATAATACGAAGTTAAATTAAATATATGAAATAGAAAATAAGATTTTTTTTAACTTTGAAAGATATATTTCTTATATACCAGTAGGGTACTTACCCATATCTTACCCATATCTTCCAGGTGAGTTCCTAGATGCGTCACAGTATATATGCTAGTCTAGATTATATATATATATATATATATATATATATATATATATATATATATATATATATATATATATATATATATATATATATATATTATCTAATTAATAAATATTATATATTATCTATATTATTATGTGTACTAAATGTAATCCAAATCTGTCCAGCCATTTCAGATTAAAGAAGTAACAAAAATATAAATACAGCACACAAAATAAATAAATATGTTGAGACATTTACACACAATACCATCTAGTTCCATGGTAAGCTACGTGGCTTGTGTTATGGATACCAGGTAGTTGATAAACTACACATATATAATTTTAAAATTTAAATACATACATATTATCCATAAACACCCATGGACGGAGTACAAACGTTCGTGCTCATCACACAAATGAATGCCCCCAGCGGGACTCGAACCCTAACCGCTGGCCATACATGTCGTCAAAGTAAAATCGATTTAATAAAATATGACTGTGAACCCACTTGCATCAGTTTAAAGCTTAGTCAGAGTAGTCCTATCTAGCATATAGTTACACAATAAAGATTTTTTGTCACTCAAGACTTTTTAAAACCTTTCAGTTAAAATAAAAAGTTAAAATAATTTACCCAAAATCAAGCAAGAAGATTCAAAGTAAGCACATCCTTAATTTACCTAATTACCAGATGAAATCACCTAATGAAAAGTAAAATACTTTTTTACGTATTTAAAATAAAATATAACCAAAGGTCCACAAGCTAAAGTATGATAATATTTGTTCCCTAATTATTTGCTTGCAATTTGGTGCTTTACTAATTTTACAGGTGGGCAAATGTGAAATGACGTCCTTACATTGGACCGTAGACTGCCTATTAATTTTGTATACAAATAATTATTATACAGCTGAGTCCAGTTATTCAGAGTACATAACTGTTTTAATACATAATCACTTTCAATCTATACATATAATAAAATTGTAACTAAGCCAAATCTGTACATTAAATATTTTTTGGAAAATCTTATTGCAATACTCATTATTATCGATACAGAGGCCGAATCTTTACTTTTTTAGACTAGAATTTTTGTTTGTCTATCTATCTGTCTGTGACCGCATTACGAGAAAACCACTAAACAGATTTTAATGCAATTTGGTATAATGATAGCTGGTTATCCGGGTTAACATATAGGATACTTTTTACTGCGGGAAAATATCTCATATCTGAGAAATCTGAACAAACCGTTAAAATGTAATATAAAATAAATAGGTACAGACAAACGTAGGCAGCAGTTAGCAAACCATTTAGACACTATAAAAGAGAAAATTCATATATTTTCATAACAAACAGGAACTCTCATGTCTGAACGCTTAAAACCTTTGTAACCGCCTGATGGTCTGGCATACGGATATCCGTTTATTTGGCCGCGTAATTCCATCCGGGCAAAGTACTCGGTAGAGATTTAGGGCTTTCACCAATATTTACCCGGACTGCCGAAATATGAGATAATGTATTTGAACTGCAATATGAACAGAGTGGAATAACTAAAGGCATCTGGATGGTAAATGTATTAGAAGTAGAATTACTGAAGTTTATAATATGAATCTATATATAAAGGTTTTATAATTTAATATTAAAATATCTATACAGATAAATAAAATTGAAGTGTCCGTTTGTAATGTCAAAATAAGAGCTTTTAACTAAATACATATAGAATTATATACGGTACTTATAAGAAAAACTTTCACAATTTTTAAAATTTTGGTCTGTCTGTCCCGAAACTCTCCTAATCTCCAAAACGGCTCGGCCAATTTTGACGGGGCTTTCACTGGCAGGTACTTCATGTTATAAGGAGTAACTTAGTCTACTTTTATTTCAGTAAAAGAATTAGAATTCCGCTCAAAAAAATTAAAATGCGCCTCAATAAAGTTAAGCAGTAAATACAGAAATTATAAAAAAAACATTAAAATTAACAAATGTTGTAAGGTACTTTGGTGCCATTTTTGTATTATTGATATCTGAAATATGAAATAGAAATATATATGAAATACATTTTTTTTAAATTGATTGTTTTTTATCGGAATAATTTGCGATTCAGGATTTCAGTTCATATTTAAAACATCCACCCACTTATACCCCATTAATAGTCGCGTTTGAGCTTATCCTTACATATTTCGGTTAAAAATTAACTTTCTAAAACGAAAAAGTACCTATACTACGAGTAACAACAATATTTATTCTTAAAACGATCTCAAAATAATCATAAGCCACAGTAGTGAATAAAAATACCATCCGAAAACACTTAAAGCTACAATATCCGTCGAAATAAATCTGTCAATAATAACTTCACTCTATTGCTACAAGGATCGGATATTGGAAGATGTTTACGTAAGCTAAGTAAACCGCCTAAGCAAAGCTATGGATAACCATTAGCAAAAATAGCCACGTGCCAGGAAATTTGTTGAGCATTATTTTTTTATAAGCATAATATAGTACTTAAATTGTGATAATATAGTGTGATTTCAGTGTAAGCCAAAATGTAGATAGGTAAATATTAAATACTAGTGACTCACCTTCGCTCCGCTCGGGCTCGTCTCTCCTTACGTTTTAACGTTTAGAATAGATTTCTTAGAGATGAGATTTTTCCTGCAGTAAAAAGTATCCTATATGTCGACCTAGATAACCAGCTATCATCATACCAAATTTTATCAAAATCCTTCCAGTAGTTTTTCCGTCGTCGACAGACAAAAATTCTAAAAACTATAGATTCGGCGTCTTTATCGATAATAATGATTCAATTAATGATATATGAATATAATGATATATGAATTCAATAAGATTTTCCAAAAATATTTAATGTACAGAATCGGCTTAGTAACAATTTTATCATATGTATAG
This sequence comes from Brenthis hecate, assembly GCA_951806755.1. Lineage (NCBI taxonomy): Eukaryota > Metazoa > Arthropoda > Insecta > Lepidoptera > Nymphalidae > Brenthis > Brenthis hecate. The sequence continues at coordinate 5,392,635 of OX638262.1, forward strand.
ATAATATCCCTCATGCTAAAAAAGATGTCATATTATAATCGGTAAGGAATAGATATCTCAAAAATATAAGCGATATATCCTATTCTATGACAAAGATTTATTCTGTTATTTTAATATAAATTCTAACTTTGAACCGCACTTTGAGGTCAGACATTATATACTATAAGTAACATTAATTCAATGCAGGAATCAAACCTCGGTCTTTACATAATTAACTTACATATTATAACTTAACCACGCCATAACATGGACATTAAAAAATATGTAACTTGATAATCTCGTACAACAATAAAACGATAATTTTGATCTCAAAATGACAATAAACGTAATATGCCCAGTACACATGCATAAGTGCTGAAAGCCAGCCATAAATAAGCGTTTATTAAAAGGCAGGCTGCAAAAAATTGGTACAAGCTCAATATTGTACAATATAACGCTTGCAAAGCAAATTGCTCGGCTTGCGGCTCGTTTTGTTCATATGGACATTGCTTGTACGTGGACATTGGACACTAATAAATAAAAAGTATAAAAGTATTAAGGCTCTAAAGATGAAATGTGTAGTATATATTTTTTGTCATTTTGTACAACTTTTCAGATTTGTAAAATTTTTAAAACATGACAATTTTTTAAATTTTTATATGTGTGCATGAAATATTTTGCATTTCAAGATTTTTCTTCGTCGTCTATTAATTAATTTAAACTTAAATAATTGAGTTGAGTTGTTATCAAACAAAAGAAATGTTTTACTCCCAAAATGGTCTACGAGTATGTGTTTGCCAATTTATAATAATACTGGCGGCTCACCCTTCGCTCGGGTTCGCCTCTAGAAGAACAAAAACAAATCTATCCCACGGGAGCCGTACCATAATATTTTTCCAGGATAAAAAGTAGCCTATTCCAGACTATAATCTATCTCTATGCCAAATTCCTTCTAGATCCGTTCAGCCGTTCTGGCGTGATTGAGTAACAAACATCATCCTTTTCCTTACTTTTCATCCGGGAAAAATGTACGGTTACCGTGGGATAGGTTCGTTTTATTCTTCCTAGAGGCGAACCCGAGCGAAGCAAGGGTGTGCCGCTAGTATACCAATATTTTCTTGATAATTTTCTATTTATTAATATCTTAATAGTCTATATAGAACCTAGCTTTAATAGTATTTTTTTACTTATATGCTAAAAACATGGACGTGGTTAATTCGTTCATGGCTAAAAACTACGAAATATGGGAAACACGCATACATTACGTTCGGCTTTATTTAATTATTGTTCTATACGCTTCGTCTATCGTATAGTCTTGCTATAGTGTGGTACAACGTGTTATTTATAAATCTCAATAGAATTAACTAAAATGCTAGAGATACCAGGATCGATTCTCATATGAATTGAATTTTACTTTACATCCATAATATAAATCCTTGCATTTATTTCTTTTTAATAAAAACATACAATATAATTGAAACATGTAAAAATGAACTTATAAACAAACTCCTTTGAACACTAACTTGTGCAAACTCAGTTTACATATTTTTTTAAAGGAACACCCGACAAAGTGAAATTAAATAATAAAATTACGCTTCGAAAAATATAGTGGACAATAAAAATAACTATTTCGTTTTTTTTTTAAATTCTCAGGCAGTCGAGCGCGAAACTCAGCGTCACAACTTCATTATTCAATAGACGGTCCTTTTTGAAAAATAAAAAAATAAGCAAGTGGAAAGTTTGCGACGACGTGCATACTCCACGCTCGTGTGAGTTTCTACAATTTTCCGTCAGAGCGCGCTTTAAAGCGTAAGTAGGGTGACCATAATTATCGATTTTCTTATATATTTACTGATAAAATTTATTTGAATCTGTTATTATTTTTAACCAACTTCCAAAAAGGAGGAGGTTCTCTATTCGTCGGAATCTTTTTTATTATATATGTTGATTTATTCATGATTTACAATTTTTATTTTTTAAAAAGTTTGTACAGTAGTGTATATTATATGGTATTATATATATTATTTAATTAGCTTTTTATTTTTGAGTATCTATATATATATATATATATATATATATATATATATATATATATATATATATATATATATATATATATATATGACTACGTCTGCACGAATTTAGCCTGCTTTATAACACTATTTCTCACTACAATAGGGTGAATGGAAGAGATCTCTTCTAGAGATAAGCCCACCTTTGCAAACAATAATTGTTTTTAAATTACTGTATTGATTTTTAAGTGCAATAAAGAACAGTACATGAATTAATTATGTTAAAAATAATTTTACTTTAAAGAAAGATATAAAATACCAACTTTGTGTAGCTATTTTTAAATGTAGTATAATTAAAATAACAAGTTATATTTAAATCAGTATTATATTGACAGAATACCTGGAAAATAATTGCCAATAAAGTAACGATAAGTATGGACATACAATAAACACCCTGTATTTAGTCACCCTATTCGTAGGTGCATCCGTAGACGACATACATAATACAAAATATGGTAGTAATTATGTTTATGAGACTTGAATTCAATATGAATTGCACGAGTGTTTGAAACAAGTAGAAATAACATGAATAAAATAGTACTATTTGATGTCGAGAGAAGCGTTTATGCGTAAACGTTTCAGAATCTGAATAAAATTTTATAATTAGGTACGTCATATTCCCTTAATTATGAATATTGATCCACTATGGTGTCTCCCTCGCAGGGTCGCTGTTATGGACTTACGGCATACGTGTTTTTACTATACTCTTCCCTGACTGTTTTTTTGCGAATAAAGATTTTTATTAAATAATATTATAAGTTATTGATATAAAATTATTATATTCTATAAAAGTATATATAATTCATATAGTATTGCTTAAAAAAAGTATGTATTCAGTATTTTTAAGGCCCCACTGCATGGCACGGACCTTCCTTTTGTGCGAGGGGATCGAGCCAGGTGGCCTGGCCAAGTGTGGGTTTGCGGAGTTCACATGTTTTTCAAAAATTAAAATGTTAAAAAAAATGGCTGTGTGTGTGAAGTAAAACTTCTTTGGTAAATATCGCAATTAAATTATCATCAAATATTGATTTTTATTACCTTTTTTTATTATATATACTTATTTAATTATTGAATTAAATAAGGCATATCAAGCATATTACAATCATATATTCATAGAATATAATATTATATATTTGTCAGATAATAACAACGGTTACCATGGCAACATGGCAAGCCATTATTTTTTACACATTATTATATCTTATTCTCTCGCTGGCTTGGCTGGCTATATATATCTTTATATATATAATTCTTCTGTGAGTGTGTATGTCACTGAACTTCTCTCAAACGACTGGACCGATTTTGATGAAATTTTTTGTGTGTGTTCAAGGGGATCTGGGAATGGTTTAGATTCACAATTTTGTCCAAAAAGTTTGAAATTTTCAAATTAAAGACGTGTAGACAGGACAACGTCTGTCGGGTCCGCTAGTTATATATATAATTCTTCTGTGAGTGTGTATGTCACTGAACTTCTCTCAAACGACTGGACCGATTTTGATGAAATTTTTTGTGTGTGTTCAAGGGGATCTGGGAATGGTTTAGATTCACAATTTTGTCCAAAAAGTTTGAAATTTTCAAATTAAAGACGTGTAGACAGGACAACGTCTGTCGGGTCCACTAGTATATATATATATATATATATATATATATATATATATATATATATGTGTGTGTGTGTGTGTGTGTGTGTGTGTGTGTGTGTGTGTGTGTGTGTGTGTGTGTTTGTCTCTTTTTAGTGTTGCATTTCAGTTTCATCGAGTTTCAAATCACAACGATTCTAAAGAACTTTCATTTCAAAAGGAAACACTATAATAAGCGAGATTTTATACATTTTCAATTATTTTAATGAGTGTCTGAAAGTATTATTATTATTTAATTAATGTGATTTATTTAACAGGAATCACAGCTTAGTGCCCGGATATTGTCATAATTGTTAAGGAAATAAGTTTGATAAAAATAAATATAGTTTAAAAAATTAAAAAGACTTAAGCTTTAAGCTGCTAATTTAATATATGGTATTTTTTATAAATACAATGAACCTAAACTTAAAGGTCTTCTTACGTAGTATCCATTATAAAATACCACTATACCCTTCTGGTCTCATCAATCAGATCGACAAAAAAGCGAACTAAAAAACAAAGAACAAGTTGACAAAACAACATCAAAATCAGTTAAGCCGTCTAATAATTACGAGGGAACGTAGAATCGGACATACATACATACATACATACATACAGGTTAAACACATAACCCTCCTTTGGGTTTCGCCGCAGTCGGGTAAAAATAATAATTTAAACTTATAAAGATTATTACTATCTTATAATTAAATAAAGTAAAATATATAGCGCTTATTTATGAGGCACAAGAATGTATCGATTTTCTTCTCTTTCATTAACTCCGAGTTTCACTTGTTGTTTTACCTAAAGTATATAATGAAACGGCAAATTCCGGTATATTAAGCTAGTTCATCCATCAGTGCCATAGCTTGATTATTTATACATTCTCCACAGGCGGGTAATCTAGCTGGTAAACTTGTTTGATGTATTAGGGAAATGAAAATATGTTTACTAAAAGTTTTGTTATTATTGGCTTAGGATTACTGTTCGTAGTTAGTTAGGAATTAACTAAGATTCCCTTGTACTTAATGAAAATATTATATATATATATATATATATATATATATATATATATATATATATATATATATATATATATATATATATATATAAATTATATATAAATATATAATTAGAGTAGTTAATTTTATTTATTGTAGGTATTCTTTTAGCAAAAGAGAAAATAATTGTATTAACGATACGCGAATGGGCCTAATGCAAAGCGGAAACACCGCTCCCTAGAGACAAACTCAATTAATTCCTTTCGGGAGTGTTCAAAGCCTTTCAATTTTTACACCATTTTCGCTTCTTTCAAAGACTTCAATACATGACTGATTTGTTTCTTTGACAAATATTATTTTTTCCTACAATTTCCTGTAATTTACTTTAGTGTTTAAAAAATAAACTTATTTTTATGCATATATAATAATTGCTTAACCCGACTGCGGCGAAGCCCAAAAGAGGGTTATGTGTGTGACCTATATATATTTATGTATGTACATAATATGTCCGTTTCTATGTTCGCTTGTAATTACTCCAATTTTGATGATTCATACGTCATTCGATTTGTCTTCACGAGTGTCATAGACTATATTATTAAAAATTAAAATGGCGGTTCTAAAGTGCCAATTTGTATATATTGAAAAATTTTTCGTCTGAATCAATCGAGTAGGGTGTCAAAATGCAGGTTTTTAAGAGGCGATTACAAAAACATACACATAATATATAATTTAGCATAAGAAATTGTTAAGTAAAACTAAAAATTTTTAACTGACCAAAACTAAGAGCTGTAAATAAAAAAGTAATTTACAAAAATAAAAAACCCGACTGCGTAAAAAGCGAACTAAAAAGATGAGAATAAGTTGACGAAGGTACATAGAATTATGCAGTCGGAGACATAGGTACCTACATGTTTTATAATAGCTGCGTGTATGATATATATTAATTTTTGTTACTCAATAAAAAAATTATAAGATTTTTACTTTACAATTTTTTAATAGGTATATAATTTCTCTGCGGGTAATGAGTAGTGTAAGATAGAATAAAGTTAGTAAATGACATCGTGCAGTGTAAAAATGTGAATTATGATTATGGGGCTTGAGAAAGTTAACAAGAAAATTTAAGGTATGTTATATCAAATATAAGAGCCTGTTACGAGAAATATGAATATATTAATTGAAAAAGTATATTTTAAAGGACATTAAATTAAATATACTAAAAATTAAGCTATCTTAATTAGTTCACCTTTTCCTACATTTTATCTGAAAAACTATTATATTAAAAATTTGATAAAAATTGATCAAAATTTTGGAATATAGAGCTATAGGTACAGAAACCCCTAAGTTATTGTATTTTCCTTATAGATGTAGACGTTCAAGGAGGAACAATTCGCACTTTACCAATTTTTCTGTTACGACACTGTGAACCTTGCTTTTAACCAAAATTGACAATTCTAAGTTAACCGGAAGTACTCTTATAGGTTTTGGGTTGAAAACCTATATGGTAGTTCCCGTTGACGTAGAATCACAAAACTTAGCAAAAAGCAAGGTCTTACAGCACAAATAAAGGAAACATTCCAAAAAATAAAAAAAAAATGAAAATTAAAGTCAGATTTTCTACAAATTTGTACAGAACCCTCGGTGGGCGAGTCCGACTCGCACTCATCCGGAATTTTTAAAAAAATATTGTAAAAAAGTGCATTTTTAAAGATCTTTAGTTAATATATAAATTTCTAACTAATATTCCTATAATATTATATGCAATCTAACCATATGCTATCATTAGTACCTATATAAAAATTATATCTCTAGTGTTAATAGTGGTCCATTGCATACGACACTTCTCTAGGGGTTAAACGCGCATGTCTGTGAGTAACTTGTTGGCTCGCGGTATACGGCACGGCAGTGCGGCGCGGACGGACGCCCTACACAACTGTGTACCACTGAAACGGAACTATTACGATTTCAATTGTTGCATACATACATTCGTTACTGTTTGATAAGTTTTTTTATTTCCTTAACTTTTGCTCTAGTTCAAAGGCTTAATTTTATTATGATTTAGTTATTTTTAAGTATTTATATTATTAAAGTTAATTTATTTGGTTGAATAAAATGGATACTACGTAAAATTGCTGTAACGTGGATAGTGTTAAAATGTATTTAAAAGTGAAACTGAAATCATTAGGGTGATATATCTGTAATGGCGTTCAAAAGACTCGTTATCGCTTGGGCGGTCTGGCTCACGTTGCCCCTGGCAACGGGCCATCTCAACGTGCTCATTAGCCAGGCTGAAGTTATGAAATTGTTAGGTAAGTGCAAATTTACAGTAACTTTTTTAAATTATAACCTGCATTTATCTAATTTCATTATTGGTTTTGACGTTTATTACATTTTTTTTGCATATTAAAACGTTTTTGATAGTTGATACATATTAATCAAAAGTTGAATTTTGAGATATAAGACCACAGTCCTGAAAAAATAATTATTATTAATTCATTTATTGACGGTAATCATAGAATCTTAAGACATTGCTTAATGGCTAAAGGCTATTAGGAAGCGAATAGAATAAAAAATATATTTTACATAGTCTCGATAAAGAAGCGTGGCTTTAATACTCGTACTATATATCGGTTTCCATATTACTTTAAGATTTTTATTTTAAATTCCTCAATAGTAAATATTTTCAATGTTCCGATACAAATAAAAGCTAACATCGATGTAATTCCCTGAAAGATTTAAACACGATTGTCTATTATTTCAAGAGCTTATGCACGCCGGTACTATTTATAAATGTTTACCCAAACGGTTTATCAATAGATTTACGACCATTTGTCGTTTATACAGCATAAATAATGTTTTATTGCGTATGAGTTATTTATGATAATTTGTTCTCGTAAATTAGAGTCCCTTTATAATCATTGAGTAAGTATTAATTTACTGCAATAATTGTATTGAGATGGCATTCGTTCATTTTTAAATCATGAAAGATATTTTTCATATATGTACATGTATTTTTCATTTTAACGTCACGTTTGGCTAAGTTTGTAGTGACCCTACTTGCTGTGCCAGCGGTTGTGGGTTCGAGTCCCGCTGGGGCATTCATTTGTGTGATGAGCACGGATGTTTGTACTCCAGTCATGGGTGTTTATATTTATAATATGTATGTATTTAAAGTTGTGTATGTGTAGTATATCAACTATCCGATATCCATAACACAAACCTCGTAGCTTATCATGGAACTAGATGGTGCTGTGTGTTAATGTCCTAACATATTTATTTATGTATTATATGTATTGTATTCAGCCCTTTTTAACGTCCCACTGCTGGGCTCGGGCCTGCCTTCGATACGAAGGGGATCAGGCCACAGTCCACCACGCTGACCAAGTGTGGGTTAGCGGAGTTTAGTTTCAGACATGCAGGTTTCCTCACGATGGCGTCCTTGACCGTAAGACAAGTGGTAATCATGTTGGAAATGATTCGCAGATGAAAATACCAGAGGTGCGTGACCTGGGATTTGAACCCTCTTCACTCGGTTTCCCAAAGGAGCGCGTTACCACTGCCTCATATACATATTATTATGTATTGTATTATGTATTTATACTAATATAATTATAAAGAGGTAAAGCTTGTGAGTTTGTGTGGTTGTAGGGGGTAATCTCTGGATCTACTGAACCGATTTAGGTGATATTTGGTAAGAAGATAGTTTGAGACCTTGGGAAGGATATAGGATACTTTTTATCCCGGAAATCATCCCTTAAGGAGGTGTAAATTTGTAATGAAAGTTTGTATTGAGAAGCAAGCTAGGGATGAAACCGACTGAAGCGAGGGCGACTCGCTAGTATATTATAAGTATGATTCATAAAAACTAATGATCTAAGAGGATCACTATTGGCGAATGGCATTTGTTTATAGGACGATTGTCATAGGTTTGGTTTTAGCAGAACGTGATATTTTGCGGGCAAGCCATTACTGATTCATCACAGGAAACCAATAAACATTACGTCAGCGTATAAAATAAAGATGATATCTGCCAAAAAGCAGAACTTGATATGATTCACGAATAAAATATGAAGTGCATATCTGTAACTATAGCGAAGAGATGTTTTTTACTCAATTTTAAAGACGATGTAACTGGGATTTAAAAAAAACAGGGCTTTTTAATTACTTCCGTTGATATTGTTTTATAAAGATTAATTTTAATTGTTATACGTTAAAGTTAACAAAACAACAACCGATACATGACGACAATAACAGATATTAACTAAATTTTGCTGAGTGATAACTTATTACTCGAGTCAACAACATTTACGGTGCTTTTACAGAAAAGTGTTTCGTTCTCATGGGAAAACACAATAACTGGTTCTATCGAGTCGTCCAAAGTTTACATGGCTGACGCGGGCTAAACCTTAAGGCATACAAATTTTACATCAAAACAACATACTGAAAAACTGTAGGCCTTAAAACGTACGCCAATGACGTTAGCTTTATTATATTAATATGCGTTGACCTTTTAGATTTTAATTGGAAAAATGTACCTAGAAACGAAAAACAGTACATATTAATAAATATTATATATTTTTTAGTCTATTATATTATCTTTGACACTATCAAAACACCTACAGCACAATGGCATGGTCCTGACGTCATCCCCCGTTCTTGAAGATCAAAAAAATGTAATTATCTACCCCCGATCTACCCTCAACCATTTATATTTGTTCTACAAATTCGACGTATTTCCTATACGCAATTGAGCGTGTTTCCAATGTTACGATACGAAAATACAAAAAAAATAATATATGAAAAAAAATAAAATGGTTACAGTTTTTATATTTACTTTTTACCCTTATTTTGACATTTTCATCTAAGGGAATGACTTATTTTGAAATTTCATGAACTGGTTTTGATAAGGTTTTCTTGATGAGTTATAAAGCTATATTATACTCTAGTGACTTATCCTAGATTCGCTTGGGTGCGTCCCTATTTTGTTTAGAATTTCGTGGCTCTAAATTTTTTTGCGCCAACTTTCAGGCATCAGTGCTTTACAAACTGTACCTAATATAGTTAACCAAACTTTCAGCTAAATCGATTGAATAGTATTTTATAGCATTTTTTCCAATAAATGTTGGCTGTGATTCTTTAAATTAACGTAACTTTTTATTTATGAACCGATTGAAATAAAACAAATACTTAACGTTAAATGAAGCTTACTACGATACATAAATGCACTCAAATCGGTTAAATCGTTTCTGAGATTAGCGAACATTTAATAAGACAAACAGACAAAAATTCTATAAGTTATTGTTTTGGATTCTATTGCGTTAATAAAGACCCTGAATGATATTTTTTCTCAAATATCTCCAATGTACACACAGCGATCAGTTACACTTATATATATATATATATATATATATATATATATATATATATATATATATATATATATATATATATATATCTTAACTTATAAAATATTTTTAAATAGATATAATTAACCAATAAGATATTTTACAAACTACCATGAAATTTAAGGATAATTTTTAAATTTTTGTATTTTTCTAAATCCACATTCTATACTTATTTAAAAAGAACTATTACAATAAGTCAAGAATAAACGTAAGCTTCACAAAAATAACTCTTAAACTTTTAAGATACATTGGCCTGTGATAAGAAGTTTTAACAAAGGAATTCAACTTTTAGCCATTGGAGGTGGTAACTTTTATAGTAGCATCTATCATCTAAGACGTGTCGCAATAAACAATGGAGATAGAGGTACTGTGCACTAGTAGTTTATTACTTTAGGGAACCCGCGACATTCGAATTGGGATCTTATTAGAGATAAAAGAAACTTACCACCGCGCAATGCATACTAGATTGTAAAGTAGGGTTTTGATAAATGATACTCAGAGATGGAAAAGTTGATATAATTCCTTTGAACAGCGTGTGTTTTCATTTCAAATCAAACATCAAGTGGGATGTGCGAAAGTATAAAGTATACACAAACTAAGGGGAAATGCTGCTGTAACTTTAGTATATGTATGTTTTGAAACATTAGGAGATTTTTGGAATTATATTTTATACTAGCGACTCACCCTCGCTTCGCCCGGGTTTGTCCCTAGATTGATTCCTCATATAAACTTTCATCCCCATTTTCAATCCCTTAAGGGATGATTTCTGGAATAAAAAGTCCTATGTCTTTCCCAGGGTCTCAAACTATCTTCTTACCAAATTTCTTCTAAATCGGTTCAGTAGATCCAGAGATTACCCCCTACAACGTCACGAACTCACAATTCACAAACTTACAAACTTTACCTCTTTATAATATTAGTATAGATACAAACTGTTGGCACAGTTTATCGTTATATTTTATTATTACTAGTTTATATTTATTATTTATGGTAGTCTAATACTTTGTTAGATTTACGCGAATGTTTGACATTTGTAAATAAAACTATCTTTTCTGTTCCCGTATCACGGAAAACCCACTAGAGGGATTTTGATGAAATTTCGTATGACGATAAAAAAATCGATACTAAACGTTAAAACGTAAGTAGGGACGAACCCGAGCGAAAGTGAAGGTTCTTAGTTTTTCACTTGTTTTTAATTAAAGGGAAGTCTGCAGTCCTTTTTAATTTTTTTACGGGGCAACTTTGCTTTTTCCATTTTTCTACCTTAGGTTAAATCGATGGGGAAACTTTCATATCTAGAAACAAATTATGTTGTAAAAATAAAAAAAAAAACATTACAAAGAATGAGCGATTTATTTAGACATTTATGTGCTTGTAAAAGTACATCTCTACTCTGCAAATATTTTAAGTGAAATTAGACTTATTTAAGGGAAACCAAACAAAAAACTTTGTTTTATAATTAAATTGAAATTACATTCTAAGATTTATTCACGGTTTTAGAAGAGCCTCTCTCGTGTTTATGTTACCTATAAAATAAAACGTCAGTCGGGAACAAAAAATGCAAACATGATATATACAGGGTCATTTTTAATTTACTGAAAACCTTACGGGAATACACTATTTACAACATAACAACAACATCTGTAAGAAAAAAAAATATATCTTAAATTTTACAAAATAAAAATATTTTTATTGCAACTTCTAAACAGTAATAGTCCAGCATTAGCAAAAGAAAAGGCATGTCCGGTGGAGGGGTGTAGGAAGCGGCGCTTACTCATTTAAACTTGGCCAGATGCTAGAACTTTAAAGTTTAGAAGGTGCAATAAATTTTTTTTTATTTTTGTATGAAAATAAAAATTTAAGAAATATTATTTTTTCTTGTTATAGATGTTGTTGTTATCATGTAAATAGTATATTCCCAAAAGGTTTTCAATAAATTAAAAATGACCCTGTATAGTACAATAAAACGCCTATCGTAGCAATTAATATAACTAATATTTTATCAACAAATCATACTTGAATGTGTCAAAAATAATAGCCTAAAGAGACATCTGTCGAGCGGGGATTAATGATAGTTCAAACATCAATTTGGTGGAGTCTTATCGCGAGCTACCAGCGTGGGGTGTCCCCGTACTTATGGGGACACATAGTAAATGCACACAGGGAATGCGGAATTTTTATTCCCTGCATCCAAATTCTATCAAACTAGCCATAGTAAATGGTGGAATGAAAGATGCAGGAAAAACACCGACAGACCAGGCGTAATAACTTCGTATTGGATGAGCTTTTCTGATTCGATTGGTTTCAAATGCTTAGATAGATAAATAGATGGATGCTTATTATTAATACTTTTGGTCATGATTTAGTTTGAGTATATTTTGAACCAACTTAGAGGAGGTTAAAAAGGAGGTTATCAATTCAACACTTTTGTATGTAATGTAATATTATTGGGACTGCAAAATATTCACATTATAATATATTATGGCCTCCAAACCAATATACAAAATTTTATAGGTGTTTGTATGTATGTATGTTTGTCTAAGAATTTTACGAAACTAGTTATCCGATCGTGATTATTCTTTTTTATTTGCTAACATATATTTCAACTTAGGGAATTATTAAGATTTTATCAAAATCGGTTCAGTAGTTTTTATGATATGAACTAAAACGTGTAATTAAAATTGAAATAGTTTTTGTAATTACTACTTATTACAAAATAAAAAAGTAATTAAAAAAAAATTTAATTTTTTTTTAATTACTTTTTTATACTGGTTTACCAGCTTCAAAAAAAGAGTACCAATAAAAAATATTAAAAAGTTAAAAATAACCGAACGGGAGTTTTCATTTACTTTAGATACTTAATCAGATATTTTCGAAGTCGGTGCCAGCCGATGCAAAGCAAAGCAAATAAATCTATTTATGTCTACACGTTAAAAATATAAATACATCACAAATTGATGTATAATATTTAAAATAATTTATGTAGAGTTCATACCTAATCATATTTATCAAAGATATTCATATCTTCTTATAACATTGTCGGCTGTCGGCATTTTTTTATGAAAACTAAATTTGTAAATATGTACTTTGAGTACATATTATATTTATAAGCGTTAAAGTATAGGAAGTGTCTTATTAGGTCATTTCCCAGCAGGAAACACGCCACTTGTTGCTGAACAGTAATGACGCGTGAACTGACGTCCGAGAAAGCCTTATCGGGGGCAATATCAATAAAACTGAAAGTAATATGTATGTTATCACGTTTCAGGTCAAATTAATTCGTACCTTATTTTAACTCTTAACTATTGCTTGCCGACTTTTGTTTAGGATTCTATTTAATCTTAGCAGATTCATGTAAATATAGATAAAATCTTCTGGAACTTCTTTATAAATGGATATTCTACAAGTTTGTTGTTGCCTTTCTATGTAGAGATATCTTACTATGTGATTTTATGCTCTTCGTATTATATTAATGAATTTCGAAGTTGATCGTTACCAAATTAATAAAGACAAGTTATACCTACAATGTATTATCGCGTATGTTTATTTACTTTAATGTTAAACAACTTAAATACTAAAAAAATCTTCAAATTCTATGCAGTAGAAAATTGACAATAGTATTAATAACAAAATTATTAATCTATACTAATATTATAAAGAGGAAGGATTTGTTTGTTTGTACTGAATAGGCTCCGAAACTACTGAACCAATTTAGATGAAATTTGGTAATAAGATAGTTTGAGACGCTGGGAAGAACATACGATAGTCTTTATCCCGGAAATCAATCCTTAGTGGGGTGAAAATGGGGATGAATATTTGTATGGCGAAGCAATCTAGGGACGAACCCGAGCGAAGCGAAGGTTGAGTCGCTTATATAATAGAAATATAAAACGATAAGAATTTTGCGCTCAATATTAAAGAACCCGTACCCGACCCTTATACAACCATATTAACAATAAAATGTATATGTAACACTCAATTAAATGCATATAAAATTAGTTACTACAAAAAATTGTTCGTAGCTCTATTAAAATGTCAATCAAAAACATGTTCGATTATTTTTTGATATTTGTAGATAAGGAAATAGCAATAGGTTTAGTGTAGCTTTAATTGCACGTTGTAGTATTTGTTTTTCATAGTTGACCTACAACATGAATGCAACGTATAGAAACAAATATATATAGTCATGACCATAAATATATGACCATGGATTGTACGATTCATTAAAAAAACGTGCGTGTGTACTTATGTACGCACGTAAGAAGTTATACTTCTTCGGCGCAACAGAACAAAATAGCTAAAGATTTCATCCCGTATGTCACAACTCTCTGATTGTAAAAGGAATGCAGCTAACTTCATCATGTCGGTTTTTGACTGTCGGTGTGCGCGCATCGTAAAAAAATACTCTGATTTTTTTTCCAAACGTGCCAAAAGGAGTGTAACTTCAATAATTAATTATTATTACTCTCACTATGCCTCTTTCTTTTTTATTAGCGAAATAAATATACAACGTTTACAAGTTCTCATATTTTGGAAGTTAGACTTACTGTAATATTATACTTATAGTAATAGTGCTCAAAGAAAGCTGAATGATCTACTGGAATGTACACAGTATCATACTATTGCAAATGCGAAAGTTTGTATGTGAAACGGTTGAAATTCTGTAAATACGAGTATTTACAGAATTTACAATAGACGACATACGATGCGTACACAGTACAAGAAGCACAAAAGCCTCAGAGCAATAAAAAAATTAATTAGTCTGAGACAAAAGCTATTGTTAGGGAAACACACGCGAGTGAATTAAGCGAGTACTTTATATGAAATTCATCCATGAATCGAACCCGCAACCTACCACCCTAAATAAGTAGTACCAACCAGACCTCATAACGCTCATCTATTACATATCAGTAAGAATTTTGACATTATTTGAACGCTTATTTGTAAGCTTGTTACCAAACATATTTAACTGTTCCCGAACAAATTGACATACGAGAATTTTAATAACGGTTGACAATTTAGCACGTATTCCCTTGCTTTTTAATTGGACACCATGACATATGAACTACGTAATTCATCATCACGTATGACGGAGTGGGCGAGGTGGAACAAATGAGTGGCTCCAGGTTTGTTCATTAGTCAATATAGCCCTATGATTTGTAACGTCTCGTGTTATGACAGCCATTTTTTATGTGCGTCTAAACTAAAAATATAATTTTGATAATATTACACAGTTTTGTATTTTGGAGAAGATTTGAGTTGTTCTTCTAATTATTTATGTATATTAATATTGTAAAGCTGAAGAATTTGTTTGTTTGTTTAAACGCGCTAATCTCTGAAAATTTGGGTTAGATTCGATAAAAATTGTTACTCACTTGATTGCATATAGACTCGTATCATAGATAAAAAAATATGTATGTATGTCTCCGACTACATAATACTATTTTTGGAACTTGTTCCGTCTACAGATCGCTTTTTACTTTACGCTTTTTTTATTATTATATATTTTTTTAATAATCAGCGTTACTGTTAGGAGCGTAAAAAATATACATACATAAAAAGTAAACAAGCGAAGCTGTAGGCTAAAGCTTGTATTGTAATATACCAACACTTTTATAACGCAAGATTTCTCTTTATTAACGTTTTTGTAGAGAATGGGTAAAGCACTAAAATCTAAAAGAAAATATGTATTTATTATATTATAAGACAAATATTGTAGTAGCTTCATACAAAACTTGTTCAATATATGTACACGTAATTACTTCCTCATTGGTCTAGTGAATAGCATGTACGGCTGTAGATCCATTGGTCCTGGGTTTGAGTTCTGGATCGGCCATGTATTATTGAATTTAACTACGAAGACTTTCTCAGTAACAGCCTGGAGCTGGGAAGCTAGCGGTATTACGCCTTTGTCTCTCTGAGAATACGTTAAGCTTTTAATCATACGTCTCACCTCTCACCGGTTGTATCGAATGCTCGTCCTACTTAAGATTGAAAAGAAATAGAGTGTGTGTTTGGGCATACACTTAAGCAAAATAATATATCCTACGGAGGAAGTCTAAGTGAGACTGATCGCCATAACTGGTTTCAGTTCGAAAGATATAAATATTCTATAACTAATAATTATTATTAAACATCTAAGTTACAATTTAAAAGTAAAATGAAAATATAAAATCAGCAGTAAAATTTAATTCAAACAGATAATTCGTATAATTACGAAATGTGTCAACATAAAAATTGAACGTGAATATTGGAAACCATTAAATAACAATACATAATGAACAATTTCAACATTATTCAAATACAAATAGCTCATGGCTACACATTAATCAAAAGAACAGATAATACCTCCCATAGGTTTATTGGCAAAAATTTGTTCAGTAAATGAAACACTAGAATGGAAATGAAGGCATTTATAGCTTATCATTTTTGAATTCACCTTGTCCTCTGGGAGTCGTTTCATGTGACATTACGAGCTATCAGGACCATCTACAGCCTACTATTGTAATATGTTGGAAAAAAATCATTATATATTAAGCGTAACTTTGAAAACTGTATATTACTAATATACAAATATGTTTAATTAAAAAAAAAGTATTTGTGGACTAATATGATATACTCTAATCTTCAAAACTAGTTCCATTATAAAAAAATATTTCATACTGTTCAACAAATTATAATTATAAATAGCGACTCACCCTCGCTTAGCTCGGGTTCGTCCCTAAGTACAATTAACTTATTTTTGAGCGGACCCCTATTTCTTTTACTGAAATAAAAGTAGTCTAAGTTATTTCTTATAATATCAACTACCTGCCAGTGAAAGTCATGTCAAAATCGGCCCAGCCGTCTCGAAGATTAGCCGGAACAAACAGACAGACAGATAGACAAAAATTTTAAAAATTGTGTTTTTCTTATAAATACCGTACATAATTGCATTTAGTACATATGCATTTAGTAAAAAGCTGTTATTTTGACATTACAAACAGACACTTTAATTTTATTTATCTGTATAGATAGCTATAAGCCAAATGAAGCGCCTTCAAGTCCCCGTTTTTGATCTCTGAGATTTTCTTGTACGAATTTTATTACCATATTATTATTACGATATCGTAATAGGGTAAAGAAACATAGCAAGGAAAACTGCATGAATGAGAGACCTGATTAGATTTCGAAAACCGTGTGAAGTCAACCTACCATCTTAACCAACGTGGGGGACTGGTTTTATACTCGTCACATGGAGGGAAAATGATAGTCATATAAATATTATCTTTTATCTTTATTAACACATATATATTTACACACAATCTAGAGCTGAGTTAAAAAACAATCAATTTATAAATTATGTAACAAAAGTGCAGTGTCTATTTTTTAAGTACAGTCACATTAAGGACTGTTCTTAAAAAAAATTCTCAACAGTCCTAAAAGTCAAATTGATCGTGCAAGTCCAGATATGGCTAAGTTAAACAATCCAACAAATTCAATTCTAAAGAAAATGAAAAAGTTTTTAATGTCTTTATTTTCCCAGCAAAATTTCTATTTTAAGTGCACAGTGTATTCTCATACAGATATTTTTAAATGCATAGATTTCACAAATTAACATATTTCTTTAGTAATTATTTAAATATCCACTTTTTATAATATCCAAGCGTCATAGGGTGGAATGAAACGAGGTGTGAACACTTTACACATGCACCTTGTTATCGGAGCGTGAAAGTATTCCCTTAAGTTGGGCGAAGTGCTCACTCATGATGGATATATCACCTGTTAATGTTTTTAAAAGATTTGTCTGAAAAATGCTTGTAAAACGGACTTCCACTATAATTAAAGTGGTTTATTTAACAATTTACAGTAATATCATCTCCCTATACTAATTTGCTGTTGGATTTAATATATTGACTTATTGATTCCTATTACAAAAGTAGATAAAATAAACATAGTGAGTGACGTCAATGAATGTTGTGGCCTTCCTGATATCTGTGCGTATACTTTGCAATGCGAAGAACATCACTGATATTACCTGCAAAACTGAACCAACCTACCAGTATAACTACCAGTAAAAGGGAGATGATTTTATTTCATTAAGTTCGCAGGCATCAGATATACATAATATATGTGTCTTTGAATTAACAGATTTAAGGTGTAAATAAAGGTTTAATTGCAGTCACGTAATAATTTATTCGAGATCATTTGAAAGAGAGAGAAGGAAAAATAATTTGCGGTGGAAAGATGATGATGATGTTCTCCTAGCCGATTCCGTCTACGGCGGCCAATCTCATTGAGACTAGCCAACTGCGCAGGAAATATTATAGTGCACAAGTGTACGCGCAGACACAAGTGCACTCTCTATTCCTGTCTCTCTCATATTCCGGTGGGACGACTGCTCGACACGACCCGTGAGAGTTAAGGCGCAGGACCGACGGCTTTACGTGCTCTCCGAGGCACGGGGGTGAAACACCGCCAACTTCCCAACTCCGGGCTATTACTAAGACTTAATATACAGAAAGGCTCAATAACTAAACTTAGCCCGACCCCGAACTTGAACCCAGGACCTCCGAGTGTGCAGCCGTACATACTAGCCACTACACCACCGATGCAGTCTGTTACCGCATCACGGAAAAACCACTAGAGGGATTTGATGAAATTTGATATGATGATAGCTGGTTATCCGGATCAACAAGGATACTTCTTACTGCGGGAAAATATCTCATCTCTGAGAAATCTATACTAAACGTTAAAACGTAAATAGGGCTGAACCCAAGCGGAGCGAGAGTGAGTCACTAGTATTAAATAAAAGATAATATTTTTCCTTATAATTATTTCAGCCACTTGTTGTCAAAGGTACGCGTGTACAAATCTATTTAACCCTGATGTAATGTCATTGCTATCCCTAAGGCAAAATCTTTTATTAGTAAATTAAGCGGAAATGTCGAGTATCAATATCGTATAATGTAGAGATTATTGCTTTTCGGGAAATGCCGAGGTCGATAGATGAGTTTGTTTATGTGACGACAGACTTTCCTTTGCGAGATCGGGAAATTATTTTAGGTTTCGCTATGATTTACGGCGTGCGATTTGATTTATTGTGTAGTACCTATGTAGATGTACTACGTTATTTGTAAACGTTTTAAGTGGGTGCTTTTTATGTTTATAATCTTATTAGCAGAACCCACGGTTTCGCTCGCGCTAAAACTACAAAAAAAAACTCTAAAAAGGTAGTTTCATATAAACTTTCATCAGCTATTTTAGTCCCATATGAGATGAATTTCGAAAAATGCTTAAACACGTATTTAATAAATTGTATTGAAGAGTAATAATACCAAGTTTCAAGTAATTCTGATCATATTTTTTTTGAGTTGTATTATAACGTGTTTTCCCGTGGGAAAGAGATTATCTCCCGCGGTAAAAAGCCTATGTCACTCTCCAGCCCTCCAACTATTGCCACAAAAAAAATCACACCAATTCGTCAAGCCGTTTTGACGTAAAAAAAAAGAAAAACAAACAAACAAACACACTTTCACTTTTATAATATTAAGTAGGGATACACAGGCAACGTCACCTTATGGCTCTTAATACTAAGAGTAGATAAAGTGTTTTTCTAGAATTAGATCACAGTGTATCTGTGTACTTCATCCAAAGCCGTCCAGTCGTTTGTGCGGAGAAGTAACAACCATATATTATGTATATTTATAATATTACGAATATTTGAAGTGTTTTTTCTAAAAAAATAAAATATTGACTTTTTCTTAACACTTCTTTTAAAAGTATAAGATTTATTGAGCCGTACCGTGTCTGCAATAATTAATCAGGAACGGCAAAATCTTTACAATAATCATGAATTAGTGAAAATCCGCTATGAAAAGCTCGCATACAGTGCACGTTCAGTGTCATTTGACATTTCTAGAGACCTCACTCTACACTAACGCCCTCTCGCGTAGAATTCAAGAGCGGTAGCCTTTATTATAAAGGTATTACTAATGTTAGTCACATACGAGTACATATATAATTTGTACAATGAACTGATATGTTTCAACATTGAATATGAAAGCATATTGCATAACAAAATTATTCAAAGCTATCAACTTCGTCTTCCATTTAAAGAAAAACCTATTAAAACTTCTCTAATTACTTTTTCTTTCTAGTACTGCTACCTATATAATGGAAGCTCAGGCCACATTCCATACAGTAAACGATTCAACATTAAATTTAGTTACACGACAACAATTGTAGCGTTAAGGCTTGCACTAATAATGTTTTTGCTCAGTCACAAGATTTGACTAATGGTGCCCTTGTCGTAAACACACCCCGCTTCCCACGGGCTTTTGTGCACCAAGTAATTTAATATTTCCTTGTAATACTTGCTTTTCAAATGAGTTTAATTTTTATGACACTATAGAGATTCAACTGTGCGAAGTGGATTTAAGCGAAAAATTGTAAAGTTTTAGTGAGAATATAAATGTGTTTTT
This sequence comes from Brenthis hecate, assembly GCA_951806755.1. Taxonomy (NCBI): domain Eukaryota; kingdom Metazoa; phylum Arthropoda; class Insecta; order Lepidoptera; family Nymphalidae; genus Brenthis; species Brenthis hecate. The sequence continues at coordinate 5,413,168 of OX638262.1, forward strand.
GCCGTTATTTGTATAGTTTGAAGGCTTTTTTCTCATATTGAAATAACACTTAATAGTGTTGAAATGCAATAAAAATGTGATTTTTTAATGTATTTAACAATGGTCTTGTTTCTTAATGAAGGTAAAGAGATAATTCTTAATATACTTATTTGGTTAAATTTTTTTAAGGATAAATTATTAAAAAAAAACTAATGATATAATATGGCTAATATTATGATGGAGGCAAGAGAGTGGAATCTTCAGTAACAACCTCGAGTTCATTTATTTTGACCAATCTCACAAATTACAGTAAAATTAAGTAAATAATCATTAATATTTAAATTAAAATACTACAGATTATAAGTACTTATAGGTATAAAACTCCCCGACTCACGCTCGCTCGCTCGGATTCGTCCCTAGGTACGTTTTAACGGTTAGTATGGAACATATAGATGAGTCGAGATATATATATATATATATATATATATATATATATATATATATATATATATATATATATATATATATATATATATATATATATATATATATATAGATGAGTCGTTGCGGGTTGTAAAACATAGTGTTATCCCATGGGAATGAGATAATATTTCGCGTTAAAAAGTAGCGTATGTCACTCTCCGGCCCTCCAACTATCTCCACACAAAAGCTCACGCCAATCCGTCGCTCTGTTTCGACGTGAAAAAGGACAAACAAACATACTTTTACATTTATAATATTAAGTATGGATATGGATTATCTTTTTGATGTAAATATCACTTGTCAAATCGGATGTCATTACACTAAGTTTTAGTGCACCTAACATAGGTGTGACAGATACTCGCTTAGGTAAGGCCTTTAATTCTTGCCTACGTGGAATATTGCACGCATAAATATTCATCCTGGTACGACAATTTATGCCTATCAGCAGAGTATTACAATATAGTACCCACTCTATACTCTCTATGTTTCTAGTGTAGTATAATTTAATCGTATTAAAACATAGAGTTTTATTAAAATCGACATATGAAATAAAACTTCATAGTTTAACTAATTATTAAGGAAATTAGCCAATGTTTTTATCGATTCGACTTTGATTGAAAGTTTAGACGCGTTTATAATTATTAAGTTTGTTAATAAGATACTTTCTTAGATCTACGCAAATATTTAGAACTTTTAGTAAATCTGTTTTTTCGGATTTTATTACAGTTTTATTTTAAAACTATAGCCATAGTAATAAGTATTTATTTATTTAATATTTTAATATTGTAGGTCTTACGTTTATAAAATATTGGAAACAATAAAAGCTGCGATAGAATCCAAATAAATATAATAAAAAATAAGAAAAAAATCGTAACATTACCTACATCCACACATTTTTGCTTCCTCATCTAGATATTAAGTAAAATCTAATTACTTAACAAAATTGTTCCGTTAAAAACCAGCACCTGTAAACTGTTGAGTCATTTGAGAAATTAAAAGAAAGTACAAAATCCACGGTATGAATATTACGTTAAATTCACGAGTTGTCGGTCGGTTTCATACTTCCGGCACCCTTGACAGGTTTCGTTACAAGCTACAAAGTTAATGTATCAACTATTTTCATATCTCAAGTTAATTTATGCCATATTAATTACATGTAATGGAGAAACACATTTTTAATAACTTAAATGGTTTTCGAGGTTTTTGCGAATAATTAATATAGTATGTTTTAATGTAATAAATAAAATAAAGTAAAATAAGGCAAATTATAATATTTTTACAATTACTTACCTACCTGCTAGTATCTCGAGTTAGAGTTTTTTTTATTTATTTAAACCTAATTACTAACATTTATTACTGATATTTTTTATGTATAAATATAATTATATATTATTTATAACAAGGTAAGGACTTGAAAATTAGTTGAAAAATAATTCCACTGTCAAGTATGGAATTTTTATTTAACATTTTTAAGAGACCACTTTGCTCCAGGTACAAGCTATTTCTTAAATAAATAATATCAAAAATGGTTTAAGCTCGAGAATATATTAACGTAATATAAAAAACACTTAAACTAAAACTGAAAATAATGTGCTTAAGCTCTCTTTCATAAATAATATGCTTAATTTTTAACAGAGTTGATATATGCCCCAAAATGTACGAAGTTAAAAGTATTTTAATTAAAATAAATATTATTCTATTATAATATCGAAGCAAATAATTTTTTTTCAATTATTTGCAACTTTCATTTAATTTGACTTCACAAATCCATTAATTTCTTCTTATAAAAAATATAAATTTTCAATTAACGTATGTATATACCTATGTGCTTTCTGTACATTCTGGGTCACAGGCATATACATTGTATGGCCAACTCCTACACCTACAAACGCCTTATGAAAATTTAGTTAAATATTCTAAGTAATCCCAAGGTAGTAAGTATTACTATAAACAAACTCCTAATCTCTATCGAAAATCACATCGATCTTTTCTATATCCCTACGTGAATTACGGACGAATACCACAGTTAAAATTTTGTAGAGTAAGAAAATACATTTTATAGAAATTTGAAATATTACCAAACATAACAACCATAAAACCGGTTAATGGTAATGACTTACATAGCGGATGGTAGTAATTTTCAATTACAGTTTCCAAGAAGGTACAAAATAAAGGATTTATCTCCGAAAATGAGGTCAGAAACAAATTGAAATTTATTGAGACGATAACGGGGTTCGGAAGGCATCATAAATTTGTTGAGTTAGACGTTTTATTTTTGACATTTTAATATAATGTCTTCAGTAACTTGATCGTAATTTGCATAATTAGTTTATTAAATATTTAGACATTGTAAATTAAGCATTTGCTAGTTAACAAAATAGATCAGACAGTTGTATGCTGGTGGTATGCGTAACTGCATTTCCTAAGGTAAAAAAAGATCATAATCTATCTATGCACAAAATTTCACCATACTCATTCAGTAATAGCGCGAAGAAGTAAAAAACATACACATACAAACTTTCGCATTTATAATGTACTAGCGAATCACCCTCGCTCCGCTCGGGTTCGCCCCTAGTTTTAACGTTTAGTATAGATTTCACAGAAATGAAATATTTTCCCGCAGTAAAAAGTATCATTTATGTTGACAAGGATAACCAGCTATCGTCATACTAAATTTCATCAAAATTTGTCCAGTGGTTTTCTTGTGATGCGTTCCCAGACAAGCGGTCAGACAGACAGACAAAAATTCAACAAACTGTAGATTCGGCGGTTCTGTCGCTAATAATGACTATTTCAATAAGATTTTCCAAAAAATTTTTAAAATACAGATTCGACTCAGAATTTTATTATATGTAGATATATTGTATAGGTAATGTATTGTAGTCCGATCAAGAAAATGAAACTGTTCTTTCCCTCTTCCTGAAAATTATTTCAGGAAGAGGGAAAGAACAGTTGTGTCTTCTTTGTTTGAACGTTTTGTTTTCATTTCTATTTTGCATAATCATTTCTATACTTTACAATGATAAGATATAAGAGGTACGTTCAAACGCCCTGAACATTATCGCGTGAGTAACAAACAACGAAACAATAAATATATGGTTATCGCCATTTTAATAAATGTCCCTGAAACTTTGCGGAATAAACTAGCGAGGCAATAAAGGCTTATCTTTAGACGCCGCATAAAGATAGGATTGTATATGACGTCTGGGATGACTTTTGCAAAGATTTGTGGTAGCAAAATTTGTGTAGTCATCCTACTCAAACAAAAATATAATCAAACACAAACAAATTGTAATTCAATGGCTTTATTTGCATTTGGAAATCTGGCAAGTGAATACTAATATTGTATCAATATAAGATAAAGTAATAAATTTTATTGTTTGCCACTTATATTGGATGGCATATTCGTTTATTTTGAGGTAGCTATGTTTTTCATGGCATAACTGTGTAAAGCCCTTTTCAAACGTAATATAATATTATCTTCATGTACACAATTATATTAAAAACCATTCATACATATATAGATACATTCATACATATATAGATACATACATAAGTTACTTTCATAGTAACTAGCATTTGAAATGTCGTAGTTTATAAATATGACAGTCAATAACAGTTTTTAGCATCACTTTTTGAAATTCATGAGTAACAATTGAGCAGGTCTGAATTATAAGGAAAGCTCGTAAAAAAAAAGAGATAACTGTCTAAGTGAATGCTAAACAATCCAACTAAATCAAATGACGACAATTGTTAGATTTTCTCGGTAACAATTACAGCGGTACACTTATAAAGTTGCGACATCCAACTTTTTGTATATATAATATCGTTGCATGTAAACGATACCGACTTCCGTAGAACGCCCAGAAAATTAATTTATTAATATAGATTAATTTTAGGACGTGACAATGTGGTGCGTTTTTGCCAACTTTAAAAGTGATATTATATAAAAGTGATATGATATTATATAAAAACTAAACTTTAACATGATTTTTTCATTATATTTGTTAGTATTGCCTGTAAAAATTGAAAGATAGAAAAAGCTTGTGCTCCGGGCTCTAGCTGCTCTTATACAATTCAGGATTATGTTTAGTAGTTACTAGTAGAACGATTTAAATAAAATCGTAAGGAAACCTACAAGTCTGAGAGAACCTAACAAGTTTTCGAAAGACGCGAAGCCCACCACCCGAACTTGGCCAGCGTGGTGGACCATGGCCAGGTCTCCCTTGGTTTAAGAGAAAGCCCTTGCCCAGCAGTAAGATATTTAAAAATAGTTAAATACATACATACAAATAACGTTATAATCAAAACTACATTTACATTAAAACCGGAAGTTCTGTAACCATAGTGCTCAGTAAAATGATCCAAATTACAGGCTCAATGGACTCCTGTTATGTAATTACGTATAATGACTCATTACACTCGGAAACCGGAGTGCGTGATGTTGGCTGTTACGGTGCGTTTATAGACACTTTGCTGTCTACTGCCCTTAAAATCTATGTAATATCTCTAGTTTACTATACTAGACTTTAAAGCTTCATAATGTATGTAAAATATTATTATTATTTGACTTTCTTAATTATAACTTCGTGTATTTTTTTTGAGTTTTGAAACATTTTGCTTCATGCCAAATATAGGTATTCTATGGATTGCTTATACAAACTTTACAAATTGTCTATTTGATACAAGATTTATACCCAAAAATGGTATATGTAAATTAAACATAATATTTATAAATAATTAATATTAGCTCAATCGTAGGTTATGTCGTACGGCTGAGATTATAATCAAATGAAATATTGATATTCTGTAAATCTCTAATATTAAGTGTCCAATGTTATTATTACACATAAACCAACAAAAAGGTCTAATTTTCTAAATCACTTTAATGTTAATTTTTTTTTTGAGAAATCACTCGTTATTGGCAAATATCATAAAACTCAGTTTGAAATTGAAGAAGACATTTATGAAGTACTAGAAAATAAGAACCCACGGCTTCGTTCGTACTAAAACTACAAAAAAAAACACTAAAAAAGTAGGTTTCATACAAACTTTCATCCCCTATTTTACCCCCTTATGGGATGAATTTCGAAAAATGCTGAAATATGTATTTATTTATTTATATTGAAGAGCATTAATACCAAGTTTCAAGTATTTCTGATCTTAAATATTTATTTGAGTTGTATTATAAAGTGTTTTCCCGTGGGAATTAGAAGAAAGCGGTAAAAAGTAGCCTATGTTACTCTCCAGCCCTCCAACTATCTCCACACAAAAAATCACGTCTATTCGTCACTCCGTTTCGACGTAAAAGAAAGGCAAACAAACACACACAACACTTTCACATTTATAATATTAGTATGGATGTCCAAATACTATGACTTACGCCCTCGAGACTAACATTTGTTATTTAACCCTGTTTTATATAAATATTAAATACGTACGTATTTAGTATACTTATAACGCTCGTCCATTTTATACGGACAGTCTGTAGTGTCGCAGTCTTTTCCAGCTTAAACTCCCTAAAATACACCATTTCGTGTTTAACTCAGAATATGTGTATTCAAATATTTTTTTGTACTATAACAATTTCATTATAAGTTGAATAATTTAGCAAAAATCAACCATACACGACTCGATAACGTAAGCACGTCGTTAGTAATGTAAAAATGTGAACAAAAGGCACGACAGGAGTAACTATGAGCATGCACTATAAGGGTGGTCTCATTAACAAGTTCAGATTGTATCTTGTAACGAGGTACACATTCGCGCCTTGACAAAGGATCCGCCGCAGGGTTCATCTGCTCGTTAGCATTTATAAATATAATTAGAATACAATTGTTTCAAAGAATGTTTAACAAACTTAATTATGCGCAAAACAAAGCAATTCTGTTGTTTCTAGTAATATACTGCAGATATAGTGTAAGATCCAACATTTATAATTGAAGAGAGAAGTTCTTGTAAATAAATATTGTTTGAGATGTTTATTTTATTTGTTTTAATAAGGTTTGATAGTGGTTATTACATGTTTTATATTTTTATTTTTAGATTTTAAAAATGTAGATAATTATTAATAATCTAGATTAATCATTAGGTTAAATAAATTAAATAAAAATATAGCAACAATAACAATTTACAAATAACTGCTGTCTTTAGCGCTGAATATGTAAAATGAAAGAAGAAAGAACTATAAAATTTAGAAATTCATATCGCATATTTGAGGTATAAACTATTAATTAAAAAAAAATTATAAAAAACGTTATAGTTGATAAAGATATGGCATTTCATACAAAAATAATGTCCTCCGACTTGAGTATGTATCTCTTCGGTTTTTTGAAGTTACTCATAATCTAGTTAATCTTTTGCCTAGTTTAATAGTTTGAAATTGTAAGTCCATGAAGGCGAAGTCCGGTACGATATAAACTAATAACTGAAAGTTTAATCATTAAATACTTTATTTCTTTACCTCAGACTAAGGAATAATATAGGAGTCTCATAGAATTAAACATGAAGCCAAACATGTTCAAAAATATGACACTAATCCATATCCATACTAATATTATAAATGCGAAAGTGTGTTTGTTTGTTTATTTGTCCTTCTTTCACGTCGAAACGGAATGACGAATTGGCGTGATTTTTTTGTGTGGAGATAGTTGGAGGGCTGGAGAGTGACATAGGCTACTTTTTACTCCGGGAGATTATCTAATTCCTACGGGAGAACACGTTATAATACAACTCAAAAAAATATTTATGATCAGAACTACTTGAAACTCAATACAAATAAATACATGTTTCAGTATTTTTCGAAATTCATTCCATAAGAGGGTAAAATAGGGGATAAAAATTTTATGAAACCTACCTTTTTTGAGTTTTTTTTTTGTAGTTTTAGCGCGAGCGAAGCCATGGGTTCTGCTAGTGTACATGTAATTCTTTAGTGTGAGGTCTTTACATATAATATTTATTCAGTGCTACGTGCATGAAATATAATATTTTTCAAACAATATTTTTACAAAGTATACTAAATTCAGTTTTAAATTACGGAACTTAAAAGAACATTATGTTCTAGAGTTGAGTGCCTACTACAGGACTTTCCGCCTTGTTTTAAAAATTTAATTATTCCACTGCTTCAAGCTTTTTTTTAGTTTTATTTGCAACATGTAGACATAATAAATTTTATAAAATAAAAAGCCAATTAAATTCATATGTTTTTTAAAAGCTTTTATCCTTTTAAACAGATGTTTATTGCAAACAGATATACTCGTACAGTGACTCTCAAAGTGGCTACAGTGTCTAGGGTGTCCGACGTCTATTGTCTAAAGGCACAGGGGAGGGTGCTTGTTTATATTTAGGGTTGCCTTCTTCATACAAGTTAAGTTCTTTAATTATTAATTAATTATAACAAAATTAAACGTTTTTTCAGTTCCAAAAATATGAATAATCACGGTGCTTAGACAAGATTCTAATATTTAATGAATGGACATGTAAAAAAAGATGTATATTTATTACGCATTAAGATTCTATAACAATGATTTAAGTTGTCATTTCAATACAAAGTTTAGAATTTATATTCTTCAAAATATGGAAAATGACATCTTTTCTAAGGTCTAGCTGCGATAAATGCGAAAGTTAGATGATGGATGAATGTTTGTTACTCAATCACGCCAGAACGGCTACACGGATCTGGATGAAGTTTGACACAGAGATTAGTCTGAAATAGCACATAGGTTACTTTTTATCCCGGCAAAATGTACGGTTCCCGTGGGATAGATTTTCTTTTATTTTTTAGTTTTTTATAACAATAACAAAAAAAATAGTTACTGAGAGTAAAACTGAAATGCATTTTGTGGATGGACATTTGCTAAGTTTTACATTTTTATTTATTCATCATTCGTCACTCTGAAAGTCGCCAGCCCTTATGCTTTATGTGCATGTACAAAGTAGGGGTAGTGATTCATCAATTGTGCAAAGTGCCACTTCATATTCAGTCCGTTTGACTGTCGCGTCCGCTTTGCCGCCTCCAAATGAACGCTGATTGGATGATCCGCCATTTTAATTTTTAGTTATTTTTTTTTTCATCCACTAGCGATTTCAATACTCAGCTAATATTTCCACAAGTGCCCTTCTAAAAGGATCGTATCGCGGATTTGTTTTAGTACGTTTTAAACTTTTTACTCTGTTTTAAAAGTATGTTTTAAGAGCATTCATGATTTTAGTATACATATATGGATTATTTAAAAAATACGTATGGGGAATGAATTTTATAGTATATGACTATTATTTTCTTTGCAGCTTTACACTATGAATTTTCAAATAGGATATTCTTGAAGCAGCTCACGTAGTAATCTCGTTGTGCAAAAATGCTAAAGTACCAAAATTGCTAGTCCGATCGCTGCTCTCTTTGGCTTCGCAAATGGAGTTAGTTGGATAATTTGACGCACTACGTCCCATGGGACTCGAACCGGCATCTGGGGAAGAACACCATTTGTTCGGTGCATTCATTCAACTGAATCTAAGTCAAAAACGCAAAGTGTTCTGCTTTGGCATTTTGATTTCTATTGCTTAGAAGTTAAGCTCATTTTTATTTGAATTATAAACGCAATTGCAAAAATTAGAATAATGTGATTTTTAGAGAGGATGCATTTGAAATTGTGAGTTGCTGTTAGCGTGACATTGAAGGGGTGTCTAAAAAAGGAAACGGAAAAGTATATTATTATACCATCTGCTTGTTATCTGTCCGCTACTTGAATGATTTTATGTGTTTTTACTATTAAATTTAAAATTGGTTAGTTAGATTTACATAACATTCAAAGATAAAATTATTATTATGCGTTTCTAAGCGTAAAAATTACGAAAAGTCCTCTTGTTGTTGAAAAGCGTAAAATTTGTTAAACTTATAATTTTTTATTGTTTTAGGTTTAGACGCAGAGTTGTACTACGTTAGAGAAGGCGTCGTGAATACGTACGCGACGGGTTTCATAGTTCCCGTGCCAGCGCACATAGCTGACTTAGAGTTCATGTGGCAGGCTCTTGGGAGACGACCGGTAAGTGAAACATTAATATTGCATTTACTTATTTATTAATAGGATTTGTAGATCTTTTCATTCTTTTACGTTTTTTGTGATAATAACGGTAAGAGACAGATAGAAGAATTTACTCGTATTTGAATACTAATTTATTTAAACACTAGCAGCTCACCCTCACTTTACTCGGGTTCGCTTCTAGAAAAACAAAAACAAATCTTTCCCACGGGAACCGTACATTTTTCTGAGATAAAAGTAGCTTATATGCTATTCCAGACTGTTATCTCTGTGCCAAATTTCATCCAGATTTGTTCAACCGTTCTGGTGTGATTGAGTAACAAACATCCATACATACTCAAAAACTTTCACATTTATAATATGACCTAATACGGATAATACGATTAGTATAGATTATAAATCATCTAACAAGTAATTCAGTCAAATGTTTTCGCTTCATAAACATTCCATATTCATTTATTGATATTGGTAAATAGCATAATGTACGCTAAAAACTTTTTTATTTTATATAACATTACAATTTTTTTACAATAAAACTAGGTCTGAAAAATTGAAAAATATTTTAAACTTTTCATTTCATTCATCAATATTTTATATTTATTTAAAATAATACGCATTCACTTTTAATTCGCGACCTATTTACCCCATTTCTATTATATCTACTATATTGTATGCTGGAAATATTAATTAAAAAGAAACAAAAGCCGATTTTGATGTTGAAATATTGATTAATTTAAGTGAGAGCAACATTGAAAATTATTCTGCTTTCAAGTCATTAAAATAACGAGACATGCTAACAATTTTCCTAAAATGTAGCCACATATTTATTAATTTAGTAGTTAAATATTTTATTTTGTATACTGGGTACTAAAAATTACAATACAACCACTCAAAAACCTTATGTTTGAGATTTTAGCCTGCACTATACGATTTCATGATTTTCAATAATACGAGTACCATCGAAGGACCATTTGCACCTCCTAATTTTCAATTTTCTTATCCTTTATATTCCTTTGAATAAATTACTGAAATTGGACATTTATTAAAAGGCTAATAAGCGGTGGGTTTAATATCCACAGTTAGCCATTTTCATAAATGCCTAATATAATTAATTTCAAAACAGAAATTAATCATAATGAGATAGATTTTATTTTTGATTATGGTACCTATTTCGAAGCAAACACGGTCCATAATCAATGTTTAATATCATTCTAAAGCATGAAATTAGTCTTCCATTCAACAGTATTTCGAATAGCAACTTTAATTGTTCCAATGTTGTTTCCGTACTTCCAATTTGGCTAAAGCGATTTAATTTTAAGAAACAAAAGACCAGATTAAGTCGACGTTTTTCAATGAAATTCGTGCGCGTATTTCGTGAATGTTTATTGGTTAATTTATTTGAAACATGTTTAAGTAATTACTTTTAGTATAGAAAGGGCTTTTTTATTTAACTATCATCATAGTAGATATTATAATATAATCCCATTATATCTTACTACTATATAAATGCGAAAGTTTGGATGGATGGATGTTTGTGACTCAATCACGCCAGAACGGCTGAATGGATTTGGATGAAATTTGGGTATATATATATATATATATATATATATATATATAATTGAAGTATTGCGTATAGACTTTAGTATTAAATTTTTTTGCATGAATTCCAATATTATTTTTTGCACGATTAAAATTTTACTTTAATAAAATCAATCTTGTATTTATACAATAAATAAATATTGGTAGAAAATATTACTGAACCAATATTCAATAACGATATTTAAATATAAATATAAACTACAGATATCATGAAATAGCATAATAGAGATTCCCACGGGGGTATTCATAATTTATTTGATCATATTAGATATATCGGCAACTGACGGTTATATCGACAGTAATATTTGAAAAAGCTAAATATAATATTTTTCAATTATTATCAAAGTCAAAATTAGTTTTTTTTAATCAATATGATATTCTGTAATAATTTTCTCTATTCCATTTTAATGTAATAATGAATAGTATACATATATTGTATGTCAAAAACTCTAACAGCTGATCGGAAAAAATACTTCAGTCCTGAAAAGCACAGCCAAAAATTAGAAATTCGATAATTTATTACATAACACGAATAAATAATATTTAATTCTCAAAACTTATTATACATATTTCCTCCCATGTAAAAACCAATATAACGCACAACATCCATTTTCAACCGACTTCAAAAAGGAGGAGGTTCTCAATTCGACTGTATTTTTTTTTTTTTTGTTTGTTACCTCAGAACTTCGTCATTTATTAACCGATTTGGACAATTTTTGTTTTGTTTGAAAGTGTATACATCCAGATTGGTCCCATTTAAATTTCAAAAAAAAATACCACCCCTAAGGGTGGAAAAATAGCTAATAATGAATTTAACCTACTTCTAATTGTCATATTGACTTGAAACTTTGCAAGTGTTTCTATTTCCGTTGATAGTACAGAGGTTCGGTATTGTTGACCTGATCTGATGGTAAGGCCAGAAGGTGGATAGGTGGAACTCTTCAACGACTAATAGTAGATACTTTGAGTTTGGGCTTATTTTGTTTGGTTTGACAAGCCTAACACTTTAGAATTTTTACTTTGCTACTACTGTCTACACTAAAAAGGGAAAAATAAAAACTTTTTAACAAAAAAATAAAAACCGACTTCAAACAAAAGCACTAAAAAGTAAAAAATAACTGATTGGTAGTTTTCATTTACTATACATACCTAATCAAATATTTTCGAAGTCGGTGTGCTTTGCTTTGCTTTGTATGGGCTGGCACCGATTTCGAAAATATTTGATTAGGTATGTATTTAATAGGTAGGCTTTAATTACTTAGCCAAAGCACACCGACTTCGAAAATATTTGATTAGGTATGTATAGTAAATGAAAACTACCAATCAGTTATTTTTTACTTTTTAGTGCTTTTGTTTGAAGTCGGTTTTTATTTTTTTGTTAAAAAGTTTTTCTCAACTAAATTTGATCTAACAAATATTTTATACTAAATGAAAATAAATATCTCGCATGTCTAACAGTCTATATTATAAAGGACATAGCTATAAATAGTTCCATAGCTAAACGTTCCAGTCACGTTGAGGATTATTCACTGTGTTGTTTGTAATTCTGCGCACTTGCGCTACGTGATGGGTGCAGTCTGAAAGCCGTAATGTCATAATACTACAACTCCACATATAAAAGCGTGGTTTCTACATATTACGTGGATAATATACTTTTTCTTTACATTTACGACCTTAAAACATAGTATTTGGATATTATAATATGCATGTTTTGGTTATTTTAAGCATTCCATATACTATATAAGTACTTTCATAGATTTACGCGAATGTGTGACATTTTAAATAAAATTTGGTCGCGTCGGGAACCAAAAATCAAAATAAACCAGCGAAATGGATAATGTCAATTCACTTTGTGATCTAGACAAGTTTCATTTCCACTACTTATATTTTAATATTTAGTTATGTTCTTAACTCAACCTCGCTTCGCTTGGGTTCGTCCCTAGCATGATTTCATCCCCATTTTCACCCCTTTAAGGGATGATTTCCGGGATAAAAAGTATCCTATGTACTTTCCAGGGTCTCAAATTAACTTCTTACCAAATACCTAAATCGGTTTAGTAGATCCAGAGATTATCCCCTACAACGTCACAAACTCACAATCTCACAAACTCACAAACTTTACCTCTTTATAATATTAAGAAAAGATTTAGTTATGTTTTTAATATTCTGGTGGCTAAAATATAGCATGGAATTCTGATATATTTAATGGGTTTAAAAAAATCACAGTTTCTGGACTGATGGAAAATAAAGAATGATTCTTGATATTTTTTGCATCCAGTTACAAAATATTCAATAGCTTCATATATAAACTGTTAACTAGTGAAGACCACATCAAAAATAATGTACAATCATTAAAAAGTACTTCAATTATAGGAAGAAAATCAGTTAACATATTAATTTAACACGCATCCCATTTTAATTAAACTGAAATACCATCTTCCGATTTTAAATGAGTTATTAATTATTCATACAAGTGTTGTTTGTAGTTGCCGTACGTGATGGGTATAGACTACGAGAGTAAAGGCGCCATGCTGCCGCCTCAAGTCAACATATCCGAGCGAGGATACGTGCCTACTACTTTGCAGACTTTTAGGTAAGTTCGACTCAAGGTCAAAACTTTTCCCTTGATACGTCTTGGGACAAAGTTTCGTTATTCTTTGATTGAAGTTTTATTTTCTGGTTATTGTGAGCTTGGATAAGCTTCACTGAAGCTTTGTCCATTGGATACTAGTAGTGAAATAAAAATGTTGTGTAAACAAGCTAACTAGATAAGTTTTTAAAACTGCTTGAAATTTTCGGTTTTAAAAATGTTATGAGAATGCACGGTTTAGTTTGTATATTCATTTTTAAAAGGCTACTTTCGATCAAAAAAACTGAAAGACGTGTTACATATGATGATGTATATATATATCATCATATGTAACACGTCTTTCAGTTTTTTTTTACATTTAGGTACATATAATTATTACACTAACATCACTTTATATACCTATCTAGATGATATATTATGTAAGTGTGTATTGTCTGTGAAAAAACAAATCACAACTAACATCTTCAAGTATAGAAGCTAACAAACACATACTTTTTCCTTGTAATATTAGTAAAAATGTATATTAATTATACTTACATTTTATACAGAGTAAGGCTACCTTGTACGGGATCAAGGAGTGCAGAAATTCTTGTTACGATGCAGTTGAATATTTCGGCACCCGATCGCGCTCATAAAGATGTGCGATTGACTTTTAAGAGAAATAAAATATGTCTAAAAGGTAAGATATTTAAAAAAAATATATTGTTCTAGCGACTCACCCTCGCTTCCTTCGGGTTGATTTAGTACAGATTTCTCAGAGATGAGATATTTTACCGTAGTAAAAAGTATCGTACCGTATGTTTACCCGAATAACCAGCTATCATCATACCAAATTTCACTAAAATCTGTTCAGTGGTTTTCTCGTGATGCGTTCACAGACAGAGAGACAGACAGACAGACAAAAATTCTAAGAACTATAGATTCGGCCTTTGTATCGATGATAATGATTATTTCAATAAGATTTTCCAAAAATATTTAATGTTCAGATTCGAATGAGTTAACATTTTATTATATGAATAGATGTATCTTGATAAATTATGTTGCATTTTGAGTTAATATAACTATTACTTTTATATGCTTATTTTATTAACAATATATGTTTATTTTAGGTAAAAACTGTAGTAGATAAATTACCCCTAAAACTGACACGTATGTTACATTTATAGAAAAACTAGCAGAACCCGCGGCTTCGCTCGCGCTAAAACTACAAAAAATATCTAAATAAGGTAGTTTCATACAAACTTTCCTCCCTTATTTTACTCCCTTATAGAATAAATTTTGAAAAATGCTAAAACACGTATTTATTTTATTTTATTGATGAGCATTGATACCAAGTTTCAAATAATTCTGATCATAAATTTTTTTTTTGGATTGTATTATAACGTGTTTTCCCGTAAAAAAGAGATAATCTCCTGCGGTAAAAAGTAGCCTATGTCACTCTCCAGCCCTCCAACTATCTCCACACAAAGATATCTCCGGTTCGACGTTAAAGACGGACAAACAAACAAACAAAGAAACAAACAAACAAACAAAGAAACAAACAAACAAACAAACAAACAAACAAACAAACAAACAAACAAACACACTTTCACATTTATAATATTAGTATGAATATTGTAGTCAAACGTGGAAAATATAATCATGAGATATAGAAGTTATAGAACTTTATTGTTTAAGTTTTAGGAACGTAAATTGAAAGTACTATAAAAGCGACGTAATACTGTTATAATAACCTTAAAATGACCATTAAAATGTAAAGATAACATTGGAACCATACAAATTAAACTTTTTACTGTACATATTAGAATTTTTCCATGCGATTACATGCACACAATGAATGCACCGATTATTTTTAGTGCCACGAAGCCTGAAAATAAATTCGAAATTGTTTATAAAAACAAAATCGTGTCTTTCGTGACTATCATTTGATATATTTAAAATAGCTTGGCTTATGATTAAATAAATAAAATTTAATGATAAGCTTAATAAAATAATAAGCTCTCAAAGTTTTATTTAATAAATAAATGTAAAACATAGTAGTACTTAATAGTAGCTAAGTGTAGTTAAGGAGTTTTTTTTTGATACTTTCTGGCCCCTTCATCCTACTAGATTAATGACAATGAACAATGTCCAACTTTATCTATACATATAATAAAATTGTAACTAAGTCAAACCTGTGCATTAAATATTTTTTGGAAAATGTAATTGAAATAGACATTATTATCGATACAGAGGCCGAATCTATAGTTTTTATAATTTTTATCTGTTTGTCTGTCTGTTACCGCGTCACGAGAAAACCACTTGACAGATTTTGATGAAATTTGGTATGATGATAGGTGGTTATCTGGGTCAACATATAGGATACTTTTTATTGCGGGGAAAATATGTCATCTTTGAGAAATCTATATTAAACATTAAAACGTAACTAGGGACGAACTCGAGCGGAGCGAGGGTAAATTGCTAGTACATAATATTATTAGTAAATATACCTATAATACGTGAGTTGGTATAAGTTGCATATATATTATTTCAAATTCGTATCGCTAGTGAGAAAAATCACAAATGGATAGGTTATTGAGATGCGCTTTAAGTATTTTTTCTATCAAGAGTTGGAATATATTTTGTACTTTATATAGTAATATAAAAATCGATCAACATTTTACACGAAAATACAAAATAAAAAAACGTGTGTGTACTTATGTGCGCACGTAAGAGATATACTTATTTGGCGTAACAGAACAAAAATAGCCAAAGACTTCATCCCGTATGTCACAACTCTTTGTCAGACAATAACAACGGTTACCAGCCAACAATCAATTATCAGCTAACTTCATCATGTCGCTTTTTAGCCGTAAAAATTTTACTCTGATATTTTTTTCCAAGCGTCCCAAAAGAAGCATAACTTCAAAAACATGCCATCGAACTGAGTACAGACAGGTTAATACACCTTCGAAAGTTATTTGAAATAAATTCGAACTTACTCATCCCCCTGTTCCTATCTTTATAACAGCCAATAGATACACTAAAAACACATAAAATGCTATAAAACCCAACTTCCCGAACACTTTGTCTGCGGCAATAATAATAACAATAAATTTCCTGACTACGCTTCTTCAACGAGGGGCGTGTTTATTCAAAAAAGTACAGTCGTTCACAAAATAAGTGAATACTTTAATGTTGTGAAGGAAATATAAAAATAATATTAGTGTAACCGAAAAAGTTTTTTATTACTTTAGATATTGATATTCTTTGGGCGGAAACTATAGGTAGCTTTGCTGTTGTTTTTGTCGAAAAAAGTATTTTTTCATCGTGTGGGAAGATAATATATTCATAAAAGACGTCATACTTTTTAGGGTTCCGTATCCGAAGTGTGCCAACGGAACCCTATTATTATGCCTCCGTTGTCCGTCCGTTCGTCTGTCAGAGGGATGTATCTTATAAACCGTAATAGGTAGAGAGTTGAAATTTTCATCGAGTTTGTATTTCTATTGCCGCTATATCAAATAAAAATATAAAAATGCAAGAAATATTTTTTTTACTTTCGTTATCGATCATCGAAGTTAATATACTACATACATAGAGTAAAAGTCATATTAAATAACAAATACATACAATTGTACGATGGTACATAACACTTCGTGTGCAAATTCAACTCGCACTTGACCGATTTTTATATTATTATTTTAATATTCCTAGGGTTTTGTAGCCAATAGGCAAAAAGGAGCTTTTATAATTTAGTCATGCCAGACTGTCAGTAGGTTACAACAATTCGTCTCGGAGATTAAGAATTCTAAAGCTAAGTCTCGAACTGCTAATCAAAAATTTGTGATAATGAAATTACAATATATTTTTACTGAGGTTTTGAAGAAAATACATCAAGCAGTTTTTAATTCACGTTTGCCTGATTTTTCTTATTAATAGTACTAAGTACTACTTTATGTCTATAAGATATTTATTTAAAGCTAGCAGAACCCGCGGCTTCGCTCGCGATAAAACTGCAAAGTATCTCTAAAGGGATAGTTTCATACTAATTTTCATCCCCTATTTAACCGTATAAGGGATACGATGAATTTCGAAAAATGCTAAAACACGTATTTATTTAATTTTATTAAAGAGCATTAATACCAAGTTTCGGGTAATTCTGATCATACATACACACATTTTTTTGGATTGTATTATAACGTGTTTTCCCGTGGGAATTAGATGATCCCCCGAGGTAAAAAGTAGCCTTTGTCACTTTACAGCCTTTCAACTATCTCCACACAAAAAATCACGCCAACTTGTTACTCCATTTCGACGTGAAAGAACGACAAACAAACAAAGAAACAAACAAACATACTTTCACATTTATAATATTAGCATGGATATCGTAGAGTACAACTTTATAAGACGTTTAAATGTTTACAAAAATTACTACGTGTTCTATCAAAGTGTTCTCATCTAATATCAGTCGATTTACTCAACATTTTCCAATGTACATTTTATAAAGCCAAACGCTCAGTTTTGTGCAGATAACCGTGCGACGTTTGGCGTAATTTTAGCTTAACAATACGGTTTATTTGTATTTTGTTAGTGCTAACAATAATTTTGGTTATAGAAGATATTACATGGTAGATGCTGCTCATAATATTATTAAGTAAATATTTAGTCTTATATTTTTGATTATTAGTGAAACTGTTATTTAACAATTATGTAACAAATACCATAATTTTGAATTTCCAAATTCTATTTATAATTCAGGTTTTTTACGTTAATATGATTGCCTTAGCAAATATAACACGTCTTTTGAAAACTAGTTAGAATATATGTAATTCAATAATCGCACTAATTCAATAATCGGAGGTTTCTGGTATCTAACGTGTTTAACTTATTTGAGATATAACATGTTAATTATTTTTATGACATAATTAATTAGTCAAAAGCAGACAACAATAGGAACTACGTTCTTACCGGGTGTCCCATGACACCTCTCGACTTTTTACCCGACAGCAACAGAAGGAGGGTTATGTTTTACATATATATCTATACTTATTATAAAAATAAGTCCCCCGGCCGCGTCTTTCTGTCCTCCTGTCTGTCCTCCTGTCTGTCCTCCTGTCTGTCTGAACGCGATAAACTCGAAAACTACTGAACGGATTTTTATACGGTTTTCAACAATAGAAAGAGTAATTCTTGAGGAAGGTTTAGGTATATAATTTATTATGCTTTTATGTAAATTAGCTGAAATACGGCGACAAATGTTGAAGAGGTCGCAAAAAATCTCGCCAAATGGGAACTTTCCACGCGAACGCCGCGTAAACTAGCAAAGATACAGTTAAGTAATGTACTAGAGAATTCAAAATCTATAAAAATGCTACAAAAAAGTCCGCGATAGCATATCTCTATCTCTTACGGTTGACTTACAATAACCACTTTTATGTTAACATTTTTAATTAAAAACATTACGTTATTTTCAAAGTTATTTTCTTTAGTTCGGTATTAATCCTTATCCAAATGAATATTTTAGTTAGCTTAGTCATTTAATGCAGATTAAAATTGCTCTTTACACTAAATCAATCAGATGAATAGTTTTTGAGATATCGTTGTTAGAAGTAATTAGTAGCGAAACATTTTTAATGCTTGGCGAGCATTGAGATGCCTACGGCGAGTCCATCCCCTCTGCCCCGCATCGCTCGACCGCCTGCTCAAGCTATATAAACCGGGCGATGTAGCGCGCGATCCTAGGATACTTTTTACCGCGGGAAAATATCTTATTTCTGAGGAAAAATACAAAAACTGCAATGTAAGAGTATACTAATATGTAACACCTAAGAATTTAGTTTTTGGTCATCTGAACGCGGGCGGAGCCGCGGGCAATGCTAGTGTATTTTATAATTTGCTACGTGTATGTCCTATGTTCCTTTGGCAGCTTGTTTTCATCTTTTTAGTTCGTTATTGATGTAGTCGGGTTTTTTATTTTTGTAAGTAATTATGAATACATTTTAGACACTTTAGATACTAATTTTATACTTTTGTAGGGCTATTCTAAAATAATTTCTTAAGGTTAAACTAAATTCATAAATCAATAAGAAATAAAAAAAAGCCAAGTCAACCAAAGTTACAGAATGTAAAATACTCATGTTTATTACCTTTAAACATTAACTAAATTTTTTATTTTGAACAATTCAAAAATACACAGCAGGCAGTACATCAAAAGCGTTTAATTGAAAAGGCTGCATTTCTTTATATTTTCAAATATTACAAGGTTGCCCCAAAACATCTGATTTTCACAGTCGGATGGACACGAGTTAACTCCACAAATCACTCCCTCGCATTCTTTATTAGTATGTAGACGAATCGGTAGACGCAACAGGATATTTTGCAAGGGATGAAGACGTATTAGGGGCGGCATAGAAGGGGCTCTTTAATGTGTTTACAAGTATCGATTGTTCTATTGTACTTTTATTTGACTTGGAAATTTTATGTTCCCTGCACGATCGTCAAGTTTATTGTACGTTTTATCAAATTCACGTACTGAATGTCGAAGCAATTATTGTGAGTTCTTAGTTTTCATTTTCTTTGCAGTTTTATATTTGTTGCGGTCATAGTTAAGTTTTTTTTTAAATTTATATTATATAGCATTATCTATTTGAATAGTCACATATAATGATTTTTAAAATACTAATAGGTAATTTTTCAACCGATTTCCTCAAAAAGGAGGAGGTTCTCAATTCCGCTGTATGTTTTTTTTTTTAAGTTTGCCAGTCGATACAAAGCAAAGCACACCGACTTAGATAATATTTGATTAGGTATGTATAGTAAATGAAAACTACCAATCAGTTATTTGTTTGCTTTTTAGTGTTTTTTTAAGTCTGTGTTTATTTTTTTGTTAAAAAGTTTTTATTTAGTTTGACAATGCCAAGTATGTACACGTATCTCTAATGTTATATGTTCTTATGAGGAAGTATTACGCTATACTATATACCTACAGTCTGATATAAAATTGTATAAAAAAGATTGATGTGTTAATTTCAAATGGTGATACCTTAAAACTTAGAAAACAAAAAATAATAATACTGTTATTTAAATAGCTAAAAGCCAACATAAATTTTTAATGTTATTTAGAATTCCACAATTTATATTTTAATATAAAGTTTGGTTCATAAGCATTTGCAATTAAAACACGCTTCCAACTTTGCTAACTATTTTAGTTTTGAAACTGAGAAATATTGCTGTATCAAACATAATTATATTTCAAACAATTTATATGTATAGATATTAAATTATAAATACTTACAAGACAAGCTGTAATGGTTTCGGTATTCGGTGATGGTAAGATATACTTGCTTGACAAATCAAGCCTTCACATTTGGGAAGTCTATGCATTTAAGGGTATATTTAGTACATATAATTACGATCATCATTGTGAAATAAAATTTTGACGTTTTTATCGTGATTTTAATAAAAATTGAATTTGTTTATTCTTTTGTCTTAATGTAATTTGAGCTTCAAGCACACGTTTCGCTATAATTTAATATCTGTTTAATCTAATCGCGTCAATTTGTAAAGTTTTCCACTCAGTTTAAACTGTAGCTGGGTATTTAATAAAACGTACCTAAGATGATTGCTTTAACCACAACCTACGAATAAAAGCAGCAATGTTATATTCTTTCAACATTCACAATTTATTTTTTCAAACGTCCTTGGTGATAAATAGAAAAATTAAATACATATTTCTAAACTATTCATAGTATGTTATTAACATACTATGGCAGTGGTAGCCCAGTGGTAACGCGCTCGTTTAGGAAGCGAGTGAAGCGTGTTCGTATCCCGGGTCTCGCACCTCTGTTATTTTTATGTGCGAATCATTCTCAACATTAATTACCTTATCTTACGTGGAAGAAAACATAGTAAGGAAATGTAGGACACTGATCTCACCTGACCTGACTGACCAGAAAATCGCACTTGGCCAGTGTGGTGGACTATGGCCTTATCCCCCTCGTATTGAAGCAAGGCCCGTGCCTAAAAAAGTAAATGTAGGTATTGTTGGTAAATAATGACCATAAACTAAAAATAAATTACAATGGAAGATGTAATAAAATGTAAAATATACAAATACTATAAACGAATTCATTCACCAAATTTTAGCAAATTATAAGCAGCTTACACAGTCAGAAAGAACACAGAATTTGAATTGTTCCTCAATTGAGTAGGCTACCTTATGGGCTACGTTATTAATTCGTCTTCGCCGATTCTCTCCCCATTTCTTTCAAAGTTTTTCTATTATCCCTAATATTTCATTTAGTGGGTTTCCTCCAGTGAACGTTTTGTATAGGATGCATTAGGGTACATACTGCGGGTGCGAATTTTATTTAAAAATTTGAGATTTTTTAACATAATACGAGTATATCACAGTATATGGAGCTAAAAAAACTGCTTCAAGCTTCAATAAAATTAACTTCGTTAATTAGGTACAATTACCATTTATCGAATACAGATATTTTAGATTTAAATTTTAAGATGATAAAAAAAGTTAACTAAACTGCTAATTATTAAATAAAACTATCTTTTCGGATTATTTCGCGGATTTATTTTGATTTTTGGTTCCCGACGTTTCGAATGCTTTACAGCATCCATGGTCACGGGAGAGACTGAGGTGTTACATGTCTTGAATGTATAGTTGTTACAGACAGCCTACCCACAATTAACAAAATGAAAGCTACTATCTAGGAAGCTACTAGATCACAACATGTCAATAGAATACATTGAACTTTTAAAACACTGCCTAACATCCGGCTATCTACTGTGGAATGGTGAATTCTATAGGCAAGTGGATGGAGTGGCCATGGGTTCGCCAGTCTCCCCCGTCGTAGCCGACATCTTCATGGAGGATTTCGAGGAGACTGCTCTGAACACATCACCCGTGACCCCTCGCTTCTACAAGCGGTATGTAGATGACACTTTCACTATATTACCATCTGATAAAATAACTGTATTCTTAGAACACCTTAATTCTATAAATCCTAAAATACAATTTACAATGGAATTAGAATCAGACAATACCTTAGCTTTCCTAGATGTATTAGTTAAACGAAACCCAGATAACACCTAGAGTCATACTGTGTATAGAAAGAAGACCCATACTGATAGGTACCTGAACGGTGAATCTCACCACCATCCTTCACAGTTAGCTACCGTGGGAAAATCTTTGTTTCAGAGAGCGCGCGGGATCTGTGACGAGCAACACCTGGCCGGAGAACTGCAACATGTCAAGCAAGTTCTGCGTGACAACAAGCTGCAAGTGCCGCGCCTGCGTCACAGTGACCGAGTGAAACCAGCCACAGTCGAGCGCGTCCCTGCAGTCTTGCCATACATGAAAGGAGTCACTGACAAGATTGGCTACATTCTAAAGCGAGCTTCAATTAAAACTTACTTCAAGCCGCCAAGGAAAATTAGTCAGTTCTTACCACCTGTCAAGTGCCACATCCCTCTACAAGATGCAGGAGTTTACAAGCTTGATTGTGATTGTGGGCTCTCTTACATTGGACAAACAAAGCGATCCATTAGAACCCGGGTCAAAGAACACATAGCTGATGTGAAGCACCGTCGCAATACAACATCTGCTGTCTGCAAACATAGCCAGGACCGCCCAAGCCATTATATTCGTTTCGATAGACCTCAAATCCTGGCGAAAGAAAACCGATATCGCCCTAGAATGATTCGAGAAGCCATTGAAATTAAAAAACATCCAAATTTCAATAGGGAAGATGGCTGGGTACTACCATCGTCATGGGATCCTGTTATTAATATAATAAAATCAAATATTAAATATAAACATAACAGACAGGCAGATGTAGTAAGTTCATACTGTGTAGATCAAAATGACAGCTTATCTGATTAATATTTTTCATTTTTCATTTGTAAAAGTATATATTAATAGTGTTGCTTAGTAATTTGTTTTTAAATAATAGCAAACCAAATTAAAATTATTATCCTTAATTAATTTTAACTTTTTAAATTATATGGCTTAAATAATTAATACTATATTTTATATATTTCTTTATGGTTATAAATATAATAATGGCAACACTAAATATAGATTACTAATTAATATTTTTAAAATTGTAATAATTATAAAGTAAACTGCTAATATGCTATTTTAACCGACTTCCAAAAAAGAGGAGCTCCGCCTGCATGATTTTTTTTATGTACATAAGTTCACCAATTTCTCGGCGACGGCTTGACCGATTTCACTACATTAAACCTATACCTATAAGACTTTTTTATCAATTTCTAATTATCATATCGACATGAAATTTTGCAAATGTTTGTATTTTCGATGATAGTAGTGATTTGATATCATCGAACTGATCTGATGGCAAGGCCAGAAGGTGGTTACGGCTACTAGTAAGTACTTTAGGCTTAATAAATCTAAAAAGAGTAAGCTATCATATTATTTATTTCAACCTTATTCCATTCCTACAGGTTTATCAACAATCGTTACCCACAACGAAACGGCTAGATTAGCGGGCGACGCTAACCGGAGTTCTGGAGGAGTGTTGTTCGCGGCGGGTGGGTGTGCTGCGGCCGCTTTAGCCCTACTTGCTGGTGCTGCTGCCGCTGGCACTCTATATAAACGGGGGAATAAAGCCAGGCACCATGACTCTATACAGTATGTATATTTTTCTACTTTAAGATTTTACTTCAATAAGGAGGTAATTCCGGTATATGGGTAACGATTTGGTTATATAGCAAAGGGGTAAACTTATATATATGTACTTGAAAAATAATTCAATTATTACTTCGCTGGTGAATCTGCCGCTGGCATTCTACGTGATTGCATATAGATCTTGCTACTTACTGCTGTTTTTTGACCGACGTCAAAAAGAGCAGGTTGTAGATTTGACTGTATGATCTATGAATAATTAATAGATACTTCAAGAGGGTAAAATTAAAAAAAATAATACTTTCAATATTATTATAGAATATATTATACTAATATTAAAAATGTGAAAGTTTTATAAGTAATTGAGCGTGGTTTGTGATTTTATCATGCCCAAATACATACATACGTATTATGTATATCTTTATACATATATTATGTATTTTAAAATAACACTCACTTTAGCAAACTAGAAATTTAAAAATTTAATTAAAAAAGAATTAAGTGTGTGTGTATGCAATTCACTCACGGCAGAAGTGAAACTTCTTTGGCAAAAATCGCAATTAAATTAAAACAAATCAATAACTAAATGAGGCATGTTAGGCATATTACAATCATATATTAATAAAATATCATATACGATAAGAATATAATATATATTTGTCAGACAATAACAACGGTTACCATGGCAACAATTAGTCATAGCCTTTATTTCATTTATGCCATTCATTTCATAGTAATAAATATTCATTTTTATAAGTATTAAGTTTAGTTTTCTTTACCAAGTCTAAAAGTTATTTTACATTTTATTTAACATAAATATTACATAATAGCATATTATCGAGTATTATTTTTGATTTCCTGTGTAATATATTCTATCTCATTTCCTCGCCGGCTTTATCCTATATATTAATGTGTTTATCTCTTTCTAGTGCCGCATTTTCGTTTCATCGAGTTTCAAATCACAACGATACTAAGGAAGTTTCACTTCAAAAACAGGATATAAAAACCCTAAAAGTTTTATTCGTTAATTTTGTTTCGACAAAAATATTTTCCTACCGTGAATAATTAAAACTGACAATGTATCAAGCTTCTAATGAAACAAATTTCTACCTTAACTTTTCTTATTTAAACACCCTTAACGGATCCTTAAATATTTGAACTGCTATTAGAATATAATTTTAAAAAGAGTTAAATGGTATTTCTCGTGAAAACGGGAAACTGGCGGAGTTTTAAATGAAGTTATCTCACTTTTCAACTTTAACTAATTAATTGTGAAAGTTTGTGTAAAATTTTATTATTTCTGAAACGAAAACCTGTCAAATATATAATAATTTATCATGAATTTTCTTAAGGCTCAATTTACGTAAGAACATGTTTGACGAAAATCTGCAAAAGTTTAAATATCTTTTGTAATTTTTATACACCAAGTTTTAGCCCGCGACTGCGTTGTCTTGGACATAATAAATAGTCATATAAAAAATTCGCTTTGCTACCTTCATTATATTTAAATTAGCTGAGCGGTTACAGTATGAACAAAGTATCCATACTATGATCCATGCACTGAACGTTTCTGAAGCAAACCGCTAAGGTGTGGACCTTCCAGTACTTATCCGTGTTTCCTGTCACCTATAATTTCAAGGCAAGAGTGAATAGGGATCTTCTAGGTAAGCGCGCTCCAACCTAGACCTCACCAGTGCTTCCCAGCGTTGATTGTGTCCAAAAAAAATTTCAAGGACAGAGATTGGATTCTGGGATCGAACATAGGCTATCCTTGAAACCCGCACTGCTTATCACACGAACGAAACCGTGGTCATAAACTAGTGCTATAATAAAAACATGATTTTAATGAAACATCCGTAATAAGTTAGGCTAAATGTCAAATAAACTACTTGTATTTATACTTTGGTAACAGTGTGCCTACTCTAATTATTATGTATGTATTATGTTTAGGTGGAAAGTTTATTGCCCTATGTACCTCAAAAAAAAAAAAAAACTAGAAGACTTAAAAAGTAAAAGAGAGCTTTTTTATACTGTTGTAAGCTTTTAAATTGGTCGAAGGACCTGATATTGAATTATATGTTTTTTTTACATATCACATATTATTTTATATATTAAATGATTAATGAATAGTTTTACATTTCATAATTAAAAATACCAGATAGCTATCTTCCCACTATTCCACGCGGATATGATTTCCACGGTAATAATTATCTAATTGTAAAAATTTGTGTTTGTATATAATTAATTACCTATATTTTTAATTTCAATAAACAAAAATTACCGGCTTCATTATCACTTCTGAAATTAGCAAATTTGTTCCCTATAATTTTACTTCTTACTTACATTGCTAATTAATAAATAGACGAACAAAAACATATGACACCCACAAAGTGAGTCTTCTTCCGTTATTGAATTCGATCAATTATTGCTCTTATTTCTATAAATATAGGTACTTTGTTACCCTGTACATGGACAGTAAAAGAATATATTAATATGTAAAACTTGTACATATATGTATATAAAATTAAGGAACCTACTACGTGTTACTTTGCTTAAAAAGTAGTATAATAACGCAAATGGAATAGCCATATAAAACACCACTAAATCAAACCCCGGTCTTAACATACTGGTGTTCCCAGCGGCTTACTGATGGATGATAGCTCACCGATAGATAATAAATTATGCGGTGACGTTTAATTGCTTTAGTGCTTTATAATGAAAAATGGCTTAGCTTTCAGAAGCAGACAGATAAGATAATGGTTTATGATAAAATCGTACTCGCGTTTCGCTTTGCTTATAGTTTGTCATATTTTGATTGTAAAATATAAACTAACGGTTATTTTTTCCAGTTAAAGCTTAAGATATCCTTAGTTAAAACTAAATATATTTTAAAACTAGCGATTCATCCTGGCTTTGTTCGAGTTTGTCCCTAGAATTACAAACTTTCACCCACATGTTCACCCGCTTAGGTATGATTTCCGGGATAAAAACTATCCTGTCCTTCCCAGCGTCTCAAACTATCTACCTTAAATCGGTTCAGGAGTTTCGGAGCTTATTAGGTACAAACAAACAAAAAAAATCCTCTTTGTGATATTAAAATAGATGATATACGTATTTACGCATATTTTGACACTCGCAAAGGAATCAAAACCTATAGGGTACTTCCCGTTGACCTAGCATCATGAAATCTGGCAAAACGTAAAAGGTATATACTCGTAGCACAAGCAAAGGAAAAATCCTAAAACCGTTAATTTATATTTACATCACAATTATTATTTTTTTTTTTTGCGATTATAAACTTATTTTAATATTTTATACTACAAACCCTCGGTAAGTCAGATTCGCACATGTCTAATTTTTTTTTACTACTACTAAATAAAAATCACTTATTATCTACACTCACAATTTTGATTGCTACAACATATTCTACGTACAGCCAGTATGCATTATAAGTGTAACTATAAGTGAAATTCAATAAGATTTTTTTAACAACATATAATAATAATATATTTAAAGTACTCGTATGTAATATTAAAATTAAAGCAGTTTAAACTTAAGTAAGAGTCTATAGCTGATACACAACAAACTACAGCCCTTATGTAGCGTATAGATGGCGGCAAACCTCAAGCCTGTCTGGATTTGAAATTGTATCGCCACCTTAAAAGGTTTCGCATATCGTTTTCATTTTCCTATCGTAACGTTCGCTGTATGCTTTTTTGCGATATTTTAGTTGCATGCAAAATGTTTATATCATAAGTTTAACATAACAAAATTGTACGGTTCAATGTTTGTTTCTTGATATTTTATAAACATTTTATAATTAACTAGCATTGCCCGCGTTCAGATGACCAAAAATCAAATTCTTAGGTTTTACATATTAGTATACTCTTACATTGTAGTTTTTATATTTTTTCTCAAAAATGAGACATTTTCCGGCGGTAAAAAGTATCCTATATGCTGACCCGGGAAACCAGCTATCATCATTTCAAATTTCATCAAAATCTGTCCAGTGGTTTTCTTGTGATGCGGTAACAGACAGACAGACAGACAAAAAATCTAAAAACTATAGATTCGGATTCTTTATCAATAATAATGTCTATTTCAATTAGATTTTCCAAAAAATATTTAATGTACAGATTCGACTTGATTACAATTTTATTATTATATATGTATAGATATCTCGTTGTATAAATACTTATGTGACGGGTCTACAATCTAAGACAAATCGATTTCTAAAATAGATATGGCTAGAAGCATACTATAAAAATACGTGAAAATGACATACCTAGACTAAGTGAGACGTGCTTAGATATGTTGCATTTCTACACATCCTTTATTCTATTAGCGACGATCTATATAAAAAATCATATTATCTTATATTATTTTAATTGCTCAAGACTTATTTGACATAAAGCATTACTAAGTTTTATTTCAATCTAGTTTGCTCTTCTAAATGACAACACGTTTGGCTCAGTTTGTGTGACTCTACTTGCTGTGCCATCGGTCGCGACTTCGAGTCCCGCATTCATTTGTGTGATGATCAAGAATGTTTGTACTCCAGTCATGGGTGTTTATATTTATAATATGTATGTGTTTAAAGTTATATATGTATGTGTAGTGTATATGGTATCCATAGCACAAGTCTCGTATCTTACCATGGAACTAGATGGTGATGTGTTAATGTCGCAAAAATTTCAGTGGCGAAAGGTGAAATTTTAGCAGAGGTAAGCCGTTCCAAAAATGTACAATTTTTATGTACGTATTAATGCAGAAAGAAATAAAGCTCTTATTATATATATATTTATATATATATACATATATATATATATATATATATCCAAAATAACATTTATGCATATAAAAAATTAAATGTATATAAAATTATTGCAAAATAATTTTAAGGTAAAACGTCTTGTATGAACGCTTCGCCACTAATATTTATTTATATTTAAATATCCTTCTTTTTATAATACCTACTCATACATACAAAAAGTGAATGTCATTTTATTTAAAAACTTAACAACTAATGAACTCGCTATGAATTATAGATTTTAAATAATTGTAGTGGTTGGATTTTATTTCCCCGCGGCTTCATTCGTGTATTCTATATATGGATGGCTCTTTCGATTCTAAATGTCGTAACGTGTAGATAGCCTTATATCATAACCTACCTCAAGAATTGAGGATTTTGATTGATTGATTGGAGTTAAGGGTGTTTCAAATCCGACTGGTACTTTCAGAGAGAACCTCGTTTAAACAAAAAAAAAACTATTTTTTATTATATTAATATAGGTTTAGTAGCAGTACCCGCTATTCAGTCCTTTTTATAACGTCCCACGGGCACGGGCCTCCCTTTCAATACGAGGGAGATCAGGCCACAGACCACCACGTTGGCCAAGTGCAAGTTGACGGACTTTTGTATCACTATTAATAAGTTATTACTTTCAGTACATCGTACACTACTGCGGCGTATGGAAGTCACCAAAATGTGCTGTTGCGTTTGGACACGCTCGGTCGGCCGCCAAGCTCGACTGGATCCTACGCAACTATAGCAAGCCTGCATAAATTTCCTTTTGGTAAGTGTATGAATAGGGCAAAAGCTTTCGTTATTTTCGTAGTTTTAGTTTAATGTGGACTAACTGACTAACAGAATAAGATAACTAATGCGTATATACCTACAGAAGAAAACACATATTGTGAGTGTCCGAATATAATGAAGCTCTTCTATGTCAAAGTTATCACACGCCATAATTTAATTTTTTAAATCTGGAAATTTCATACTGTATGATAAATTTTTTACTCAAGTTTTTAAATAAAAGCGTAGTACATTTATCTATCTCTCGATGTTAATATGCAATTAGACGCGGTAGGTGACACTACCTTACTGTGAGTCTAAACCAAACTCAAACACGCACAAAACATTTTATCAAAATCGCTCCAACCGCTTAGAAGGAGTTCATTTACATACACACGTACAGAACAATTATATACATATATGTACATATATAATATGTATATTTAAAAACGTAGATTAACTTTAGGTTAAATTAATCGGACATTTTATTTGAAACGATAACTTTATTATTTTATTATGGTAAGCTTTACATTTTTGCCTTCTCGTTATCCTTTTCAGCAGCCATTCCAACCTTTTATTGAACTGAATATTTTCAGTAAGAGAATTAAGTATTATGCATTCATCTGTGGCTCAGTAATCTTTTGTTCCATTACGAAACGTAACTCAATTAACTTTTAGCATTAAGTATATTTTATAAGACTTAAGTAATTAACTTTTTTGGTGTTTTACTTGTAGTTGTTTTATATTATTAAATATAAAACAATTTGTTTTATATATAAAAATAAAGTAATTTTGTCAATTTGTTTATATTCCGATTAAAGTCTGATTAAAATAAATGAGAATTATTATGAAATAAAAATACCGTAGCAAAAAAATAAAATATGGATTCGGAACGATCCGAACAAATCAATGATACAAACAGTATTTTGTTTAATTCTAGTCTCTTTCTAGAGTTTATTGATGACCTATGTATATTCTTAATAGTTACAAGCCACAATAGATAAATAAAAAATGTCAGTGTATTATCCACTTTGTCTTCTTTTAAAGACGGGTTACGTAATAGGTTAATTTTCAATCTAATCGTATGTTTATCTAAACAACTATTATAAAGAGGAAAGATTTGTATTTTTGTATGTATGAGTTGCTAGTCTATACTCTATACAGATAAATAAAATTGAAGTGTCTGTTTGTAATGTCAAAATAACAGCGTTTTACTTAATTCATATGAAATTATAGACGGTACTTAAGTATAAGAAAAACACTTTTTTTTTAATTTTTGTCGGTTTGTCTGTTTTTTCCGGATAATCTCTGAAACAGTTGGACTGATTTTGACGGGATTTTCACTGGAAGATAGCTGGTGTTATAGGGAGTAACATAGGCTACTTTTATTTTAGAAAAAAAATTAGGGGTCCGCTCAAAAAAATTAATACTTACCTAGGAACGAATCCGAGCGAAGTGTGAGTCGCTATATAATATATGTATAATCTATTCCATACTAACGGTTTTAACGTATCTAGAGACGAACCCGAGCGAAGCGAGGGTGAATCGCTAGTAGATAATAAAAATAATTTCTAATATATGTAAATTCTTATAAAGTTTCTTATACGTATTTTGTAGTTACCTTTATTTTTATAATATCAGTATCGAGTACACTGTAGCTCCAGGATACATTATAAATTTTCTAGCACATCAACACGCATTCAAACTTTGTTTTCGTACTGTGAACGTGAAGCAATAAAAGCTTGTTTCCACTTTAAAAGTAATCAACAGTACGGTAAATAATATTAAAAACGTTACGCATTATAATAATAAATTAATGCAAATATAGTCTATTAAGATATATATTAAAGTCGTATAGTAAAATTATGAAAATATTGTATCTGTTTTATTTTTTAATGTAAATTGGGAAACTCAAGATTAAGTTTAAAAAAAAATGTTCTTAAAACGCTTCCACTTGTAAGATTTAAATATATATTTTGGAAGCCCATTTTTAAATGCATTTATTTTTGTATCGATATGAAACTTCTCAAGTATATATAATCCGGATGATAATAAAATAATTTGGTACCATCAAGCTCATTTAATGAAGGAGCCAGGAGATGGAAAGTGAAGAGTCTAATTTGTTTTGACGAGTCTCATATACTAAAGTTGACTAAGCTTATTGTAAATACATCTCGTACCTTAATTATGGGTTTAAAAGTTTTATTTTCGCACAGGTAGCCGTAGATCACCCTCGCCTTACGCAACGACGCACATAGGCGAACATATCTACGCTAAGCCAGAGTCTCGAGTATCTTACTATGCAGCATCCAATCTTACTCATGTATCTCAGGTAAGTTATGTAAATATATATATTTTTTGAAAAAAAAAATCATTAAATTGTAAAGTTAAGAAAATGTCGCTTAAACCAAATAGCCTTTCACCCGTAGATATAAAGTTATTAGAAATATATTTAAATAAATCCATTTACTTTATAGGAATTAATTTAGTTTAAAAATATTGTAGGTGTTTATAAGAAAACGATCACTAAAATATGATCCGATATTTATATGGAACTACATAAAACGAAAAGTTTACGCTTTGAATTCATAGACATGTCGCTTAAAATTTATTTTAAGGTCAATGTTCACGCTAAAATGAATATAATATATTTTTTTGTTTAGTTTGGCTCAGTGTGTAGTGACCCTACTTGCTGTGTCAGCGGTCGCGGGTTCGAATCCCGCTGGCGGCATTCATTTGTGTGATGAGCACGAATGTTTGTACTCCAGTCATAGGTATTTATATTTATAATATGTATGTATTTACAGTTATATATGTGTAGTGTAACAACTATCTAGTATCCATAACCCATACCTCTTAACTTACAATGAAACTAGATGGTGCTGTGTATTAATGTCCCAACATATTCATTTATTTATTATTTACTAGCATTGCCCGCGGTTCCGCCCGCGTTCAGATGACCAAAAACTTAATTCTAAGGTTTTACATATTAGTAGGCATACTCTTACAATGCAGTTTTTGTGTTTTTGTATTTTTTCTCAGAAATGAGACATTTTCCCGCGGTAAAAAGTAGCCTATATATTGACCCGGATAACCAGCTACCATCATACCAAATTTCATCAAAATCTGTCCAGTGGTTTTCTCGTGATGCGGTAACAGACAGACAGACAGAGAGACAAAAATTCTAAAAACTATAGATTCGGACCCTGTATCGATAATAATGTCTATTTCCATTAGATTTCCCAAAAAATATTTAATGTACAGATTTGACTTAGAATTTTATTATATGTATAGATTTTGCAGGGACGTGAAACACACATTTTACTTAAATGATAGTGTTCGGAACATATGATATATAGGATGTTATCCTCGTAACGTATTTTCTTTGCCAAAAGGCCTAACCATTGACCCAATTTTACGCATTAACCTACAAATAATAAATCTCCTTAATTTAACCTCTACTTATGTACTTACGGCCACGAAAATACAAAATTACGACTCTACCTTTAATAAATTAAAGCTAAATTACGAGTTAGTATTAATAATGTAAAAAATAAATGTAAAAGTTTTATCGATGCAATTAGTTTTACAAAGATCTAGAGATTAATTAATATTTCTATGTTTCAAAATATATCATTAATACAAAAAGTGATAAGCAAACTTTTTTTAAAGTAATACACTTTAAAAAAAGTTTACACTTTAAAAAAAACGCCTCATTTCCGGAAAGAACTACTTCGTGAAACTCAGCATACTATTGTTTTTTTTTTCTAAAATAGTAGTTTGTTTTATTTAAATAAAGTATTATAAATATGAGTGATATTAAAAGAAATAAATAAGTAAAATTTGTTTTTTTATAAAAAAAATCATAACAATTCAACACGCTTTGAAGCCATTAACAAGTAAATTGAATTGAATTGTACTGAACATATTTCTACGTGAACTAGCAGGAAATGTTTAGTCAAATGTATGATGGAAGTTAAACTTGTATATTTCTCATATCATTTTAATATTGTTAAGCTAACAACAGCTCTTTTAAGTTTTTTCTGTTTGACTTCCGTTACTATTTAACTTTCCGCAAAGTTGATAATAGAAAACTGCACTCTATCTCGGAAGTTAATAATACAGATTCCTATAACTCGTTCCATACATTCTAATGTTGCCTGTAGATAAATTAAACCACACTATGTGGTAACACTCGATCACAGCGAGAGGAACCTCATTTTGTATTGTGGTATTATCAATGGTAATTTTAGGGGTTTCTATTATGTACCTTAAAATACTTTTAGTAGCACCTGTACTTACCTACCCCCTAATTATCCATATACCGAACTAGCGATTTACCCTCGCTTTGCTCAGGTTCGTCCTTAGGTAGTTAAGTTAGTATATAGTAGTCCTTAGGTTAATATAGAATAAATATACTATATATTAGTATATATATATATATATATATATATATATATATATATATATATATATATATATATATATATATATATATATAGATATGATAAGTTTTATATCCCTTACTTGAGAAATGTTTGATAATCCATATAAAATTTTCATCCATCTTTTCATCCCCATAAAGGGTGATTGCCGGGAGAAAAATATACTTTGTTCTTCCCAGGGTCTCAAACTATCTTCATACCAAATTTCATCTTAATCGGTATAGCGGACTAACAAAAATTACCTCTTTATAATATTAGTGTTAGTGTAAATTATATAAATCCAATGCATTCTTCAGTCTCTATTTATCCGAGTGGGGTGGAGTCCAAAGAGGGTTAAAAAGTTTAACCTTTATGTTTTAAACAGAAATTTGGGTGTCCTGAAAGTTTTTTTTTCTAAACTTCGATAAGCTTAGAAAAAAAGCCCGATGTGATAGAAGTAGAAAAAAAGATACAACATTAGCGAGTCTTCCGTCCCCTCAAAGGCAACGTCATAGATAGATGCTTTATTGACACTGACATTTGTACTGGAGGTACTAGATAATAAATCACACAGCACAAATAAAAATGGGTAATGCTACCTGTTGTATGTACCTGTGCCTTCATTATTTTTTATGGTATAGCAGACTAAACTATACTTGTATTTATTTAAAAATAACGAGTGATAAAACTAAAAAGCAAGCTTTATATATCAAGTTCGTTACGTACAGAGTTGATTTATTCTTCAACAGACTTCTTATAAAGTCTTCTAATTATAATCTAAGTTTTAATACTGTTGAAAGAAAACAAAAAGGACACAAAAAGTTTGCACCTTGGTTGCGAGGTACCTTGTATATAATAACTGAATATTAGGTAATATTTGTTATTAAGTATTTCTCAAATAGTCAGTCACGCGTAATAATATATATATATATATATATATATATATATATATATATATATATATATATATATATATATATATATATATATATATATATATATATATATATATATATAGTGAAGATTATTTTTTCATAGATTTTCAATAATAGTGTATGCCTTTTTACCCGACTGCGACAAATCCCAAAGGAGGGGTATGTGTTTGACCTGTATATATGTATGGCCCATTCTGTGTAGAAGTAATTACTAAACGGCTTAACCGATTTTGATGATTCATACGTCATTCGATTCTTCTTGATAACGCAAGTTTGAAGTGCCATAGGCTGTATAGATATTATTTAAAATCAATTTTTCAAAATCTTTCAATGAATAATTAGATAGAAACAATATAAGTTATATTATTATAATAAACATTGAAATTAACTTATTTAACAGTAGTTAGTTTTCAACAATAAATATTATTACATTTGTTATTGGATAAATAAATATATTTTTATAATAAAACCCTCTGGTCTTGTAACGCCACTTACAAACTAGATACACATAGTGTGATTCAGAAAATCTCTTGGAAGGAGCTTATGTTTCTGTTCTGTAATAAGAATTACTTTCAAACTTTTTGAGCTTTGAGGAGAGATTGAATTGCGCAGAAAATGAGCCCTTTACATCATTAAGGATCCAATTTAAGCGAGTTGCACCCCTTCAGGTGACACAAACGTAATGCAATTAGCGATCTTCTTGGCCTCCAAGCCTTTTAAAGTTTTACTAGAATTGCCCTATAATTTAAATTAAGAGTAATGAATATTTTACAACGTCTAATAAGAAGAATAAGAATATATTATTTAAACTGCAAAGCTAGCTTCGCTCGAATTCGTCTCTAGGTGATTCTTTAAATTGACATAACTTTTTTATTAATTAACCGATTGAAATTAAACTAATACTAAATGTTACTAAATGTATAGCTTATTACAATACATTAGTGAAAGCCGCATCCAAATCAGTTAAGCCGTTTTTGAGATTAGCACGCACAAACACTCAGACAAACAGACAAAAAATTATAAATCATTAGGTTCTATTGCGTTAATAAAGAACCCCAATAATAGTTTTTTCTCAAATACCTTCTATGTACAAACAGCGATCAGTTACACTTTTATTATATATTGTATAGATTGCATTTTTTCATATTTTAATCAATTTTCATGAGAGATAATAGCAATAATAAAAATCAAAAAAAATTATATTTGTATACATACATGTAACAAAATATAGAGAAACTGGAGATGTTGTAAAGCATGTATATGTACAGAGATTAATTAATGTTCTAGACTTTGGCTTTATGCCTGAATGGAAAGCCTTCGTTATCTAACTAAATACAACCCACAAACAAGTCGACATAGACCATAAAGTCCATGATCCTTTTGCGGTTGCCAAACGTTAGTATTGTTAGACGCTACAAGAGTACCAGGTTTACTCCTTAATAGCATACTGCGGTATATACCGATATGCTACAAAATCAATTCCCAAAAATCAAAACAAATCGGCGAGTAAAATTGCAAAAATGATTTTATTTAAAACTAGCAAGTCACCACCGCTCTGCTCGGGTTCGTCCCTAATTCCGTTTTAACGTTTAGTATAGATTTTTCAGAGATTGACCCGGAGTTATCATCGTACCAAATTTCATCAAAATCTCTCCAATGTTTTTTCCGTGATGTGATCACAGATAGACAGATAGAAAGACAAAAATTCCAAAAACTATACATTCGGCGTCTGTATCGATAATAATGTCTATTTCAATAAGATTTTCCACAAAATATTTATTGTACAGATTCGGGTTGGTTACAAATTTATTATATGTATAGATGTCAAATATCCCCGTAAATCTAAAAAAGTATTAGGTAAATCAAGTTTTAAGTTAGCTAAATATTTAGCACAATTGTCTTTGTCTGTTGTTAGTTTAATTATTTTATATATTAAACACCCACGATTGGACACACATTCGTGCTCATCACACAAATGAATGCCTCCAGCAGGACTTGTACCCGCGATCGCTGGTACAGAAAGTAGTGTCACTACAAACAGAGCCAAACGTATCGTCAAAAGTTTGTATGTGTATATGTTTGTTACTCCTTCACGTTGTAATGACTTGACGGCTTTGGATAAAATTTAGTGCTTACTTTTTTTGCTTTGGATAAAATTTAGTCTATATGAA
Source organism: Brenthis hecate (assembly GCA_951806755.1). Lineage (NCBI taxonomy): Eukaryota > Metazoa > Arthropoda > Insecta > Lepidoptera > Nymphalidae > Brenthis > Brenthis hecate. The sequence goes on from OX638262.1 coordinate 5,450,604, forward strand.
TAGACTATGACCTGTACTAACACGAAGGTTACTTTAGGCGCCTAGGAATGCATCTGAGTGAAATGACTGACCCTATATGTGGACTTATACTATTTTTGAATACATTAATTATAGGTAAGTAAATAATAGTTAAGTAAGTACTTTATTTTTTACCATGTCGTTTCTAGTTTAGTTTTACCATTTGATTATAATCTTTGGCAAGGAACAGCGTTTTTAATTTGCAACCCCCCTTTGTTCGTAAATTTGTCGTCGCGCCGTTGAAAGTCTTTAGGAAATATGAATTAGTGTCCTAAAGGCAAGGCACTAACGAAGGTAAAAATCGTTATCAGGAATTTCTTCTTTCACGAAGTATAAATTAACTAGATGAGAAATGTTCTTGAAGTCAAGCCAGGTAGCTTTTGTAATACGAATTACATTGGTAATTTTGAGTTCATAGGTAGCAATTTTAGTTTGAATTTGACAAAATTCGTAAAATTACCCACCGCTACAGTGATATGTAAATTAAATATTTAAAAAAATGTATTTGGGAATTTAAAATGCTCATATTCTCTCTACCACTTTAATAACGCATCATTATGAAACCGCTAGACGTACAAGATATGTATATAATATGTGGTGATATGGTAGGTATAAGCACCTAGAAGACCTAGCTTTACTCGGCGTTTTTTGGTACTTATTTAAAAATTGTGTTTTTTCTCTTATCACACACCTATATAGATAAAATCTAAATACAAAATTAGATCCAAATCGTTAGAGCCGTTTTCGAGATACACAAAATATTTTTTATAGGTATTTACAAGAAATGTTAATTTTGTTTTAGTCCCGGATCGAACCAAGTTATAAGTATTGAATTTTTCTATCAAAAATTACCAGTTCGGATACTCCTTGCGTCATAGTAGAGGATTTCTTATTAGTCCAGTTGAATTATTATCCCATGGAAACGTAATCTTTTACGGTCATTATATGCAGAATCATGCATAGCCGAAGCTCGGTCAAGAGTACTTTTTAATTTATTTCAATCGATTAAAATCCATTGATATGGATCGAGTTTCCCATACTTTGTGCATTTCTATAAGGCAGAGGTCATATTTGGTGGTTTAAAGTTAAATGGAATTCAAAAACACGAGCGAAGCAACAGGTAGTGGCTATATAAATAAATAATAATTATATTTCTTTAACAGCAAACAATAACAAAAGACCGCATAACGGATCCAGGTGAACAACTACGTCTCTTGACTACTTCGAGGTCGAATATTCGCCTTGAAATTTTAGTTCACGAAGGTACGTTTGGAAGAGTTTACAAGGGAGTCTTCAAGCGCGGTGACACGTATGAAGAGGTTTTAGTGAAGACTGTTTCTGGTAAGTGGTCTAGATTTAATCAAAAATTATAATCAAATGACAATAATTTTACTTCAATTTTATAAATAAACATTTTTTTCCATTGTCAAAGTTGTAGAAGAAATAGTTTTTGAAATATATTTCTTTCTTTTTTGTGTGTTTATTAAAATATATTTTGATTTGATTGTGACGTCAAGACAGATTCTAGAATGCTTAGTTTTTTTTTTATTTAGGTCCTAGGCCGAAACAAAATTAAGTTTATATATAACTACGTTTTCTTGCAATGAATATCAATACTACGAATATATATTTTAAAGCCTACATTATAAATAGGCGCGGGTAGAGACGCAGACAGGATCTAGATAATAGAACAAATATAACTTCCCGTATCCCGCATGTAATTGTTTGTGTAGATCATTGAAAATTGATAGTAGTTGATAAAAAATTGAAAAATTGAAGCAATAAAATTGTTCTTTACTAAATATAAATATTTTATACAAAAATAATTTATTATTATTTCAAGCTATTTATTTCAAACTCGGAAAATACTTAGGGAAAACAAAAACAAACCTATCGCACGGGAATGGTACATTCTTTCGGGATAAAAGTAGCATATGTGTTTTTTTTCCAGACTATAATCTATCTCTATGCCAAATTTCATCCAGATCCGTTCAGCCGTTCTGGAATGAAAGAGTAACAAACATCCATATTCACAAACTTTCACATTTATAATATTAATATAGATAATAAATATATTGGATATTTAATACTTATATATGTGTATGTAATTGATAACACTTTCTACTATGCATAGGACACTAGGGAAACGTTTAAAACGAGAGACAAGATATCATTCTTTAATAGTTAAAAACTAGAAATTTTGAAAAATATATTGTAAGTAAAATGACAAAAATCAGTCATAAATCAATTTCCATAGTATTTTAGATTTCTATACTTCAACAACTATAGAATAACATCGTGTCTAAGTTTCTATGGCTATATAAATATATCATAATAAAATGTTTAGAAGCTGCATCAGCGATGCAAGCGGCATTGCTAGTGGCTGAAGGACTTAGGCTATGTGGGTTGGTACATGGTAATGTGCTAGTACCAATGGCAGCGTGTGCAGAAGAAGCAAGGAAACCTTTGTTAGTGTATTGTTGCGTATCACATTCTTCCAATTTAAAAAGGTATGTACTTATAATTTTTATGTTTAAGAATATTTTAAACAAAACTATTTTTTCGGATTTTTTGGAGACGTCTAAAATCTTAAGTCTCTTCCGTGACCATGATTGCTGTAAAGCATTCGAAACATCGGGAACCAAAAATCGAAATAAATTCATGAAAAAATCCGAAGAGATAGTTTTATTTAAAATTTCTAATAATCGCGTAAATGTGAGAAAATACTTTATAGTAGGGGAGCCCAAGAGGGGATTTTCTGTAGTTACTCGAGCGCGGAAGATTAACATAAAAGAGGTTACCTTGCACTCTATTGAGTACTTTCACCACAATATAAGTCTTCTATATAAAGGGGCGCGTCTAGGGAAGCCGATTAAAATATTTAAAAAATGTTTTGATAAGGTAGAAATACTTGAAACCGTCAGATTAAGGTGTGGTAGGCTAGTCACATCCTGAAAAGTGTCCAATTCAATAATCTGCCGATTTGCACAAGCCGAAGAGGCAAAAATCGACTATAAAGTTTATGATGATTTTTGCCTCTTAGGCTTGTACAAATCGGCAGATTATTAAATTGGACACTTTTCAGGATGTGACTAGCCTACCACACCTTAATCTGACGGTTTCAAGTATTTCTACCTTATCAAAACATTTTTTAAATATTTTAATCGGCTTCCCTAGACGCGCCTCTTTATATAGAAGACTTATATTGTGGTGAAAGTACTCAATAGAGTGCAAGGTAACCTCTTTTATGTTAATCTGCCGCGCTCGAGTAACTACAGAAAATCCCCTCTTGGGCTCCCCTACTATTAAGAATGCTTGTAATATTTTCCTTACTTACATTACTAAGGTTACTCATTATCTAAATAAACTAACGATTCACCCTCGCTTCACCCTTGTTCGTCCCTAACTTGCTTCCCAATACAAACATTCATTTCCATTTTCACCCCCTTAAGGGATGATTTCCGGGTTAAAAAGTATAATATATCCTTTCCAGGGTTTCAAACTCTCTTCATACCAAATTTCATCTAGATCGGTTCAGTAGATCCAGAGATTACCCACTACAACGTCACAAACTCACAAACTTTACCTCTTTCTAATATTAGTATAGATAGATTAAATATAGAGTATAATAAGGTTAATAGTGAATGTAAGTTTTAGGGAATTTTGAACACCATTAGACTGATATGTATTTGAATCTTCTATCATTATATGTTGTTGTTTCTTTTTAGATGAGTAACCAATTTTTACATAGCGACAGAATTTTTAATCTAGATTTTATCTACTTCATACGAACTTCATTCGAAATTTTTAATGCCTTTTGGATGACCCTATAACAATTTCGTATTATCAAGCCGAGTTGATGGTGCTTGAAAAAAGATTATCTTTTAAGCTGCTACTAGCAAATCTATTAAATTTGTCTTTGTGTGTTTTTTTTTAATGAGTTCAATTTAGTACAGAATATTGTCAGTAATGGGGATTTCAAAATCCATATTTTCTTAGATTTCTGTACTAAATTTTATTCCACATATAGATACTGATAACTTTGCTTATCATATTTAGGCCATAATAAAATAGGAAACTATAATTGAGTTCTAGGATACAATCTATTATTCAGTTGTGGTCACTGCGGTTGCTGTTCGTTTCAAATAAATTCATTATAAACTAGATTTTGGTTACATTTTGAATATAATTTTAAATTTATTTAATAATACCTGATTTATTTAAATTTCATCATGTTATGTTTATTAAAACTTAGTTTTTAGAAGTTATACAATTATTTTTGTTTTTTTTTGAGCTGATGTCATTATCTTAAAAAAAAATTGATCTTTGTACGATATTTATTTGGTAAGGTTGTAAGCTTCGAATAAAGTTACGGGCAAATTATACATAAATAAACCAAGGTGTCGGACAAAAGCTCTTAAATTATATTTAAAAACAAAATATGCCTGTATATGCTAGGGAAGCTTCAAATGTAAAAACACATGAAAAGTTAAAATGAAGGCAGACGGACGTTGACGTCATACATGATGACTCGACGCGTCTATTTCATGTCATTGATCTGACTTCTGACATTTAACACCTTTCAGTAAGCTATTAGCACCCCCATCAACTAACATTTATGAACAATTCTTTTGTTTTCCACAAACGCATATTTTTGACTTATATGAAGTATATTATAATCTAGTTTTATGGATATATCAAGTGTTTTGTTTAAATAACAATAAATCTATGTTATGCTATAATATTATCCCATATTATTATAATTATAATATAATTTTAAATTATAATTATAATATAATTTTAATATATAATTTAAAGGAGAAATACAAAGGAATTGCATTCAATTTTTGTTATCCGACTATATATAAAGTCGCTTGTTCTGACTGCTTGTTTCTTATCACCTATCACCTAACACCATCTTTCATCAACATTGCTGTCTATCACTGAACCTTAAAATCTGAATTTTTGAAAGTATATTTTTTTAGTACAGTATTTAAAGGCATCAGTGTCAAAACTCGTATGGTAAATGAATTTGAGAGTTAAAAAGTGCGACTCCGATGCGATGACAAAATGGTCGCCAATCGTCATTAAATTTCACCTCATATTTTAAACTTAAATAATCCTAATAAAATCTTTTAAATGCAGCTCAATAATACAAGTGTTTCTTCACAGATTCTTAACATCATGTCGTCTGGGTCACCAAACAGCTCCTGCTACTCGCGAGCTTGTAGACCTAGGCGCGCAAGCTGCATGTGGCCTAGCATATCTCCATGTCCAACGAGTAGTACACGCTGATATTGCTGCTAGGAATTGCATGTAAGTCGTATAATCTATATTTATAATTAAACTTTATAGGACGAAGTTCTACATTGAATGACTCTTAGATGATATAATGAATTAATGTTTTAGAAGTATTTGAGATGTGATAGAAAATGAACAGTTTTTAAAATTTTGGTATTAAATATAATATAAAAACTTCTTGATGAATTTCTTTTGTATTGTATTTTTATGTGTATATTTTAAGTAACGACATATTTTTGGAAGTGCGAACCGATTTTGATGATTATTTTAATGAATTGATTGGAGCTAATGAGTGGTATCATATTGTCTATTTAATTTTATGATCGGTTTATATTTTTATCGTCCAACAGAGTTGATGAGAAATTGAGACTGAAAGTGACAGACAATGGTTTATCTCGGGATTTATTCCCGGATGATTATCACTGTTTGGGTGACAATGAGAACAGGCCAGTGAAGTGGATGGCGCCTGAATCGCTATTACAGAACCAATACACTACTGCATCAGATGTCGTAAGTATAGGAAGGAGGAAAATTAATAACTATTAAACATATATAAATAATTCTTTTTTTTTTTAATTTTTACAAACACAAACTAAGAAAAAAACATACATAAAAAATAACATCAAATAAATAAATATACAGTAATCGTGTTGGATAGTCTATATCTTCACCAATTGTAACAATAAATAAGCTGTTGTTGTACCTCAATGGTAGTTCCATATTTTCAAGAAGAATTCCCAAACCTTAAAATGAATACTTTTTATCGATTTTGACGTACGAATAATAAATTAATTTTGCTTTTTATATTAAAAATGAAATTTGAAAATTTAATTAGTCTTTGAAATTTAGAATAATGCTTATACTTAATTAATACAAGATATTTGTTTTTAATAGTGGTCATTAGGTATAACACTATGGGAACTAGCAACATTGGGGTCGTCACCTCTAGCAGAACTAGATGCTGCTGACGTTGGAGCCTTCCTTAATGGAGGATATAGACCTTCTCAACCACACAATTGTCCTGATGAATTGTAAGTAAATAATGATAGATACAAAACAGTACTTAGAAAATTTCCTGATAAACTATTGGAGGAGATACTAAAAGAAGGTTGGGTTTAAAGTCTAAGAACTCCCCAACGAGCGTATGTAGCGAGAGAATGTAGATACCGTAATGTTTAGCAAGCTTTTTTGATTAACACACAAGAGATATACTCGAATGTGATTTCGTGCCTTTTCAACTAATATAAATTTTAATTCATATTCAAATCATTTTCCTTTTAAATAATAAAAATATTAGTAAATATGCTATACATACACTAGATATAAATAAATATGTTGGGACTATAACTTTAAATACATGCATATTATAAATATAAACACCCATGACTGGAGTACAAACATTCGTGCTCATCACATAACTTAATGCCCCCAGCGGGACTCGGACCCGCGATCGCTGGCACAACAAGTAGGTTCACTACAAACTGAGCCAAACGTATCATCATTCGTTATATATTATTGTAACAGGTATGGCTTAATGTCATGGTGTTGGACCACTTCACCGCCCGCGCGACCAACTGCGCCTCAACTATTAGCAGCACTTCACGACTTCCGACAAGCGCTCAGTACTTATATATAAATAGTTCTTACATATATATAAAAATAATATATATAAATAGTATTTATATATTTAAAATAGTATTTATCTATACATATAATAAAATTGTAACTAAGTCGAATCTGTACATTAAATATTTTTTGGAAAATCTTATTGAAATAGACATTACTATCGATACAGAATCCGAATCTATAGTTTTTAGAATTTTTGTCTGTCTGTCTGTCTGTTACCGCATCACGAGAAAACCACTGGATAGATTTTGATGAAATTTGGTATGATGATGGCTGGTTATCCGGGTCAACATATAGGATACTTTTTACCGCGGGAAAATATCTCATTTCTGAGAAAAAATACAAAAACTGCATTGTAAGAGTATATTAATATGTAAAACCTAAGTATTTGGTTTTTGGACATCTGAACGCGGGCGCAGCCGCGGGCAATGCTAGTATTATATATAAAAAATCTCGACTTACGAAAAAAATTTCTTTTCCTCATATAACAAAGCGCACACTCACTTTATCGTACCGTATGCTATTTTTCAAATAAATAATTAAAACTCCCTGAAATTACAACATTTGAAGGCATTTTCACTCTTTGCTCATAATATTTCTGTCTCTCAAATACCATTGTGCCTACCCTATATGATAAATCATTTTAGTCATTATATGTGCAATAAAAAAATTACAATATATTACTTTCAATTCAATTGAACCAATAACAATTTGTTATATATAAAGGTACCTTCTGTATTTTTTTTTATATATTTGATTCAAAGCATAGTTTTCAAATAAAAAAAATTAATTAATCCGATTGACAACAAGTAGATTTATTTTTAAATGAGAACAGTAACGGTATAACTTAATGGATGTTATGAAGATACAGACTGTGTTTTGTAAAACGTGATATGAAAAGTAGTCGAAGCATCGTAAAATGTGTTTAATATAAACTAGATAGGAAATATTGAAATTTTTTCAATAAGAGTTCTTAGAATTCTCATAATCTTCGCATGTAAAAATTTGAAACATTTAATAATATATACATTTTATATTTACTTATACATAAAGTGGACATTTAAAATTTTAATCACGAATCGTATTGAAAACGACGATTCTTCTGATAAAAACTCATTATTGGTTTAATGAAATTAATTAAGAAATATATATGAATGTATATAATAATACTATACTTAACTGAATTAGAATAAAATTATTAAAATACAATATGTACATACAAAGTCGATGCAAACGGAATTAATTTTCATATTAAATTTTAACGTGGAGATAAATCTAATATTGGTGTATAGAATAAGATATTCATAAGTTAGGCTAGAGTTCCTGAGGACTTAAGTCCGTCCAGGCCGGCAAAAGGATCAACACCAAAACAGTAGTTAGTCATGGTTTAGACGTTGAAACGGCTTCGATGGAATATTGCATTTATTAACAAATCATTAAGACACAAATTTACTTGACCGTGTAAAATAATGTTACAAGTCTACAAAGCGATCGAAAGGATAAGTATATCTAAAATTCATGATAACTTTAGAGAAATGAATTATTTTCTCCTCATTATGTTATTTTTATTAAGTAATGATTTTATAAGTTTCAAGCCATTTATACTTAAACTTTCTAGCACAGAAAAAAAATTGGAGTTGAAATTATAAAGTATTTGCTAAATATTTTAAATAAAACTATTTTTTAGATATTTTATGGGCATTATTTTAATTTTTTAAAGACGTTTCGAATGCTTTAAAGCAAACGTGCCCACGCGAGAGACAAACATGATCAGTCTCTCCTATGACCATGTTTACTCTAAGGCATTTGAATGCTTTGAAGCAAACCTCACGAAATAAAAACAAAATGAATCCGCCAAAATACCAAATAAATATTTATTGAACAAATAATTTTATATATAATAATAACAAAATTATGTGTAATAGACGAAAAAGAATATCCCAACTCGGTAGTAAATCAATACGATACCTTAGAAATGATTGTTTGTAAAAAATAATCCCTCGAAGCCACATTTCAGCGCAAACTGTGAACAAGTATAATTGTCTATAATCACAAATTATAAAACATTATTATATAATACTTATTTATGTAAAAACAATAGTGAATGTTGTAAATATTGACACCTGTTTACATTTAACACTATTTAACTAGATATGTATGTAAGGTATGTAAATAGTGAGGTGAATAAGTGTTCAATTTGGCGTCTTCTTCTATGCATCCTTCGTCTTAAAATATTAATAATGATGCTAATTTAACAGCGAAATGCGTACATTTCGAGATGTCAACTTATTCACCTTTTTCTTATATATTCGTATACTTTTCTAGGGGTATGACGCTACTTGCAACTTAGTAGTGGTTTTCGATATCGAATTTATGTGGGTAGTTCATGTCGTTTTCATATTATATTGTAGATATTGAAAACGGATACAATTATCTTAATTTTAGTAGATAAATGTTGATTGATCAATTTTTATGTTGTGTTGCATGAATGTAAACTTTTTGTTTGTTATGTCACTGTACATGTTGTAGACACTTTGTAATATTTTTAACTTGCATAACCACCGTATTACCTTAACTATTATATATGAATCGATGATTTTTATTTAAAATCACGTTATTTAATCCCTCCACGACGGCGGACACGCCAGCGTTACAGTTAACAATAGATTTTTTAGAAATTTAATTAATTTCTTAGAAATTTAATTGATTTCTTAGAAATTTAATTGATTTCTTAGAAATTTAATTGATTTCTTAGAAATTTAATTGATTTCTTAGAAATTTAATTGATTTCTTAGAAATTTACCTGGAGGTGTTAAACATATAAGTAGTGTACCCGAGTGCAATAATACGAATACTAATTTTGAACACTATTTTTACTTTTCTTACATTTTACTTCAAGACTCGAGCTTATTGCAATTACTTCGCTGTCCTTATTTTTTTTAAATTAGAATGAATACATTTACGCTGTTTTCGTGTTGCTTTAAAATTTATGACGCGTTATGGATAATACAGGGTGTTTAACTCTAAGCATTTCATGCGAACATAGAAATGTGGTTTAGAATCTTAATTTGCGCTTCTCTGCGCTTACTTTATCGCCGTGTTCGTAAACAAGATGTACTCTCAATCTTACTATCTAAAAAATATATGAGAATATATCTATTTCATAGCGATTTTATTTGTCGTTTGAAAACGATTTTTAAAATCTATTTTTCAAAGAATGTAAAATGATACATTCTTGAAGCTCCCTTATAAGTTAACCTTAGAATATAATATTGTGTTTAAGTATTACCTATACAAGTTACACATTTAGGCATATTACGTACGTTCACGGCCTATACGTGTTTCTTATAAAATCGATGTTTACTATAAATTTTTTCATGTCTACTATAAACTCTTTGTAATTAAAAATATTATATTCTAGATGCAATAGATCGCTAGAAGCGCTATCTATAATTATAACTTTATCTAAATTAAGTACTGTTCTATATATTGTCTGAATTAATTAATAAATAAAAACAATTTAGTGATGCTATCCCCAAATATCGAATAAAATTTTAGGTATACAACATTATTTTTTTTTTAGATTTCTTAGTGTCAATGCTTGCCTTTACAATTTCTATTTTCCTGGTCTACTTTCTACTCTTTAGGACTCCTGTATAGACTGCGATTATTACTTTTTATAATTATTGTTTCAAATTTCTTCTTCTCATATTTCTGTAACATTTTCTTCTTACTATCAGTCAAATCTCAACGTTCATTTTTTTATAAAATAACTCCATTGTCCAATACTTTTATTTCATCAAAAAAACTTAGCTCCTGTAAGATAACGCTAGCTGTCTAACAAAGTATTCTTATACAAGCTCACAGAATCTCTCAGAATTTCTAAAGGTTACACTCACATACATATTATATATTAAAAAAAAACTGTAAACATGAAGCGTTTACAATATTTTATTTTTTAGCCTATTGAAAAATACAATTTTTGTAGAAAGTAACTCTTTTTTGTCCAATGATTTACTAGTCATCATGCTTCATCCATTGGAGAAAAGAAAGATAAATTTTCTTTTATATGTAGCTCTACAAGACCTGGTTTATAAGATCAGTACCTGAGTGACCGAGCTTTGCTCAGCGTAAGCACTCGTTCTGTAGTTTATCATCCATTGGCGACAATGCAAGTACCACAAATATTTATGAGCTTTCGCTTTATGACAGCAGATAGAAAAAGACTCTAATAATAATTAGTTATTTTGTGAAAAATTGCCTTTTTTTAAGAAAGAGCACCTATATAGATAAACTTAAAAAGCAAAAACTTATCTAAATGCGAAATTTTATCCAAATCGTTAATCGTTAGTAGTTAGTCGTCCGAGATACACGAAATAAATTTATATATATATACAAGAATTGCTCATTTAATATTATAAGATGTATGTGAGGGTTTTCTTCTATATTACAAAAATGCGCTATTTGCTACCTATAATGTAATCACGTAAATTTAAGTAGATAATAAATAATGCCCCAAATTCTAATATATAAGAACTTATTATATTTTTGTGGAATATTAAATTATATTTTATATGGTGCGTAATATTAGTTTTGATAATGTATTTCCTTTATTTGTTTGAAAATCAATTATATGCTTTAATTTCGATTTTTTCCATTAATATTTTTTTAAATTGTTTATCTGTCCATAAGTTAAGACAAAAAGTGTATTATGTTTATATTTTGTATGGATAAAGTTGGAAAAACTTAGCTTACGTTAATTTATAATAATTTACTTTTAATACTCTCGAAAAAATGGAGTATGCATCTTAGTATATTATTCGTATTATAATTGTGCGACTTTTAGATTGTAAAAAAATCTTTATTTGTCAACATTGTTACCAAAACGGAACGCTCTACAATTGCCATTGCTGGTAGACAACTAAAGAATGTATGGAAATGATGTACCCATGTGAGCATCATCACCAAAATAGCCACATTGTGGAAGTCGATGTTTGCAAGCACGCATAGCGGTAGAACTCACACGTACGGTTTTACCAAACCGGTTTTGCCGTCTCCAAAACGTTCTTGTTAACATTAATAAGTTTTTTATTCGGTGAAAACACGATGTGGTTTGCCGAACGAACGAATCGATTTTTGAACTGTATCAGGTTTTGATATATGGTGTGAATAGGAATACAGACATATTTTTGCATACATCCCTCTACGACCGCGGACACGCCGGCGTGCTAGTTAACAATAGATTTCTTAGAATTTTAATTATTTTTTTAGAAATTTACCTGGAAGTGGTAATACGAGTAAATATTATAAATATACGTAAGCCAAGTTTTCAAATAAATTGTAAAAATGATGAGTATGATGAAATAAGAGTGATTTATGTCTCGTATGACATTGAGTGCCAGATGAATGTGATTTTGTGATTGCATTACATGTTACGTGTCTAGTTATGTAAGTGAATGTATGTACACAATGGCTTCTGTGAAATGTAAGGAAGATGTTATTTTACAATATTAATGAAGTTTTATTTATAAGCCCACTCATTATTTTGGATCGACATAATTTACATCTACTAATTATTATTTAAAATGATAAAAAAATGCTATGCTATTAAGTGAATAACTAGAATTTCCTATTAATTGTAGTGCTTTTTGTGATTTAAAAAAATTCTTATTAAAACCTAAAAATGTTTGTTGTCATTACTTGCATGATTTTTTATATATAAATACTTTATTTAAAGATAACAAATCCGATAAAAATAATCTATGCATATAAAAAAAATCTGAGTCGTATCTGTACTTTAAATATTTTTGTGGAAAATCATATTATTGAAATAATCATTATTATCAATACAGAGGCCGAATCTATAGTTTTTAAAATTGTTGTCTGTCTGGGAACGCATCACGAGAAACCACTGGACAGATTTTGATAAAATTTGGTATGATGATAACTGTGTATCCGGGTCAAGATTAAGGATACTTTTTACTGCGAGAAAATATCTCATCTCTGGGAAATCTATACTTAAATATATGTATAAAACAATAAACACTCGATAAGTAATTAATTATTAAATCATTTATTTATACCTTTACTTTACAGACTAAAATCCCAAAGGACTCTTTAACTTTTTGGCCTTGATTTACTTAGAAACTTTGATAATAACAGATTATTAAGCAAATAAATATAATATTAAGAATTACTGTATTAATGAATCTTAATAAAATCAATTCATCGAAAATATGAGACGTCTTATACCAAAGCTAAATGAAATTGTTCTATTGCAAACATGCAATCTATATGGATATTCCATACGTTTCAATCCAAGCACATATCCTATATTCTAATATGAACTACATACCGCCAGACAGTCTCTTTGGATTTGCATAAAGCATGACGAAGCTCTGCTTCACAGACAGAGTTATCAGCTCCCCTAAGTTCCAGTGCAGATAAAATACTTTTAATATTATTTATTTTAAACATTTTATAGTAAAGTATCTTAGTATACATACATAATTCCGGTGTGCGTAAGTTCGTAATTCTTCTCCTAAATGGCTAAACCGATATTGATGATTATTTTTGTGCACTTATGGGCTTACCTGGATGTTTCTTATGAAGGTTGGAGCTTATACTTGGAGCCGTAGGTGGCATTGTAATCGAGAATTAGTTTTTTTTTAATTTTCCGACTAAAGGAGTTCTGTGACAAGACAACGTCTGCCAACCGAATCTGTTAGTTATAATAATCCATACTAATATTATAAATGTAAAAGTGTGTTTGTTTGTTTGTTTGTCCTTCTTTCACGTCGAAACGGAGTGAGGGATTGGCGTGTTTTTTGTGTGGAGATAGTTAGAGGGCTGGAGAGTGACATAGGCTTTTTATCGCGGGAGACTACTTAATTCCCACGGGAAAACACGTTATAATACAATCCAAAAAAATATTTATTATCAGAATTACTTGAAACTTGGTATATATGCTCTTCAACGAAATTAAATAAATACGTGTCTTAGAATTTTTCAATATTCATCCTATAAGGGGGTAAAATAGGGAATGAAAGTTTGTATGAAACTACCTTTTTAGAGTTTTTTTTTATAGTTTTAGCGCGAGCGAAGCTGCGCCGCGTTCTGCTAGTAATAAATAATTCATAAAGTGCATATATATTCATATAAATAAGTATAAACAAATGGACAAAACTTCCATGAATGTTGTTTCCTAAAAATAGCCATTTTTTTATTTTAATGTACTGAAAAAAGCTTAAAGCATTGCTGCAACTAAGTCTTATACTCGTACATGTTACATTGAATTTCCTGAATTACCGACTCAATACTAGCAAGCTTTAGACAGCCAACTCGACACACGTGGACATTAAAAAAATAAGCATCTAAAATAGCGCGGCTTTGTAAAATAAATTTTACCACGTAAAAATCTCATAAAACCTCCGCATATGAAAAGAATTAAAACGGTGCACGGCGAATGCAGTCACGTATACCTATCCCTTTAAAATTTCACCGGGGATAAGTTCGTTAACCTGGAAAATCACTAAGCCGGGTACCATTTTCTTCGCTATTTGAAAACTTTAAAAATTTTCAATATGTACTTTCCTGCGTTTCCAACGTTAGAAAAATTGCAATTTCTGTGTGTACAAACAGCCCGCGGGAGGCCGCGCGACAAAGTGGCAATATTCCATCTCGACGGGGTTCCTCAAACAAGGGGACGCGAGTGAGAGCGAAATACACGAATTTCCTCAAGCATAAATGAGATCGCCTACTCTTATTAATTGGAGAGAATTGACGGAAGTTCAGACGAAGCTTGTTTTTGACAAATTTCGCTTTGATACGGCGATTACTTTCACCTCGACGCTTCGAGGGTCGTCTCGAGACATAAATAATGTTTCAAATGACTTGTTTAGAAAAAGTGTAGACGTTTATACGATAAAGAACATTTAATGGAGATTATACGCCTATAGAAAACGCGGTCGCTATGATAAAGTCCTTTGGATTCTGCAAAAAAAAAAATAACTCAAAGTAAGATAATATTAACAGTACATAAAATATTTAAATTTTTTTAAAGCAGAATCAACATAGAATCTGAAATTGTGTTACGAGTATTATACTTGTTATGAAATTCACACTGGGTACAAGATTTTCAATTTCAGAGGGTTGTTTAAAATGTATTTCTAGGGGGCGTAAATATTTGACAACAACACCTAATTTCACTACTCTTACAATTAGCGTAGATTCTCAATACTCTCGATGGATGTGAATTCGATTCTGTCATATGATCAACGTGGATTAGTGATTAAATTATAAGTGGTGATGTGTAATGTTCAATATAACACTGACCGAAAACGCAAATTCAACTGGCATTAAAAATGTAAAGCTTAAGAATAAGACGACCACAATAGTTCTTCATATAGAAATTCTTGTGATTCCTTATATATTTCTAAGAAAATATCAGCTAAGTAGGTTCATAGAAAGTTAATATTAGAATAGAAGTTTGATGTTAGAAATAAAGAAATTGCTATTTAATTAACCTTCCAATAATATTGCCATTGCAAAGTCCTATTAAATTCATTGCTTTTCATGCTATAATAAACTTTATATTGTATTAGTAGTAACATGCAATTAATAGATTACTAAACTCTCAAAAACTAAATCAATGTTAATGATAGACCAATCTGCTACTACTGCAAAGTATACTTGGGATTCAACTCGGCCCAAACACCAGGATACCAAATATCTCTCTATATAAATAGGCAAAAACAAAACACTTCAGTACGTTTATCTCCTTTGTTTGTCAACCAAATCGATTTTCAATAAAAATCTTTACATATTATTAAAACTGTAACTAATCCAAATCATTACATTAAATATTTTTTTGGAAAATCTTATTGAAATAAACATTATTATCGATACACAGATCGAATCTTTAGTTTTTAGAATTTTTGTCTGTCTGTCCGTCTGTCTGTTTGTATGTCTGTCTGTCTGTTACTGCATCACAGGAACAACCACTGGAGGGTTTTTGATGAAATTTGGTATGGTGATAACTGGTTATCCGCGTCAACATATAGGATACTTTTACCGTGGGGAAATGTTTCATTTCTGAGAAAAAATCCAAAAAACGCAATGTATACTAATATGTAAAACCTTAGATTTTGGTTTTTAGTTATCTGAACGCCGCGGGCAATGCTAGTCTATACATATAATAAAATTCTGACTAAGCCGAATCTGTACATTAAATATTTTTTGGAAAATCTTATTGAAATAGACATTATTACCGATACAGAGGCCGAATCTATAGTTTTTAGAATTTTTGGCTGTCTGTCTGTCTGTTACCATATCACAGAAAAACCACTGAACGGATTTTGATGTAATTTGGCATGGTGATAGCTGGTTATCCGCGTCAACATATAGAATACTTTTTACCGCAGGGAAATGTCTCATTTCTGAGAAAAAATACAAAAAACGCAATGTATACTAATATGTAAAACCTTAGAATTTGGTTTTTTGTCATCTGAACGCCGCGGGCAATGCTAGTATAATATATTATGATAGAATTTCGGCCACTGGGCGAACACTACATTATTTACATGAACTTCAAGTCCACGTGTAATTGAAGGCAAATCAAGCGTTTAAATAGAATTAAGCACGTAACTCGTTTGATATAAAAATTTGGAAACAAGTGAATAAAACTCGTCACCCTTCGTCCATTTCGAATTGTAATTTAATTAAATTGATATAGACAAAGCTATTTTTCGCTGTGACGTTCAGCGGCTCACGTAATCAGATTATTTTGATTGGTCTGCCGTTTTTAAACGGACCTTTTAGCGTTCTATGACCTCGATTGAAGTAATCCTTTTCATTTTGAAAATATTTTGGCAAATGCCTTTAAACTTAAATGACTGAGAAAATTTTAGAATACGCAATAAATAATAATTACATTTTTTAAACAGATACGCCGAATAGAATCGGTCATGTAATTAAAAAAATCAGCCAACTGATAAGTTTTTCCTTACATTTATTTTCTCGAAATTTATATGAGAAAAACCTTTTTAGGCATTTATATGAGAAAAAAACTCTTGTTTACCAAATTTTACTTAGGTAGTACAGTAATTTTATAAAATGAAAATAAGTCGTCGATGCTATACAACGTTTAATATAGTCAAATACCTAGTCTATACACATAGTAAAATTGTAACTAAGCCGAATCTGTGCATTAAACATTTTTTGGAAACTCTTATTAAAATAAACATTATTATCGATACAGAGGCGGAATCTATAGTTTTTAGAATTTTTGTCTGTCCGTCTGTCTGTCTGTTACCGCATCAAAGAGAAACCACTGGATTTTGATGAAATTTGGTATGGTGATACCTGGTTATCCGCGTCAACATATAGGATAGTTTTCACCGCAGGAAAATATCTTATTTCTTAAAAAAATACAAAAACTGCAATATAAGAGTATACTAATCTGTAAAACCTAAGAATTTGGTTTTTGGTCATCTGAATGCGGGCGGAGCCGCGGGCAATGCTACTTTATTTATAAATATTTATAAAGTTTAAAATATTATATAGTGCTTTGAAACCCTCCATTTACGAAACCAACTCGCGTTTGTGCAATGTGATGCAGAGAAAAGAATGACTGACATTGTCACATACCAAACGTGATACTCGTAGTTTTGAATGTCACTTTTTCTTTACTATTGCTGACATTCGGTCACTGCAGTTACTGAATTTTCATTTCGCTTATATACAAAATTTTTAAATTTAATCTATCGTATCCTCAAAAGTTATAAACATACTTTTGAGAATACGATAAGTTGTATTTATTAACTAGTAACGCAGTCTGGCTTTACTCGAGTTCGTCCCTAGGTGATTCTTTAAATTGACATAACTTTTTTATTTATGAACCGATTGAAATAAAACAAATACTAATTGTTAAGCGACGCTTACCACAATACACTAGTGACCACAAACCTCGCCCAAATCGGCTAAGCCGTGTCTGAGATTAGCGCACACAAATGCACAGACAAACAGACAAAAATCTAAAAAAAAATGCGTTTTCTCAAATATCACCCATGTACTGACAGCGATCAGTTACAATTTTATTATATGTGTAGATCATATGCTACAAAAGAATTAATATTGGAGATCTATAAAATGTTCATGAGAAATATAGAACGACGTATTAAAACTATATAAACTATACTCGTTTTGCTATAGTAATTTATTATTTGTGACCGTCAATAGTAAACTATAGTACGTATAGTAGATATAAAACTAGACAAACGATGTGTCTTGACGGTTGGCGACGAAATTGCTTGTGTGTTCGTCGTAAAAGCTTAACAACTCCACTGGGTTTTTATTGGCTGTGGAGTGGTCTGACGAAATCGCCACACGGTCAATAAGTTTTAAACCTACTATGAAACTAAATAACAAGAAACAAACAGTAATCAAAATGATTTTATTATCAAAGGTTTGTTTGAACAAATCTGAGTTAAACCACATTTTGGATAAATATTTATTATGCACCTACAATTACGTATTTCTTACGATATGTATATATATTGTATTTAGCCCATTCTAATATCCCACTGCTGGGCACAGTTCTCCCTTCAATACGAGGAGGATCGGGCCATAGTCGACCACGCTCTCTCCGACATGCAGGTTTCGATATTTTCCTTCACCGTAAGTTAATTGCTTGCGATATGAGTGCAAGTTAGTTCAAAAACCTTGGACATAAATTAATAGATACTAGCTTTCCCCGCGGTTCCATTCGCGTAAGCTATTTATGTAGGTATAGCTACGCTTCTAAGGATCGCAGGATATTAGATAACCTTTGTAGAGGCCATTTAGGGCAAGGATTAGCTTAAAATCTAACTGGCCAAGAGATTGGTGTGATCAAACAAATAAAAGTACAAAAACTTTCTTCTACATTACATCTATACATATAATAAAATTGTAACTAAGCCGAATCTGTACATTAAATATTTTATGAAAAGTCTTATTGAAATAGACATTATTATCGATACATAAGCCGAATCTATAGTTTTTAGAATTTTTGTCTGTCTGTCCGTCCGTCCGTCCGTCTGTCTGTCTGTCTGTCTGTTACCGCATCACGGAAAAACCACTGGAGGGATTTTAATGAAATTTGGTATGATGGTAGCTGGTTATCTGGGTCAACACATAGGATACTTTTTACCGCGGGAAAATATCTCATTTTTGAGAAAAAATACAAAGACTGCAATGTAAGAGTATACTAATATGTAAAACCTAAGAATTTGGTTTTTGTCGTCTGAACGCGAGCGGAGCTGCGGGCAATGCTATGACTCTATATTATTATACATTACATCATGTGTAACGACTGCGTTACCACTGATCTACCATCAGGTAGAACGTAGTCAAGAACTAATTTTGAATAGTATAAAAAAAAACTATTAACTAAATAACGTAGTACTTTAGTTATGTTGTTTTATTATGTTAATTTTTCTTTTCATCTGTGATTTTCTTGTATACTTGTACATTTAGAAATATCTATACATTGTTATTACGATAATATTTCGATCCAGATCATAATGAAATCAAAAAATCAAATAAACATAATCTATACTAATAAATGGAGAGGCGATTTTTTTGTTCGGTTATACTGAGGTAACTACTGAACCGATCGGAATAATACTCATGCTATAAGATGCAGTGTGTTTCGGAGAAGGTTTAAGTATGATATATGTGGGCGGAGCCTCAGGAAAACGCTAGACACTAAACATATTTGATTTTTGTCTTAAAAGGCACTAATCTAATACTAATATTGCCGCATCAATTTCAAAGAGAAGTAACAGGAAAAACCTACAACAGCTGAAATTGGTTATGATCCTTGATGATCAGAGTAACAGAAGTGATTTACAACTGTTCATTACGAGCTACCTATTACCACCCTATGTCAGATATCTGAGAGCAATCTCAACTTTCTCGCACCTTTGTAACATGTGCCTTTAATGTATTTCTCGTTCAAAAAATGGCGCAAGCAACATATTTTAGCATTTAAAAATCGTATTTATGTATAGAGCAATAAAACACAAAATTCCTTACATTAATAACTAACAAGATTTTATTACAGCTAAGGCTTTGTACTGCGATGTCATTTATTTTGTAGGTGCGAGCGACTGCTTCCCAACTGACCTCCTATAGTTTGAGGTAGAAAGTGAAAAGCTCAGAAAATGCAATATAATATTTTAAATGGACTTCTCGCAGTTATTTTCTTTAGTTATTTAAAAACTTGAAGGCTGTGTTTAGTATGTTTTAATTCGGACCTTATAAATGCAACAGTTTGTAGGTATGTATGTTTACTCCTTTACTCTGAATTGGCTGAACGGATTTGGATGAAATTTAATACACAGATAGACCTTACCTTTTTTTTAATGTCAGCAAATGCATTTACGCATACCACCTGTCGACATAGATGTGTTTGGTTATGTGGGATTCACTAGCTATAAAAGCCAGTACTACCCACTAAAACCCTTCCTTCGTTTTAACAGGGCGTCGCAAAATCACTTTCGCATTCAGACACGTAGCCGGTAACGGTAGGTCTGCCGAATCAGACCACAACAACCATGGGGTTACTCCAAGGTCCAGTCTGCTATCAGAGAAGCACCACTAGTAACCCACATGACACACCGCCCACCGAGGTGAGCCACAACCCTGTGCGTTTCTCCCCGTAACTGCCGGATGCTAATAAGTCCCACCACCACGACAAGGTGAACGCACATTGGGGAGAGATAAATCTAACCTAATCTAACAGTAATTTCTACACATACGATATATCTAACATATCTTTAACCTTTCTAAATATCGTGGCATTCACATTTTCCTAGCTTATAAATATAAGAAAATATTATAATATTAATAAAATTTTGTTAAATAAATACACGTTCTCATTTAGAAAATTTCAAACAATATTTCATTACGGCGTCAAGTTCAGAATAAAGTTTGATACTACGAAGTTACAATTAAAACATCGAAGTTCTGTTTGTTTGTCTGCGTTTGTTATATCTTGAATAAACTTAGTGAGAAACACGGAAGATAATGAGCTGCCTTTTGAATGTTGGACGCAGTTAATTTTAACTCGGTGTATTGAGATTAAAAGTTTTGTATATATTTCATTTAATATTCTTAGAATTAAATAAATAATATTTTATTCATATTTATTTACTAGCAATTGTTTATATTGACATACTTTTCTTAATTTATGAACTGATTGAAATAATAAAACAATGTACTAAATGTTAAGTGAATCTTACCACAATACATTAGTGAAAACCGCACCCAAAACCTGTTTAGCCGTTTCTGAGATCAGCGTGCACAAACACACAGACAAACAGTCAAAAATTCTAAAATTCATTGTTTTGGGTAAGGACCCCGCAATAATAGTTTTGTCTCAAATATCTTCCATTTACAGACAGCGATCAGTTACACTTTTATTATACGTATAGATTATAGGTATTTATTATAGACTAACGTTCGCTTCGCTTGAGTATCATTCCGTATTTGGTGCTTATTAAGATTTTCCTATATCCATACTAATATTATAAATGTCAAAGTGTGTTTGTTTGATTGTTTGTCTTTCTTTCACGTCGAAATTGAGTGATGGCTTGGCGTGATTTTTGGTGTGAAGATAGTTGGAGAGCTGGAGAGTGACATAGGCTACTTTTTATTGTGGGAGATCATTTTATTCCAACGGGAAAAGACGTTATAATACAATCCAAAAATTTATTTCTGATCAGAATTACTTAAAACTTGGTATTAATGCTCTTCAATACAAATAAATAAATACGTGTTTTAGCATTTTTCGAAATTCATCTTATAAGGGGATGAAAGTTTGTATGAAACCTACCTTTTAGAGATTTTTTGTAGTTTTAGCACAAGTGAAGCCGCGGGTTCTGCTAGTTTTTATATAATATATATGACTAATATCATGGAGGTCGCGCTAACAACTTTCTTCATTTTTTTAAACTTTCTATGTTTAAAATTCTTCAGTATACATATTATATTATCAGCAAATACAAAATATGAACGAAATCGCTAGTTTCTTCATAATTTTATTTTACTTTTTTGATCAAGCACAGAGACGTCAATTTATTATAGAATAAGTGCAGTAATAATATTTCATTTTATTCTAAGTTCAACGTTGGACAATACTAAAATATCTTAGCTATTAATTTCCATTACAAAAATCAGCCAGCCTAGTATTAAATAGAACGTTGCAATTGAGTCGGCCATTGCCCCTAAGGTCGCAAGTAGTAAAATTTATGAGAGCATTGGAGAACCCATCAATCCCGTTTAGCATCTAATAGCAAGCCATCGTCCATTTGCTGTGGGATGTGAAATTTTACGCGACATAAAGAAGGTTTTGTGACTTAGAAAAATTACAAATTGCATCATTGCGTATGTCTTTATTTTATCAAATCACTTCGCGAACGTCCAATGAATATGGTATCATAATTAAGAGGTAAAGTATGAATCTATACTAATATTATAAAGAGGGAAAGTTTGTGAGTTTGTGATGTTGTGAGTTTGTGAGTTAATGACGTTGTAGGGGGTAATCTCTGGATCTACTAAACCGATTTAGGTAATATTTGGTAAGAAGATTGTTTGAGACCCTGGAATGGATATAGGATACTTTTTATTCCGGAAATCATCCCTTAAGGGGGTAAATATGGGGATGAAAGTTGGTATTTGGAAGCAAGCTAGGGACGAACGCGAGCGAAGCGAGGGTGAGTCGCTAGTAACATATATTTAAAAATATAAGTTAAAGTCAAAATTATAATTAAAATCAAAAATGAACTAAATACCTCATCGATTTACTTAATTAAGGATTCCTCTACTCAAAAATGTGTGTTCTTTCACATGAATTATGTATATTAAATACAGGATTCATATTTTGTTTCACCATTACCGTACCGTGTGAAGCGAACAGTGAAATATAAATCTCATACAAATAAGATCAAAGTGCTGTGCGCTAGATAGAGACTTAGTGCTCATTGCAACAATGGTAATCTTTGGATTACCGGATAAAGATTCTGTCGGATAGACGAGGTATAAAAATAGATTACAACAAAATTGAGTATTATAAAAAGATTGAGTTGCATAAAAGAACATTTTTAACAAAGTTTCTTAACTTTGAAAAATGCATTTGCGCACGGCACGTGTACACATACAGGTAGTTTTGTGGGAATTATCCGCCAGAAAAATCAGTACTACTAAATTCCAACGAACCCTCCCCCGTCTTAATGGGGCTTTGTAGAGTTGCTTATGCACTCCACCAGGACAAAAGACTGGCCTGCCGAGGCAGACCATAAAGCTATCAAAAAAACTACCAGGAGCAACCATGGGGCATATACCTACACATTTTCAAACCAATTTCAGTGTTATTTTTTCAATCAATAAGTTATCCTGTAGGGATTTTATTTAACTTTAAGATAGGAAGTGATTATCACGTATAGGATTCTCTTCCTTCTGCTCAAAAGAAATCAATTCTTAGGACTTTCGGAACTAAAATTCACTCTTTTCTTAACTCTTTAAAATTAGCTTATCTTGGATTAAATTGTTGCATTTTTACTTTTTCATTTTGAAATTTTTACTCGTATATTGTGCATTTAAAATTTATGTACAAACAGACCGTGCAATGTGCATTTTACGATAGAGTGTATCGGTCCACAGCGATACTAGCAGTTAAATTTACGATACGGTATGGTCATGGGAAAAAACTACCTATGTAAATAATGTTCGATAAAGCTGTAGGACTTATTATACGAGCTTAGATTTTATGAATGACAAGTATTTTATACTACTTTATTGCTGCCAATGAAGGATTTTGTAGTAGTATTAAAAGTAAATAAAATATTAAAATATTAATCATATTAAATATATGTACATATGTACAGACTGAATAATGAATATAGTCATGAGAGAGAGTATTGTAGGCGTTTTTCCCACGGAGATATTTATAAGCTACGCGACTGAGACGCGACCGCTGCACTGGTCGTCGGCCTACTGGTACGCTACGCAATACCGGGTCGTATAATAGTATATAATAAATATAAATAAATATGTTGGGACATTAATACACAGCACCATCTAGTTCCATGGTAAGCTACGAAGCTTGTGTTATGGATACCAGATAGTTGATACATATATAGCTTTAAAGCATACATATCATACATATAAACACCCGCGACTGGTGGCATAGCAAGTAGGGTCACTACAAACTGAGCCAAACGTGTCGTCAAAATAAGTATGTACCTATAATAATACATCGGGTATAATGGCAAGTGGTTTTAGTGATTAGGACCTTCTTCTATATATTTATCTGGGCGAAAAAAAAGATTTAGGTGCACCGATACATCGAAAGAAATATTAAATGTAGGTTAAATTGATTTTTTGCCCAATTTCAAACCAACTTTATCCACTTTATCCTTTCTAACTTATTCGGGTATTATATAGTTGTACGAACAAGGATAATTTTCAATATACAAATTTTATTTTGAACTCATATTCAGCAGGTATTTTTATGCGACATGTTTACGACTCGTGTTAAAAATTCAAAATAGTTTGTTTAAATTAAAAAATATATATGAACAACTCGAGTAGCGAGCGACTAGCTCGTGCTAGTCGTGTGACTTCACTGGTATCAGACGCGTAGTTGTAGTAAACGTGTGCGGAACATTGCAAAATTATATATATATATATATATATATATATATATATATATATATATATATATATATATATATATATATATATATATATATATATATATATATATATATATATATATATATATATATATATATATATATATAACTTAAAATATATTATTACATTATATTTATTATATTTAAAATTACACATATACTATACTTACGAGATATCCGTAGGATACTGAAACAAAACTCGAGGGGCTTGTCATTAGCCTCGTGGGAGAAGGGTCTTAGACGTCACAATTACTGTCATATTCATTACAGATGGTGTCTACCAACAAAGTTATACAGTTATTGTAAAGCATATTATGATGATGAGGAAATGAATATGTACCTATATATAAATCATTGTAAGGTATAGTGCATTATTTTGCAAACGGATAGTCACTGTACAGAGCTTTTTTATTATCCTGTCCTGTATTGATATTTTATAAATCTTGAAGTTATGTATTCTATAGAGTAAACAAAGAAACTAAGACTGATAAATATATCTGATATTCAATCATTTATTAAAATAAGTAATAATTATTAGGTATGTTCTGACCGATTTCGGCATCAGTCAGCCAATCCCGCCTAGACAAAGAGTTTTAAAAATAAAGAATAAAAATCCAGTCTTGACTATCCGTGTGCATCAGACAGTGCACAAGTACCTATATGGGCAAACACAAGTGCACTCACAATTCCTATTATTCTGACAGAAGTGACTGACAATGAGATTAAGACCGATAGTTACATATATTCTCTGAGGTAACACCACCAACTTCTCAATTTCTTCTTTTTCTAAAAACTAGATAGAAAAACTCAACAACTATACTAGGCCCGGCCCAGAACTTGAATCTGGGGCCTCAGAATCTGGGGATGTATACATATATAGCTAGTCCTATTTATTGGTATAGAATGGGGTATAAATAGATGTGTAACATTAAAATTGATCACCTAATCTTACCCATATGGTCTACAAATAAGTTTTTATTCTATTTAACAATACAATTCATTATTTCTTAATTTAAATGTATTTATGTACCTACTGTATTTTCTTCTTATTATTTATTACATATTTAAATCTATACTAATATTATAAAGAGGCAGAGTTTGTATGTTTGAACGCTCTAATCTCAGGAACTACTAATCCAATATGAAAAATTCTTTTTGCATTAGATAGCCTGTTTATTGAGCCTTTTACATAATATATAGTCTATCTATTCCATAGTAACCGTTAAAACGTACCAAGCGAAGCGAGTGTGTGTCGCTAGTACATACAGTATAAAAAAACATTCATTAGCTTCCACTTACATAACTATAATAATAAGATTGTACTTTTCCTTTAAAACTAAATACAAGAGGAAAGATGAAAATATCTGATTTGGTAACTATTCTAGATGAAAACCTTCGTTTAGTTATTTTTTACATTTTAGTGTCTGGAAGTCGGGTTTTTATTTTCTATTTTTAGTGTAGACGCAATAAGCAGGTAATTTGTAAGAAGAAAGTTTTTTAATAACATATTCGAGAATTTATTAAAAAATATATATTGTTGATTTTTTAAAAAACCACTCCACCGATTTCGATAAAAATTATGTGGGAAGTAATCCGTTTGAAACAAAAAAAAACCAAATCAGTTCAGGCGTCTTCGGGTAATCAGTGAACATACATACAAAAAAAAAGATTCCGACGAATTGAGAACCTCCTCCTTTTTGGAAGTCGGTTAAAAAATGTAGACGAATACTCCCTCGGCAGTCGGCACTTCCAAGAAAATTTTATTTATAGTAAACATGGGATCGTTTGAACACAATGTTACGAGTAATCGATGCGTTACCAGGACTATGTAATATGCCTACTTTTGAAACAAGGGCCGCGAGAGGCTTCTATGGCCCCTAAGATAGCGATTTACTTTTTTATAATCTTAAATATATATTGTTCTTTATATTTTATTACTTAAGAGCATTTTCTGCAGTGGAGAAATCTTTTCGAATTTCTTCAACTTGCTGAGAGACTGAGTCTCTCCCGTGACCTTGTTTGCTACAAAGCATTTGAAACGTCGCGAAATAAAAATCAAAATAAATGTGCGAAAAACTCCGACAAGATTTATTCAAAATGTCAAATATTCGCGTAAATCTTATTAAGTAAAAGTATTATTATAGAATATTTTTTTTAAATAGGCAATGTTAATAATACCTAGCTATAAAGTGATTTCGATAAAGTATAATTAAAAGGCTTAACAATAATATCGAAATAAATATTAAATATAATTGAATGAGGGGAAGACACGTGGAATAACTAGTTAAAATATCCTATGGTATCTATAAAAATTGTGGATTAATTCACGTGTTTCATGGACTTATAGTAAGTACAAACGCTGATGGCTTCAAGATCAAAGGTTGCTAGGTCACCAAACATTTGAGAATAGACACTGAAACTTTTCTTATTTCGTAACGTTATATGACGATATTAATTCATTGCTAGATGACGGCTTGGTCCTTATTTATCATTTATTGGTAATATAATACAAAGGGCGTTTAATTTAAAGCTTTGGATTTTGAAATACAAAAAAAAAATCATATTCGTATTATATTAATACTAGCGATTCACCCTCGTTTCGCTTGGGTTTGTCCCTGGCTTAATACCCTGTACAAACGTTCATCCCCATATTCACCCCCTTTAGAGATGATATCCGGAATAAAAAATATCCCATGTCCTTTCCAGTGTCTCAAAATATCTTCTTACCAAATTTTATCTAAATCAGTCCAGTAGTTTTGGAGTTTATTCCTCATTATAGTATCTTTTCTCTTTATAATATTATAGTATAGATTATAGTATAATATTATAGTATAGATTCTTAAGAGCTTATGTAAAGATTTTTCCTTATGTAATATACTAACCATATAGAAATCACCCAAAGAAACACTAAAAATGAAGACCGTCATAAACAATTATTGCACACTTGAGATTTTCTATAGATCTGTTCTAAAAATTAGGCCCGTTATGTCATAAACGATTATATTATCGCGCAGAGATTCGCAATAAATCCATACTAAATTACGCTTTATGCGACGAACAATAGAATTTAGATTAAGTCCTCGATATAATAATAGTTTTGTTTACGACAACTCGGTTAAAGTTTAATTGAATCGGGGTAAGTGTTGGGTCGGGAAGTGAACCGAAACTTGATGGAGATTTAACGATTGTGTTATACGTTGACACTTAGATTAAAGATCGTGGAAGGGATGCTGTTGAACACAATTTAGGTTATTGAAGTGGTTATTGGATTTCTACTATAAATGTGGAAGTTTGTTTGTGTGTATGTTTGTTATCTTCACGCTGAGACGGCTGGATAGGTTTAAATGTTTAGTACATATATAGACTATGTAGTACGAAACAAAGCAAGTATAAGTTGCTAGTATTAAATAAATAATCTTGGCTTAATTTAATTTTATATTTAATGGATATTACTCGTATATCTATTATAACAGAATTATGTTTCTTAGCTTGCTGGTTTCTATACTGTATATTTGGTTCAGAGATTAACTTATAATATCACTTAAACGTACTTACTCATTTTTCTTAATGAGTTCTCTCATTTTAAAGCTACGGAAATTTTATACCTATACATATAATAAAATTAAAACTAAGCCGAATCTGTACATTAAATATTTTTTGGAAAATCTTATTGAAATAAACATTATTATCGATACAGAGGCCGAATCTATAGTTTTTAGAATTTTTGTCTGTCTGTCTGTCTCTTACCGCATCACGGAAAAACCACTGGACGGATTTTGATGAAATTTGATATGATGATAGCTGGTTATCCGTGTCAACATATAGGGTATTTTTTACCGCGGGAAAATATCTCATCTTTGGAGAAATCTATACCTACTACACGTTAAAACGTAGTTCTGGGAACGAACCCGAGCGGAGCGAGGGTGAGTTGCTAGTAAAATATAATTTTCTAAGCAAAATACTGAATAAATAAGATTTGAGTAAATATTTTTCAATTATCCAGACATAAAACAGTGTAACTTTGCTCTAACCACGTCGAGCTTTCGATTCTATGCCATTTTTAATAATATACATATTCTAAGGACATAGAAAGTAATGTCCCCAATTCGATTATCACTTCCTTACTCGCCCTCAGGGATGGTGGAGTTGAATTGCTTTATAGCGTTGTCGTAATTTTTGCTGTTAGTTCAGTCACACGAATGTATTGCCATTAAGAGGGTTTCGATGTAGTTCATTGTTTACGGTGACCATCGCTAATATTAGTTAATGAAATAATTTAGTTTTAATTACACTGATAGTATAAATCTTAAAGTAATCTTTAGAAGTACTTAATCTTTAACAAAGAGAGAAGGACACGTGAACATTTATTTCTATTATTTTAAATAAAACAATCTTTTCGGATTATTTCACGGATTTATTTTGATTTTTGATTCCCGACGTTTCGAATGCTTCACAGCAATCATGGTCACGGGAGAGTCTAAGGTTTTAGACGAAATTTGGTAAGAAGATAGTTTGAGACCCTAGGAAGGACATAGGATACTTCATTTATATAACTCTTATATTTCAACAGATAAATCTATTTTAATAAGTTTATTTTGATATGTTATTCTTATAAGCCTATTTGAAATATATAACACATTTTTTTTTATTATAAAAAATATTTCATTATCGTAAGCACTTAATACAAGGTGAAAGTCTTTTACACTATCTTATTTAGATACATAGTTTAGGAAATAATAAACCGTGACATGCGCGCATAGTTATTGGGCCTGAACGAAGCGAAAACGGGTCGCTTATCTATTTATTATACATATTATAATAAAATTCTAAATAAGCTGAATCTGTACATTAAATATTTTTTTGGAAAATCTTATTAAAATAGACATTATTATCGCTACAGAGGCCGAATCTACAGATTTTAGAATTTTTATCTGTATCTGTCTGTCTGTCTGTGAACGCATCACGAGAAAGTCACTGCACAAATTTTGATGAAATTTGAACTTTTTACAGCGGGAAAATATCATATCTCATCTCTGAGAAATGTATACTAAACTTTAAAACGTAACTAGGGACGAACCTGAGCGGAACAAGAGTGAGTAGCTAGTTTATAATAAATACTAGATAAATTATGTACTTATTGTACACTATATATACGAATTTAGTAAATGATCAATGTTCTCTGTATCTTTTTTATCGATATTTATGTAAATACAAAATTTAGCTTATTGCATACAGTCGATGTTTATTAATTACATATTTAATTAAGTACATATTTTTCCCCGTTTAAGGACAAAATATCATTTTTAATTATTTAATGTACCACTTATATAATAATTAAAAGGTGTTTTTCTATATTACTTCATGGTGGTTTAAGAGAACGTCTTAAAAAATGTACGAGTGCTCATTGCGTTCTCCTCGCAAATGAGTTTACTGAATAGAAAATTCAAATAAAAATATCTTAACACTACATAATGAAGAAAGAATAACGCGAGATTAAACTACGAAGAAAGTTGGAATGTGGAATTGGAGGAGCGACTGCAAGACAACTGTTTTACTAAACTTCTGTAGATCTCAGAGTTTTAGTGAAGTTCCTAACTATTTTTCCCCTAGAATATTCTTGTGGCAGACTGTTATTATTCTTTGTATAATTGTTCGGAAAATTATATGAATTACTACAGTAATTTTACGTAAAATTTAACTGTTTATTTAGGAATTGTTCAATATTTGGCAGACTCAAGGATATTTCTGAATATTGATCAAATTAGGGTAGCCGAAGATAATATTTCGTACGATGATTATACAAATAATCTTTAAGCCTCACAATTGTGACTTTGACAGGTACATTCTATCAGGAAGGTTTGGTCCAACTGCCGAAATAGTTTAATATCAATTTGTTCATTTAAAGAGGTTATATTTTATTTATTTATAAAAATCCCACATACGTACATACATACATACATACATAGGCTGATAAACGCATTACCTTCCTTTGCGTCGCGCAGTCGGGTAAAAAGTAAACTATGTAATTCACATATAAGTTCTATTTTGAAACTCAATTCAAATTCGAAACAAAGAAATAGCAAACTTTAACATAATATTAGTGTTACGTAGATAGTGCATTATGACGGAGCTGTCATGTTAGCAGTAGAGCAGGTATATCTAAGACAGTGGTACTCAGTGGTAACGTACTCGCTTAGAAAACCAAGTAAAGCTATCATGGGTTCAAACGAGTATTACACCTCTTACTTTTTATAAGCAACCAAATCATTTTTTTACGGTGAAGTAAACAACATAAGGAAATCTGCGTGTCTGAGAGAACCAATATAACTGGATTACTAAAGGGCTGCAGTTTAGTTTATGGGACGCGGCACCTGGAGGAGTTGGTGGTATTTTTGGATAGGGGAGGCGATAGGGAGTCTAAATATATAACATTTATTTTGAGAAAATGAAAGAGTCAAAAGTTATTGAGACTTAAAGTTACAACATTTCCATACATTATTATGACATTACTGCCATTTTGGCACTTGGAAATGTCAAAATGTCACTTCCAAGTGCCAAAATGAGTCAGGCATATCACCGAGTTTTAAACTAACATAAAACACTAATGATAGCAAGGGTTCTGGGTTTGAAATTAAAAAAGACCTAACAAGAACCTACTTCTCAACCTACGTTATCCAAGTCGGACTGCCACTTAATCGAAAATAAATAATACACTTAGATTAAAAAAATAGTCTACTTACGTTTATAAACTGCATGAGTGCACTTAAAACACTAAGAACACTTAAAACTATAGTAATACTTTTAAAACAAAATACTAGAAACGAAAATAAACGAAAATTAACAAAAACTAAAAACTTCTAGAAAATAATATGATGAAAATCAAATAATGGTTTAAAATTTTTTGCAAAATGTAAATTAATTATATTACTCAATATTTTACATAAATCAATTAAAAACTCGTAAATGCATGCATGAATGAAAAATAACATAATATTTCTATTTTAAAATGTTGGTAATCTGATGAATACTGAAACAACTGATTAATATGCGATAATCTGTTATGTCCTGAATTCTGAAAGCAGTATACAAAACAGAAATTGACAGTTTTGTCAATTTCTCAAATTTAAGATTATTTTGTATAGATTATTGTTTTTAGTGAAATTATCGAAATATTAATACAATTAAGTCTTAATTGTTATGAAAATATAGATTTTACACGAAAAAGGATGTTTACTATTCGTCAAAGGTTTATCTTTTGTAATGAATTATTTAGGTATAGAAATTGTGGATATGTTCTAACTTTAAGTCTCAAAATTTTCGACTCCTTCGTTTTCTCAAAATATTTTTTAGATTTTTTAAATATATTTGAGCTCCATATCACTTCTTCTATCCAAAAATACCACCCACTTCTCCAGGGGCCGCGTCCTATAGTATACTAAACTTGTATACTAAATAAATCTGACAACTTGCATTTGGCCAGTGCATTGGACTATTCCTTATTCCCCCTCGTACTGATACTGTGTACTATGTACTTAATACGCCAACTATAAATACTTTACATAAATTATTATAAAATATAGAAAAAAATGCATTGAATTGAATGAAAAGACTAATAGCATGTTCTACCAGGCTAAACTTCTGCGGTGTTCAAGTATGGCAATAAACAGTAAACTAGTAACAAATATATAAAGCGGTTGCTGGCAAGTTTATGAGGACACATTTACACAATAACCAAATTAGTCATACAAATTACACTTGTTTAATCGCGAGATCTTTTTCTTAAGTCAAAATATAACAAATTACATTTACACACATACCGTACTAACGTAAAAAATAGATGAGCAACGTTCTTTATATATTATTGGAGAGCTCATTTCACAGTTGCTCAACTTCTACAGTAAATGATTTTGTAGACGATTAGTGAATAGAATTGCGAAGTAACAAGAAAGTGCAAAGTTAATTGGAAGCTTAATTTTAAAATAAATGCTTAGGCCAATATAATTGACAACAAAAATGAGAGATATGGTCGTTTTACTTAATTAAAAAAAAGCGATTACACTTGTTTACAACCTATTTAAGCTTATAAAGTAAACAGTAACACACAACGCAATTGTAACTGTACAAAAAATATTTAAATAGATAATAAGTTTCCAAACTGATTGTAGTTTGCATTAACTTCGTTTACTTCGAGCGTTCCAACTTACGGTAAAGTCAATAAAGAATAATAGCTTTTTATACTGGAATGTATGTGGGTCTTAATGGTACTAGTGTATGTACTCGTATGTATGATCATAGAAAATAGACCCAATAAATAGCATTGTGGTCCAGTAATTGATTTATTCCAAAAGGGGAGGAGTCGAAAGTCGAATACTTATGTACGCACGTAAGGAGTTATATATTTTTGGCGTAACAGAACAAAAATAGCTAAAGATTTTATCCCGATGTCACAACTCCCTGTTTCTAAAAGGAATGCAGCTTACTTCATCATGTCGCTTTCAGCTAACCTCATCATTTCGCTTTTTAGTTGTCGGTGTGCGCGCGCATCGCAAAAATTTTACTCTCATATTTTTTTCCAAACGTGCCAAAAAGAGGTATGACTGAAACTTCAAAACTTATCTATTCTAAAAAATAGACATAAGGATTTTTTTCATTATTTAAAAATCAGGTCAGGTACATAATTTTTGTAAACGGTGACGTTAGTAGTAACGGTTGTGTAAATATATGTATTAACGCTCACACCAAAATCAAATACAGTGACGAATAGCCTATTAAAATTGGTTAAGTTCTTCTTCTTTATTAATATATATCCTGCAAATTGATCTTTTTTTACTTAAAGGGATTACAAATAGCCCATGCACAAACAGACTATTTAAAATTGTTTAGGCAATTAATTTACTAAAAAATTACAAGCTACGTATGAACTCTAATTTATTTTAAAGTATATATACATATATATTTTTCGAGAAACAAGGACTGAGTAGAACACAATATTGTATTGTAATGCCGACATAGCAAGTAATTCATGGAAATGACAGCAACAAATTAGTATGCAAAGTTTTCATTTCATCGAACTATTAACGTCTTAACGCTGTAATAACATGCAAATTGTACCCGATCGAGAATCAAGCCGCTCTCTCAATGATGGATAAAACAGGTTTAAACCAGTTTGAGCCGCTCTAAACCGGATTACACCGCATCAAGGAGGAGATGTTCATTTATTATGTAAATACGTGACAAATTAAGCCCAATGGGTGTTTCATTTGATAAACGCGGGCCTTAAATTTAGTTCTGTATTTATACAATCGATTAAGTAAATATTTTCCTTCGAAGATATATATATATATATATATATATATATATATATATATATATATATATATATATATATATATATAATATCTAAGTAATAATCCCTTAGTTAATATCTTAGAAAAAATAAAAGATATTGATTATACAAGAAGATAAAATGAACAAAGTGATGGCAAAATTATATGAAAAAGTACACATTAACATAATAAGATACCAAATAATTAAAATATAATTAATCCACCTTAGTGTGTAAGGAGCTTTATCTCTTGTCTGGTCTAGCTTTAGGCGATGAAAGCTTTTAAACGCTGACACGCTCTATTATAAAGTTAGTTCCTGCAAATACCCTATCATACTTGGCGTGTTATGTTTTAGATGTCAATACATAACTTTGGACTCTACTTAAATGTAGTTGGTTTTAGTTAAACGGTAAAGGTCTTGCATGTGCTTAACTATAATATATAAGAAGTATTGTAATTGTAACTGGCTAGTGGCTATTAAATAATTTACATCGAACAAGAATCAAACTGGTAACCTGGTATTTTAACTAACATAACCGCTGTTACCTGTTATTTAGTTGTGTAGAGACATTTCAAATTAAGTAAACTATAGCACTAATAATGTAAAAGTTAAAAAATACATACATTGGGCATCATTTTGACAAAGAGATTGCGAAAGAAAGCGACATAATAGTAACTAACGTCCGACCCAGTCTTAATTTTTTCTAAGTACAGTAGAGTATTAATTATATGCACACGGTGCTTCGTCGCCAGTTCCTTCGGCTTGAACTTGGCTGGACACGCTACCGCTACGCTACCGCTACGCTACGTGTCTTGATATATTGACTGACGTCCGTATGCGAAAGGCGAAGCGTAGTTAGGCCT
Source organism: Brenthis hecate (assembly GCA_951806755.1). Taxonomy (NCBI): domain Eukaryota; kingdom Metazoa; phylum Arthropoda; class Insecta; order Lepidoptera; family Nymphalidae; genus Brenthis; species Brenthis hecate. The sequence goes on from OX638262.1 coordinate 5,485,477, forward strand.
CCCATTAAATGAACTAATAATCTGGTGAACGTCACAGAAACTAAAGAATGAAGCCAACCAATACCAGTTAGCATAGAAGTTTTTGAAATAGACCTTCTTATGTTCAGCAATGAACGTATTTCGGATGAGACAAATTAATGGATTGATAGATTTTGATTTTGCTTTAAAAAATGGATACGATTGTTTATTTATTTATTTATTTATTAGATTCACCAGTGGTTAGTAACAATTAATTATATACAAGTACAATTTTTTTAAGTTTTTTATAGCTAATTGCACTACCTTTTAAGATGAATACCACATGCAAATTTGGAGATTTTATAAAAAGTTTATATTATATCTATGTTACAATAATAAATTACTAATATAAAACATTAAATTAAATAAATAATAAAATACACTAACACAATTAAAATGTTTGCTTTATGTTATATTACATATATTGTTAGCTAATATAATCATTGCAATTTAATGTTCTTAGTTTGTGAAAATAAACAAACCTCTTTGTGCATGTAGGAGTTTGGCACAGGCACCGAATTGGCTACGGATCATAAGAGGTTTAGCTCGATCCACATGCACATATAAAATTTTACAATCTAATTAAGTAATATAGTAGATGAAAATGTAAGAAAAGTAAACAACCTTAGTAACTCTGTTAGCTATGTAAGTTCTAAAACATTTAAATGATTGGGAACAAAAAATCTAAACAAAACTGCGATAAAATTACGTTATAATATTCACGTAAAAATATAAGAAATTCTGAAAGCTTTGATAACTTTCACCTAATGCATTGATTCTAGATTTATGGTCATTAAAAATGTTTGTTGGATGCTGCAAATAAATATTTTATTCATATCTATACATATAATAAAATTCTAACGAAGCCGAATCTGTACATTAAATATTTTTTGGAAAATCTTATTGAAATAGACATTATTCTCGATACAGAGGCCGAATGTATAGCTTTTAGAATTTTTGTCTTGTCTGTCTGTCTGTTACCGCATCACGGATAAACCACTGGAGGGATTTTGATGAAATTTCGTATGGCGATAGCTGGTTATCTGGGTCAACATATATGATTTTTCCGCGGGAAAATGTCTCATTTCTGAGAAAAAATACAAAAAAACTGCAATGTAAGAGTATACTAATATGTAAAACCTAAGAATTTGGTTTTTGGTCACCTGAACGCGGGCGGAGCAGCGGGCGGTGCTAGTTATATTATATTAATATAAAGCAGATCGCATTATAGTTTCAATTACGCGTGTAGACTACATACCCGGACTACTTTCTATCCAATTAGGATTAAAGGTACGATATGTGTTACAGCGTTCTCAGATTTTAAGTTTTAGACAGTTTTGCTGGTACTGTGAACTTCATTTATGTAAAATTTATTCTTGATAATTAAACTGCCTCGGCTGTTTAGTGGCTAGTATGTACGGCTGCACACCCAGAGGTCCTGGGTTCGAGTCCCGGGTCGGGCCAAGTTTAGTTATTGAGTGTTTCTGTATAGTAAATCTCAGTAACAGCCCGGAGTTGGGAAGTTGGCGGTGTTTCACCCTCGTGCCTAGGAAAGCACGTAAAGCCGTTGGTCCTGCGCCTTAACTCTCACCGGTCGTGTCGAGTTGTCGCCCACCTGGAGTATGAGAGTATGAGAGAGGAATAGAGAGTGCACTTGTGTCTGCGCGCACAGGCGCTGCACTATAATATCTCCTGCGCAGTTGGCTAGTCTCCATGAGATTGACTGCCGGAATTGGTCAGGAGGACATTCTTGTAAAAGGTTAACATGGAAACGCACACTTGTTAATATTTCTATAAGGCAATGTTCTCTGAGTTACATCAAAAATTTCAATTGAGAATCTATCCTAAGTATTAAAAATTACGTTAAATCAATTTGATATACTTTAAGGGGTGTTTTTTTTTTAAATTATATGAGAACGTTACCAAAAAACATTACTAAAATCGGTTCATCAATAATTGGGGAAGTTATTACGCGAGATACTCAATTGAGTACTTCCTCCTTTTTGAAGTTGGTCAAGAAAGTGCTTGAATAATTCTTAATTTCCATATAAGAATCTTCCTAAAATAAAAAAAAAATCTTGAATAAAACCGCTTGTAGTTGCACAGTACCTCTAATGAGATTCGATCAAGGAATAATGCTACGGATTAGTAAGCAGCTTTTTGAATGGTGCCCGTGATTGGTTTTTAATTATTTGTAAGGTGTGCGTGTTGGCTTAAGGAAAATCTGGATTTGATAAGTTTTCCTTAAATACTTCATATTTTTAAAAAATATACATATTTATACTAGTGACATTCCTTCGCTGCTTTTATTAACTTTTTTTTAATTACTTCATATTTTTACATTGAAATAGGTACAAAAATTCTATCAATGTATTTTTACAAAAGAGATATGTTTGTACTAGTGATTTTCTCTTGCTTTCGATCGCTGCCTATGTGCCTTTTGTATAATAGCAAAGTAGTGTCACCTTTTTGAAAATTTTATTATTAACAGTATATATGTATTATCATATATTTACTCCACATCCTATCAAGGTCATACAAACAGTTCTATCTATCATAAAAAAATTATAATACTTTCTTAGATTTACGCGAATATTTGACATTTTAAATAAAACTATCTTTTTGGATTTTTCCGTGGATTTATTTTGATTTTTTGTTCACGTTTCGAATACTTTACAAGCATTCATGGTCATGGGAGAGACTAAATCCAAAGCAAACGTCAACGTCATAAAACAAAAATCAAAATAAATCCGCCAAAAAACCCGAAAAGATAGTTTTATTAAAAAAAATTATAATATTAAATTAAAAATATTTTGCTTTTAAAGTTTATCTATATAGGCGTCTTTTCCGAAAAAACGCAATTTTTATATCTTTCCTGAAAAACGCCAAGCGAAGATTGGTCGCCAATGTTCTTACGTTTAAATCCATACAACCGTTTCAGCCTGAAGGAGTAAGAAACATATACATATGTACACATACATATATACATACAAACGATCGCATCTATACTCATAAATAAAATTGAAGTGTCCGTTTGTAATGTAAATATAATTTCATATTGCATTTAGTAAAAAGCTGTACTAAATGCCTATGAAATTATATATGGTACTTATAAGAAAAACACAATTTTTAAAATTTTTGTCTGTCTGTCTTTCTGTTTGTTTTGGCTAATCTCCAAAACAGCTGGACTGATTTTGACGGGACCTTCACTGGCTGATAGCTGATGTTATAAAGAGTAACTTAGGCTACTTTTATTTTAGAAAAAGAATTAGGGTTCCCCTCAAAAAAATTAAAACGTCCTAGGGACGCACCCGAGTGAAGCTAGAGTAAGTCGCTAGTTTATAATAGTAGTGTATAGAAAAAGGCTAGAAACATAATATCTATCTACAGGTCTATGAAATAGGTCCAAATTTGAGAAACCTGTAATATGAAATTCGACACATCCAAATCTATACACGAAGAATTCACACAAAGAAAAATTTTAATTAGCCAATAGAGATTATTTGCATGAACGAATCGTCAATCACTAATTGTTTATCATATTGTTTAATGATAAACAGAACTAAAATACAACAGATTTAATTATTAAAATAACGTACAAATACTTTGTTAAGCGTCTGATTGTTTGAGGTTATCGATATTATAAATGACATTTTTATCAATTTGACCTGACATAGTAATTATTGAATGATTTGTTTCATAGTTTTTGTCGACACGTTTGGTTTAGTTGGTAGTAGACCTTACTTGCTCTGCCAGCGGTCGTGAGTTCGAGTCCCGCTAGCGGTATTCATTCGTGTGATGAGCACGAATGTATTTAAAGTTCTATAGATGTGTACTGTGTGGTGTATCAACTATCTGGTATCCATAAGACAAGCCTCGTAGCTTACCATGGAATGAGATGGTGCTGTGTTAATGTCCCCACATATAGACTATAGTTTCTTTTACTTATAAATAAAGCTATCATAATTTAAAAAAAAACACACACATGTTTTATCTACTTTAAAAAAAGTTAATTTAGAAATAAGTCCAATTACTAACGATCAGTATGAAAAAAGGGTATGATATAAAAAAAATCATACTTTTTATATTTATTGCAAGCACATACTCGTAGTATAGGAAAAATCAAAACACCAATCTTAAAAAACTTTGCTTGGTACTTGACTGAACTTTTGACTAAAGATTCATTCTGTTCTTAATACAACAACATTTAAATAATATTTCTCTCGCAACATTGAAGTTAAGTTTCATGTTTTTTTATTGATTTTTTAGAATTCATGGATGGTAGTGATATCAGAGTATTAAATATTTGATGGCACCAAACACCATAAAACATGGTGTATTTATTGTGAATGAGTTCTATTTTTTTATACAGATATTGAATGGCGATTTAAGTAATTTAATTAAACTTATTATATAATTAATTGTTACATATTTATTTATAAAAAATAATAATATGCTTATCAAAAATTAAAAAAGATAGCCAGAAACTCAAAAAGACAAGGGTAAGACATGAAATCAATCATCGTCGCAAGTCGACGAGCCGAGATAAAAATCGAGCTATTCGAGTGTTCTCCAATAGTTTTATTCATTTCAGTAGATTTTACGGGTGATCGCATCGCAAATTGCGCTTCCCGACGCGCCCCGGAATCGATTGCGCTGCCATCTGTTGGCAAAATAATGACTTTGTCTGGCATTCCTTTCTCGTGGATAAGAAAATTTTCAGATATTGTATATTACCTGCTGTTAATTTGGAAATATATATATATATATATATATATATATATATATATATATATATATATATATATATATATATATATATATATATATATATATATTATATATATATATATATATATATATATATATATATATATATATATTGGTACTAAATTTTATATTATACATACATATTATATCTACAAAATATTTAATGCTAGCAGGACCCGCAGCTTCGCTCGTGCTAAAACTGCAAAAAAACTAATAAGGTAGGTTTCATACAAATTTTCATCCCCTGTTTTATCTCCTTAAAGGATGAATTTCGAAAAATGCTTAAACACATATTTATGTAATTGTATTGAAGAATATTAATACCAAGTTTCAAGTAATTCTGATCATAAATATTTTTTTGGGTTGTGTTATAACGTGTTTTCGCGTGGGAATGAGATAATCTCCCGCGGTAAAAAGTAGCCTATTTCACTCTCCAGTTCTCCAACTATCTCACTATATCTATGCATATAATTAAATTGTAACTAAGTTGAATCTGTACATTAAATATTTTTTGGGAAATCTAATTGATTTTACATTATTATCGATACAGAGTCCGAATCTATAGCTTTTAGAATTTTTGTCTATCTGTCCGTCTGTCTGTTACCGCATCACGAGAAAACTACTAGACAGATTTTGATTAAATTTGGTATTATGATAACTGGTTATCCGAGTCAACATATAGGATACCTTTTACCGCGGGAAAATATCTCATTTCTGAGAAAAAATACAAAAACTGCATTGTAAGAGTATACTAATATGTAAAACCTAAGAATTTGGTTTATGGTCATCTGAACGCGGGCGGAGCCGCGGGTAATGCTAGTAATAACTATGTAACAATAACTCAACACAAAAAATCATGCAAATCCATCACTCTGCTTAGACGTGAAAGAAGGACAAACAAACAAACACACTTTCACATTTATAATATTAGTATATATATTATCTCTTGTATAGCTTAGATTTGATAATTAATTTCTAGTAAATCGTTCCTAATCCTCATTATCTTCCACAAAATACTAACACCGTACAAAAGCTTTATACATGGGGATCAAAATAATCGATAGCATTCACACTCTACGAGTATAATATTATGAATTAATAACGACTCGAGCGCATCCCTAGGGTGTCTTTTGTATTTAGGCTTTTATTACGTGCGTGCGTGCGTGCGTGCGTGCGTACGTGCGTGCGTGCGTGCGTGCGTGCGTGCGTGCTCGCCTGCGCGCGTGCGTGCGCGTGTGCGCGTGTGCGTGTATGCGTGTGCGAGTGCGTGCGCGCGCGCGCGCGCGCGCGCGCGTGTGTGTGTGTGTGTGTGTGTGTGTGTGTGTGTGTGTGTGTGTGTGTGTGTGTGTGTGTGTGTGTGTGTGTGTGTGTGTGTGTGTGTGTGTGTGTGTGTGTGTGTGTGTGTGTGTGTGTGTGTGTGTGTGTGTGTGTGTGTGTGTGTGTGTGTGTGTGTGTGTGTGTGTGTGTGTGTGTGTGTGTGTGTGTGTGTGTGTGTAGTGTGAGCCGAGCCTTATATGATACTTTATAAGATGTTACTTAGGTTAAGATATGATTATTCAATAAACGCGCTTCTATTAGTAAAGTCGTCTCTAATCATTACCTGGCTTTGAACCTAACAATACATGGCGACCCTGCCAGGATAGATAATTGAAGATGCCAGGATGTAGTGGACTTAATTAAATTAGAAATAAAAAAAATATATATATAAATAAATAAAAATGAAGTAAAATCCTAAATAAAAGATGTGCCGATCAAGTGCGAGGAAGGAGGATATTATAATAGCCCAGAATGCGGCTGGAAGCAATTCTGGAAGTATTGAAAATATAGTGGGCCATCTCAGTACTCAAAATATACTAATGAGTATTTTTTTGGTAATTTTGGCAGTTTTCATGTTATATGGAATATACCGCGCATACAAAAGATGCCATACAAAAATGATTAGGAGAGAAGTTAACCGAGAGATCATAAGGTCTACGTCTTCACGAAGATCTGGCCGAAATAAAGCAGAGAAATCGAGTATTAGTGAGAAGTGAAGTGTAAAAAAAAGTGTTAGAATCAGTGTACTAGTGTAAATACTATAAAGCTAGCTATAATTATCAATACCCTCTTTTTACTTAATCGGTTTAAGACGCTAATAAGAGACATTAAGATCATAGTTTATAATATCTATCATCCTAATAAGGTCACTCATCGCATGCCAATGTTATTTGAGCGCATGGCGCGCCGGTAAGTCGATGCCTTTATTAAGGCCCGTACACACTCTTGTATTTTAATAAAAATTTATTATGTTTTTATGTAATGTCAAGTATTATACAAAAGATATATAATGATTTGATTTTAATTAGAACTTATTTGATTAAATTAGGTCCTAAAAGAAGGCGAGATAAGGATTTAAAACATAAAATATTGGAAGCAAATAAATTAAAAGTCGCTTTTGATAACGAAATAAAATTATTTTTAAATAAATTTGAAAAAGGAGAAATAGCTAGTGAAACTTTTTCTAGAATTACTTCCTTGTGTGAAGATTTTGATAAGAATTATAAGGATATTGTAGTTTTATGTTCAATGTCTAGCAGTAATAGTGGTAGTGAAGAGAATTTAAGTAAGATGGAGGATTTTAATTTAAAGACGGCATGTACATTATTACCAGTTATGACGGGAAATGAGGAGGTCACGAAACAATTGATAGAAAATATCGAACTATATGATTCTATGTTAAAGGGTGATCACAAAAAATATTTGATAAATTTTGTTTTAAAAAGTCGCCTTTCCAATTGTGCAAAACTAAAACTTACAAAAAAATATGAGAATATAAAATCGTTAGTAAGCGATATGAAAAGGCATTTACTCACTAAAAAATCTGCTTCATCGATCCAAGCGCAATTACATTCAATTAAGCAAAACTCGAAATCTATTAATGAGTTCGGTACAGAAATTGAACAATTGTTTGTCGACCTTACCATTTCTCAGTCAGATGGAAATGAAACATCTTTTGATATTTTACGCCCAGTAAACGAAAAAATGGCAATAAATAGATTTTCGAATGGTCTTAATAATAAACGTATAAGCACCATTATAGCAGCCTGTGACTACAGCTCCTTAAAGGATGCCATACGCGCTGCAGAGGATGAGGAGTTAGAGTTACCTTCTACCTCTGCGTCGAGCTATGTAATGCAAAAAGGTCGTGGAAGAGGTAAGGCTTTTCAATATTATAATAGATCCTTTTCGTTCCCTGTTCAAAATAGGTGTCATACACGAGGGAAAATTAGTAATCGTCGTCCCTATAGAGGTTTCCGTCGTGGTCAACCTACCCATATTACGTATAGAGGTAAGTACTCTAAAAATAAACCTAACTTTAATACTAATGTAATGACTCATAGCAATGCCGATAACGATGGGGATACTAGGGATTCGTTGAATCGTTTTTTCGATCCTAATTATATATTGACTTGTGGTAGTATTAATAAAGTAATTTTTTATGTTAATGAACACCCATTAAGCTGGTTGATAGATACAGGTGCATCTTTATCAGTTATTCAATTAGACTGGTTAAAGAAATTTAATATTCCTTTTTATTCCGAAGAGATTGAAGTAAAAGGTATTGGAGGTAAAATAGTATCAAAAGGATATGTATACTTAGATTTAAAAATAAGGAATGAGAAATTCAGGCATAAGTTTTATATTTTTAATAATTTGCCGTGCAAAACCAATGGAATCCTGGGCCAAGACTTCTTTAAACAATATAATGGCATTTTAAATTTCGAGAAAAATTACTTAATTTTACAATCTAGCAAAAATAAAAGAGTAACTATAAATTTTAATTTATCGCAAAACACGCTAAATAATTTTATTAGAGTACCAGCACGATGTGAGTATATACATTGGATTGAAACTAGTAAAAATCAAGATTGTGTAGTTAATTGTCAAGAATTATGTGAAGGTGTCTTTATAGCGAATATTATAACACGGCCGGTCAATGGAAAAATGCCTATTAAGATTTTAAACGTTAGAGAGCAAGATGTATATTTAAGTTATTTTTCAGTAAATACGAGTAAGCTTAAAGATTATACGATATGTAATTTTAAGCAACCAGTTATGAATTCTGATAGAGTAAAAAAGTTATTTTCCGTGTTAAATTTAAAAGGGCTCAATCGCGAAGAACAAATTTCTATAGAAAATATATGTGCTAAATTTCCAGATATTTTTTATTTGTCGGGTGATAAGCTAACCACAACTAATCTGTACGAGCAAAATATTCCGTTAAAAAATAACAGTACTCCAGTTTATACTAAGCCCTATAGGTTACCATTTTCGCAAAAAATCGAAATCAATAATCAGATACAAAAAATGCTAGCTGACGATATAATCGAGGAGTGTAGTAGTGAGTGGTCGAGTCCTTTACTCTTAGTGCCTAAAAAAATCGACAGTAATGGTAGTAAAAAATTTAGAATAGTAGTGGATTATCGTAAAGTAAATCAGCAGATTCAAGATGACAAGTTTCCTCTCCCAAACGTTACCGAAATATTAGATTCTTTGTCGGGAGCAGTGTATTTCTCTCATTTAGATTTATTTTCTGGGTATTATCAGGTTGCATTAAATGAAAGTAGCAGAAAGTTAACAGCCTTTACAACTTGTACAGGCCAGTACCAGATGAAAAGATTACCGATGGGACTTAAAACTAGCCCTAGTGCTTTCAGTCGTATGATGACTGTAGCCATGTCTGGTCTCACATACGACAAATGTTTTGTATATTTAGATGATCTCATAGTTTTCGGTCGTAACTTAGATACACATAATAAAAATTTACTCGATGTTTTTAGCAGATTGCGTAAAGTTAACCTAAAATTAAATCCGTCAAAATGCGTATTTTTGCAAAAAGAAATATTATATTTGGGCCATAGGGTTTCAGATAAAGGTATATTACCGGATCCAGATAAAGTTAGAGCGTTAAGAAATTTTCCAAGACCTAATGATGCCGATGAAGTACGAAGATTTACAGCCTTTGCAAACTATTACCGTAAATTTATACCCAACTTTGCACAGATAGCGTATCTACTTAATAGTCTTTGCCGTAAAGACGTACCCTTCATATGGACAGACGAATGTGAAATCTCATTTCAAAAATTAAAAGGCTCGTTAGTATCTCCCCCAATACTTCAATATCCAAATTTTTCAAAAAATAACACATTTATATTAAAGACTGACGCATCTGGTATTGCAATCGGATCAGTATTATGTAACGGTGATGACCTACCTGTAGCTTATGCAAGTCGAAGTCTAAACAAGGCAGAAATGAATTACCCTACTATAGAAAAAGAATTGTTAGCTTTAGTATGGAGCGTCAAGTACTTTCGACCTTATTTGTACGGTAGGCATTTTAGAATCCAAACAGACCATAAACCCTTAATTTATTTATTTAGTATGCGTGATCCTTCTAGCAGGTTAACAAAATTTAGACTTTGTCTTGAGGAGTATGACTTTACTGTGGAATACGTGAAAGGTTGCGACAATGTGGCTGCAGACGCATTGTCACGTGTGATTATATCATCAAATGAACTAAAAGAGATGTGTGAAAAGGTAATGAATGTAATGACAAGAGGACAGTTAAGACGATTACATGATTCAGGACAAGACAAGACTAATGACAAAACATCGACTGATTATGACGATAATGTTAAAAATGATTCGAGGACTGATCACCCGCGAATCATTGAAATTCTTAAAAAACCAGAAAATTTTATTGAACTGACTTTGACGACTAAGTCTAAACTAAATAAATTACGAAGAAAGGGTCTTATTGAAGCTGAATTAAATGATTTTGCATACATACCTACTAAAGGTGTTATTTATTTCGTTCCTACTTCTCAATCGCTATCTACGCGAGCCGTGCTAGTGAGAGATTTAGAGTCTTTATGCGAAATAATAAAAATAAATGAGGTATGCATCATACAAAGTAAAGAAAATGAAAATTTTGTTAAAGGGTTAACCAAAGAAATAAGAGAAACTCCTAAGTGGTCCGGGCCACGATTATGTATTATAAAAGGAGTAAAAAGAATAAATAATATTGATGACAGACGTGTCATAATTAACGACTTTCACCTATTGCCCACAAGTGGCCACGCGGGTATTAGGCGAATGGTTAATAATATAAAAAAGTTTTACTTTTGGCCTTCTATGGAAAAGGATGTTCGTGAATTTGTCAACAAGTGTGATAAATGTCAAAAGCAAAAACATTCTATAAAGATAAAACAACCTATGGTGGTGACTACAACTGCGAAATCAGCTTTTGAAAAAGTATTTCTTGATATAGTAGGACCTATCGGTAAAGACAATAACGATTATGTTTATATTTTGACATTGCAATGTGAGTTAACAAAATTTATAGAGGCATACCCATTGCAACGTAAAGATACCATTACAGTAGCGAGGGCATTTGTTGAGAATTTTATTCTTAGATATGGCATACCTAAAGAAATAGCTACGGATCGTGGATCGGAGTTCATATCCTCGACGATGACAGAGGTTTGTAAATTATTACAAGTTTCACAGGTGACTTCAACAGCTTATCACCACGAAAGTATCGGCGCTCTGGAGAACTCTCACAAGGCTATGGGTGCGTATTTAAGGATTCAGTCAGAGAATCAAATTGATTCTTGGAGTAGCTGGTTGCCATACTGGTGCTTTGCGTATAATAATACAACCCATTCGGAAACGAAGTATACGCCTCATGAGTTAGTCTTTGGAAAATCATGTAACATTCCAACTAATTTAAGAGGTGAATATATTGAGCCGTTAAACAATCCGGAAGACTATGCCCTAGAACTTAAGTATAGGTTAAAAATAGCACAAAAAGATGCTAGAGAAAATTTGTTTAAGAGTAAATTAATAAGAAAAAATAATTATGATAAATACGTTAATCCAGTTAGCTATAATAAAGATGATTTAATTTTAATTAGAAATACAGTAAATGATAAAAGTAAAAGCATTTATTTAGGACCATATAAAGTAATAGAAGATTTAAATGTTAATGTAAAAGTATTAAGAAATGGAAAACACGAAATTGTTCATAAGAACAGAACAAAATTGTATATTTCTTAAATGTAAAAAAAAAATACATAATTGTATGTTTTTTTTTGTTTTTATGGGGAAGGTGTAGTGTGAGCCGAGCCTTATATGATACTTTATAAGATGTTACTTAGGTTAAGATATGATTATTCAATAAACGCGCTTCTATTAGTAAAGTCGTCTCTAATCATTACCTGGCTTTGAACCTAACAATACATGTGTGTGTGTGTGTGTGTGTGTGTGTGTGTGTGTGTGTGTGTGTGTGTGTGTGTGTGTGTGTGTGTGTGTGTGTGTGTGTGTGTGTGTGTGTGTGTGTGGGTGTGCCTTACTCTTTCACGCTGAAGTGAAAACAGATGGAAAGTTCACAGATAGATTTGGTACCTGGCGTAATATATAAATCATTAATCTTACTAATATTAAAAATGTGAAAGTTTACATGTTTGGGTGTTTGTTACTCAATCACGCCAGAACGTCTGAACGGATCTGGATGAAATTTGGCCCAGTAATAGATTATTATAGTCTGGAATAGCAAATAGACTACTTTTTATCCCGGAAAAATGTACGGTTCCCTTGGAATACATTTGTTTTTGTTTTTCTAGAGGCAAACTCGAGTAAAGCGAAGGTAAGCCGCTGGTATTGTTTAAGGACTTTAAATTGTACCTATTTTTCTTAAGATTTTCTTCTTGAAATTTCCATATACTGTGCACAAAGGGAAGACAAAAGCCGCCTATAATGAAACTATTTATCTCTGAAACACCCTCCCGCTCGAATACCACAGTCGACCCAATCAGCTGAGAAATAACCCGAAATGTATCTCATTAATTTACTTCAACAATTTTCCAAATTGTATTATTTTTCGGTAGAAAAATAAGTAAATAAATGGATTGATAAGTAAATAATGCTTTTACTTCTATCTAAAAGGTACTTGGACTTAAAAATCTCTTTAAGTACCCTAATTATTATTATCGTTAGATATCGATTTTTCACCCGACTGCACGACGCAAAGTAGGGTAATGTGCTTATCAGTATATGTATGTATGTATGTATATATGCATATGTATATGTTTTTATCTTGATGTATAATATGATATTTTATAATGTCTAATAATTTATAAGTATTTAAAAAAAAGACCATAAAATCGGTTTACAGTTAGTGAACGTGTCGCGTAATATATTACATACTATATATAATAATAATATATTAAATGTCAGTACATCTTCCTTAAAAATCAGCCAAAAATAATTAAACAAATTTTTATTTATTTTATTTCATAGAGCAGCTCACAAGCCACTAATATTACCTTATATGGTGAAAAGAGACATAACAAAATGCATTTTTTAATGTTTTTATTAAAATTTTATTGCAAGTGGCATAAAAAATCTAAAATATTTTTGTATATGATATTATTTTAGACAATTTCTTCATTTGGCTTCAATATTTTAAATCAAATTATATGTAATAGGTACTATTTTTACCGCACGGTATGTTGTAAAGAGCAGCATCACAGACTAATGTATTTTTTTATAGAAAAAAGAAGCAAACGAACGAACGATACACCTGATGGTAAGTGCCTATCGTCGCTAATAAGCATCTGCAACATGAGAGGAGCTACGAATATATTTCTGGCTTTCAAAGACCTGAAGAAATGACTCTTGAAGTACCCCATATTTTAGTGCTCAGGGAAAACCACAGGAAGAAGTTATAGCTTTATATAAATACAAAAATTAACAAATGCTATATTTAATGTCATACATTTTATAATAATTGTTACCTTTAATTTGAATTTATATATAAATATTATCTATACATTTATTAAAATTCTACTCGAGTCGAATCTGTACATTATAAATTTTTTGTAAAATCTTATTGAAATTGTCATTATTATCGATAAAAAGGCCGAATCTATAGTTTTTAGTTTTTTTATCTGTCTGTCTGGGAACGCATCATGAGAAAACCACTGGTCACATTTTGATGAAATTTGGCATGACGATAGCTGGTCAACATATAGGATACTTTTTACTGCGGGAAATATCTGATCTCTGAGAAATCCGTACTAAATGTTAAAACGTAACTAGTATATAAATACAATTTATTTACAAAAATATCCATCGCTGCTCGTTTCATTCTAATTAGGTGAATAAACATGTTTATCAAACAAGATTGACATTTAGCGTGAGTTTGTGTTAGTTTAGTAAATTCTTATCGATAAATTATAAGAGTATTTAATTATATTTTCTTTGAAATTGGCCTTTTAATTATAATGTATAATCAAATCAGAACTTTCACAGTAAAGTATATCTAAGTTTGACATAAATATAGCTTTTGATACGTAATATCTCAATTATTAAATCTTCATTAATTTGTATCTTATGTATTTAATAAATTAGTTGTCAAACTACTAGATCTAGTGACTTGAAACTTAATAAGATGGAAAGGGATTTTTTTAATTAAATTCCTAAAATGGCTGAAAGGGATGGGAGAGTTAGGTATTTTTCAGGTGTCAATTAAAACACCCGAGTGAAGCCAGGGAAGGCTGTTTTATATCTAACAGTTAAGTTTTCAAGTATGTGAAAGTACCTTACTATATAGGTACGTAATTTATATATGTACTCTTTTATTGCATTAAACAAATTTCAAATTACTAACAACAGAAACAAACACGTCATAGTATATACATACATATTTCTACCCGATTTATTTATTTACGAGTATATTCAAGTGTTTAATTGCATTAAGTAAGCATCGTGTAATATGTTAACTTACAGTGAATTTACAATTTATATATTCTTTTTATACTACTACTAAATACCTATAATATATAAATAGGCAACGACTCGCAACGAATCTGCTGTTTGTCAATAGATTTTTTTTGTTAAGTAACTATTGACGAGTTTATCAATAAAAAAAAATGTTTTTTTTTTTATTTAGATAGGTAAAGACAAAACAGCTCAGTACCTTTTTCTCCTCTGTTTGACAGCCCATTTTGTTTTTTTTTGTTTACTTAGTAGCTATTGCCGACCTTTACTGTAATCCCTCAACGACCGCTGGCACACCTGTGTTACAGTTAACAATTAATTTCTTAGAAATTTAGTTATTTTCTTAGAAATTTAGCTGGAGGAGCAATAAATAATGATTATAGTAAAGTTTTGAACTCACTGAGCTAACTCTAGCTCATATAATTTTATCCTCTATTCAACAAAATCGCTTTTTTTGAACAGGATTATGAAAAATGGATCAGAATTGGCGATAACACTGCCTAACGTTCACTCAAAAATGCGTAACAAACTACTTACGCCCCATCTCCTTTTTGAAGTCCAAAATTTTATTAGAAGGAATAAATTTTATTTTATAATTATTAAACACAGATTTTTTCCGCTACAGAACAGTAATCAAAAATATGTATATGAAAATTGTTTACCTATTGGGTATATCAAAAATGAGTATTTTTACATTTCGACTGCAAAATACAACATTCGTGCACCCATTTTTTAATAAAAATTCAATGTGCAACGTGTAACGTTATAACGCTAAAAAAACAGTCTTTATTCATAATTCATAAATTCTGTTATATATATATATATATATATATATATATATATATATATATATATATATATATATATATATATATATATATATATATTCTGTTATAATATAATTGAGTAGACTAAAATATATGTATATATTAGAGGTTATATAATTAAAACAGGAAAGACGTAACTATTAGATTTCAGAGAACTTCATAACTCAAATCTCATCATTTGTACACAATGTGTGTGGGGCTTTACGTTGCTCCCTCGACGCCGTCGAGACGTAACATGCCGTGACCCAAAATATCAAAGCATTTGATCTATACCGCCTCATAGGGATACGCAATGGGTTAATTAAACATCAATTTGACATTATTACGTGTTCGCTTAGTTCTTTATTACTGTCTTAAATTAACAATACAAAAATGTCCTGTCGACATTAAATTAATAAAAAAATTATTCCATTAACAGGAAATAATTTCACTAGAGTCACTTTTGTGATATAATCTTTTAATTAAAATAATATTTATTATTTAATATAGTACCAATCTATTGCCTAACATACTCATACAGTAAAAAAATATAGCAGAATTGAGCACCTCTTTTTTTTTGATGTCGGTCAAAAAGGTGATTTGTATTCAAATATTATGATTATTATTTTTTCTTGTAGTAATTTATTGTTTGATTTCGTATTATCATTTTTTTTAAATGAATTACCGATTTTGATTATGTTAAAAAAGGTATGTTCGAATTTTTGCATATGATTTATATAGTACTTACATAAATGTATGTATAAAACACAGGTATTTTCTGGCTATGCAAAGGCCCTTATATAATTTTACAATAACAGTTGTAAACTACTTTGTCTACTGTGATATAATTATTTTATTAAAAATAATTTTAGTTATATCATATTTTACAATATTTTCCCTTTAAAAACCAGTTAGTTGAACATATTTTCCCTCTAAATCGTAAAAAATTACATCATAATAGGTACCCTCGTCGTTTACAAAAACTTTAGTCATTTCCGTAACGGCATTCCGTTAGAGGTTATTGAACCGTATCGCGTCGGGAAAATTTACGAACGACCCTTGTAATTAGTGACAATCAAAAGAATTTACAGCTTCTTTTGCAAATTTAACGAGAAAAAGTCCAGCCAACGATTTGGCGCCAGAGAAGTGATTACAGTCTTTAGGTGTTGATGACCTTTTAACGGATTCTCCCGTTATGTTTTTGAACGCAAATTTAATATTTACTGAATAAGAAAAATATTAATAATACCTAACCACTTAAGTCGAACTTAAATATAAGGATTTTATTTATTTATTTATTTAATTAATAAAGTGGCTTTTAATCTGTAATAAGAAGTAGGATTTTGCAACCTCTTTTTATCCCCATTTTCACACCCTTAAAAAAATATTTTTGACCTTCCCAGGATCTCAAACTATCTTCTTACCAAATTTCATCTAAATCGGTCTAGTAGTTTTTGAGTTTATTCGGTACAAACATACAAAAATACAAATCTTTCCCCTTTACAATAGTAGTGTACATTCTAACAGTATTATATTATGTAACTTATCTTCTAACAACAATATATATTATATATGCTAAAGAAAATTAATATAATAATGTAAAACAATAGATGATATTTACATAAAATTTTGTTTTTATGACGGATCTCAAAAAGTAGCAGGTATTTTAAATAAAAGTATCTTTTCGGATTTTTTGGCGGATTTATTAGGATTTTTGGTTCCCGACGTTCCGAATGCTGTACAGCATTCATGGTCACGGGAGACACTGAGGTGTTACATGTCTCGAAGGTATAGTCGTTATAGACAGCCTACCCACAAATAACAAAATGAAAATTTCACCAATTACCTTACAATATTTTTTAACATTAAACATTTTTATAATTTTAATTAGTTTTATAATTGAATATGGAATATTATTTATTTATTTGCTGTTATTATTAAAATTATTACAATTTTAAAATATCAATTAGTAATCTATATTTAGTGTTGCCATTATTATATTTATAGATAGCCATTATTAAATTATTATATTTATAGAAAGTATTAAGGAGCAGGTATTTTATTCGTGAATCGCGTTGTAGCAAAATTCGTGAATCCTTCGGGAGGCTCAGTAGTACCCGGCAATCCAGCCGGGCGCGAAGCTCAGAAACGCACAGGGAGGTGGCCCACTTCGGTGGGCGGCGTACCACACGGGTTGCTCCTGGTACTTCTCTGATAGCAGAGTGGACTGTGGAGCAACCCCATTGTTATTGTGGTCTGCTTCGACAGACCAACCGTCAAAGCGTCGTAGTTGAGTGCGTAAGCGATCCTGCGAGGCCCCATTAAGACGGGGGAAGGCTTTGTTTGTTTTTAGTGGGTAGTATTGGCTTTTCGAGCCGGTGAGTCCCACATAACCACCTGTATGTCTACAGGTGGTATGCGTAAATGCATTTCCTAACATTAAAAAATAATAATATCGTATAGTTTGGCGCAAAAAGTTACTTAAGTAAGCGCTAAAAGTCAGTTAGATTAACTGTCAGTTAGATTACCAGTAAGCTAGATTAACGGCTAGTATGCTTAACTGTCAGTTAATTTTACTAATAGTTTCCTTAACTGTCAGTTAGTTTAACTATTATTACCTAAACCGACAGTTAGTTTAACTGTTAGTTAGTTTAACTGTCAGTAAGTTTAACTGTCATTTTGTATAACTGTCAGTAAGACTAACTGTCAGTTTTATCAACAGCTAGTAAGTTTTACTGTCAGTTATTTTAACTGCCAGTAAGTTAAACTGTCAGTTAGCTTGACTGTCAGTTTGCTTAAGTGCTAGTTTGTATAACTATCAGTTAGTTTAACTGTTAGCTTAATTTACTGTCAGTAACGTTAACTGTCAGTTAGATTTACTGTCAGTGAATTTAACTGTCAGTTAGATTAACAGTAAGCTAGATGAACGGATAGTATGCTTAACTGTCAGTTAGTTTAACTAATAGTTTCCTTAACTGTCAGTTAGGTTACCTATCAGTTACCTTAACTGACAGTTACCTTAACTGTCAGTTAGTTTAACTGTTAGGTAACTGTCAGTAAGTTTAACTGTCAGTTTTATCAACAGTTAGTAAGTTTTACTGTCAGTTATTTTAACTGCCAGTAAGTTAAACTGTCAGTTTGATTAACGGCTAGTACGATTAACTGTCAGTTAATTTAACTAATAGTTTCCTTAATTGTCAGTTAGTTTAAAGTTTGTATAACTGTCAGTTTTATCAACACCTTGTAAGTTTTACTGTCAGTTATTTTAACTGTACGTTAACAGTCAGTTAGATTAATTGTCAGTTAGATTACCAGTAAGCTAGATTAACGGCTAGTATGCTTATCTGTCAGTTTATTTAACTAATAGTTTCCTTAACTGTCAGTTAGTTTAACTGTCAGTTACCTTAACCATCAGTTAGTTTAACCGTCAGTTAGTTTAACTGTTAGTTAGTTTAACTGTCAGTAAGTTTAACTGTCTGTTTGTATAACTTTCAGTAAGACTAACTGTCAGTTTTATCAACAGCTAGTAAGTTTTACTGTCAGTTATTTTAACTGCCAGTAAGTCAAACTGTCAGTTAGCTTGACTATCAGTTTGTTTAACTGTTAGTTTAATTTACTGTCAGTAACGTTAATTGTCAGTTAGATTTACTGTCAGTGAATTTAACTGTCTGTTAGATTAACAGTAAGCTAGATTAATGGCTAGTATGCTTAACTGTCAGTTAGTTTACCTAATTGTTTCCTTAACTGTCAGTTAGTTTACCTGTCAGTTACCTTAACTATCAGTTAGTTTAACTGTCAGTTAACTTAACAGTCAGTTAGTTTAACTGTTAGTAAGATTAACTGTCAGTTTGTATAACTGTCAGTAAGACTAACTGTCAGTTTTCTCAACAGCTAGTAAGTTTTAATGTCAGTTATTTTAACTGCCAGTAAGTTAAACTGTCAGTTTGATTAACTGTCAGTTAGGTTAACTGTCAGTTTGATTAACGACCAGTTTGATTAACGGCTAGAACGATTAACTGTCTGTTAATTTAACCATCAGTTAGTTTAACTGTTAGTTAGTTTAAGTGTCAGTGTAACCTCCAGATAGTTTAACTGTCAATTTGTTTGACTATCAGTTACGTAACTGTCCGTAAGACTAACTGTCAGTTTTATTAACAGCTAGTAAGTTTAACTGTCAGTAATTTTAACTGCCAGTAAGTTAAACTGTCAGTTAGCTTGACTGTCAGTTTGTTTAACTGTTAGTGTGTATAACTATCAGTTAGTTTAACTGTTAGTTTAATTTACTGTCAGTAACGTTAACTGTCAGTTAGATTAATTGTCAGTTAGATTACCAGTAAGCTAGATTAACGGCTAGTATGCTTATCTGTCAGTTTATTTAACTAATAGTTTCCTTAACTGTCAGTTAGTTTAACTGCCAGTTACCTTAACCATCAGTTAGTTTAACCGTCAGTTAGTTTAACTATTAGTTAGTTTAACTGTCAGTAAGATTAACTGTCAGTTTGTATAACTGTCAGTAAGACTAACTGTCAGTTTTATCAACAGCTAGTAAGTTTTACTGTCAGTTATTTTAACTGCCAGTAAGTTAAACTGTCAGTTAGCTTGACTATCAGTTTGTTTAACTGTTAGTTTAATTTACTGTCAGTAACGTTAACTGTCAGTTAGATTTACTGTCAGTGAATTCAACTGTCTGTTAGATTAACAGTAAGCTAGATTAATGGCTAGTATGCTTAACTGTCAGTTAGTTTACCAAATTGTTTCCTTAACTGTCAGTTAGTTTACCTGTCAGTTACCTTAACTGTCAACTGACTAACTAACTAACTGATAATTAAACAAACTACCAGTTAAACAAACTAACAGTTAAACAAACTGACAGTCTAGCTAACTGACAGTTTAACTTACTGGCAGTTAAAATAACTGACAGTTAAACTTACTAGCTGTTAATAAAACTGACAGTTAGTCTTACGGACAGTTACGTAACTGATAGTCAAACAAAGTGACAGTTTAACTATCTGGAGGTTACACTAACTAACACTTAAGCTAACTAACAGTTAAACTAACTGATGGTTAAATTAACTGACAGTTAATGGCACTAGCCGTTAATCAAACTGGTCGTTAATCAAACTGACAGTTATCCTAACTGACAGTTAATCAAACTGACAGTTCAACTTACTGGCAGTTAAAATAACTGACAGTAAAACTTACTAGCTGTTGATAAAACTGACAGTTAGTCTTACCGACAGTTATACAAACTGACAGTTAATCTTACTGACAGTTAAACTAACTAACAGTTAAACTAACTGACGGTTAAACTAACTGATGGTTAAGGTAACTGACAGTTAAACTAACTGACAGTTAAGGAAACTATTGGTTAAATAAACTGACAGATAAGCATACTAGCCGTTAATCTAGCTTACTGGTAATCTAACTGACAATTAATCTAACTGACAGTTAACGTTGCTGACAGTAAATTAAACTAACAGTTAAACTAACTGATAGTTATACACACTAACAGTTAAACAAACTGACAGTCAAGCTAACTGACAGTTTAACTTACTGGCAGTTAAAATTACTGACAGTTAAACTTACTAGCTGTTAATAAAACTGACAGTTAGTCTTACGGACAGTTACGTAACTGATAGTCAAACAAATTGACAGTTAAACTATCTGGAGGTTACACTGACACTTAAACTAACTAACAGTTAAACTAACTGATGGTTAAATTAACTGACAGTTAATCGTACTAGCCGTTAATCAAACTGGTCGTTAATCAAACTGACAGTTAACCTAACTGACAGTTAATCAAACTGACAGTTTAACTTACTGGCAGTTAAAATAACTGACAGTAAAACTTACTAGCTGTTGATAAATCTGACAGTTAGTCTTACTGACAGTTATACAAACTGACAGTTAATCTAACTGACAGTTATACAAACTGACAGTTAATCTTACTGACAGTTAAACTAACTGACGGTTAAGGTAGCTGACAGTTAAACTAACTGACAGTTAAGGGAACTATTAGTTAAATTAACTAACAGTTAATCGTACAAGCAGTTAAACAAACTGGCAGTTAATCTAACTGACAGTTAACCTAACTGACAGTTAATCAAACTGACAGTTTAACTTACTAGCAGTTAACATAACTGACAGTTAAACGGACTAGCTGTTGATAAAACTGACAGTTAGTCTTACTGACAGTTATACAAACTGACAGTTAAACTTACTGACAGTTAAACTAACAGTTGAACTAACTGACAGTTAAGGTAACTGACAGGTAAACTAACTGACAGTTAAGGAAACTGTTAGGTAAACTAACTGACAGTTAAGCATACTAGCCGTTAATCTAGCTTACTGTTAATCTAACAGACAGTTAAATTCACTGACAGTAAATCTAACTGACAGTTAACGTTACTGACAGTAAATTAAACTAACAGTTAAACTAACTGATAGTTATACACACTAACAGTTAAACAAACTGACAGTCAAGCTAACTGACAGTTAAACTTACTGGCAGTTAAAATAACTGACAGTTAAACTTACTAGCTGTTAATAAAACTGACAGTTAGTCTTACGGACAGTTATACAAACTGACAGTTAATCTTACTGACAGTTATACAAACTGACAGTTAATCTTACTGACAGTTAAACTTACTAGCTGTTAATAAAACTGACAGTTAGTCTTACGGACAGTTACGTAACTGATAGTCAAACAAAGTGACAGTTTAACTATCTGGAGGTTACACTAACTAACACTTAAACTAACTAACAGTTAAGCTAACTGATGGTTAAATTAACTGACAGTTAATCGTACTAGCCGTTAATCAAACTGGCAGTTAATCTAACTGACAGTTAATCTAAAAATCTTAACTGTCAGTTAGTTTAACTGTCAGTTTGTGTAACTGTCAGTAAGACTAACTGTCAGTTTTCTCAACAGCTAGTAAGTTTTACTGTCAGTTAGCTTGTCTGCCAGTTTGTTTAACTGTTAGTGTGTATATCTATCAGTTAGTTTAACTGTTAGTTTAATTTACTGTCAGTAACGTTGACTGTCAGTTAAATTAACTGTCAGTTAGCTTTCCTGTCAGTTACCTTAACTGTCAGTTAGTTTAACTGTTAGTTAACTGTCAGTAAGATAAACTGTCAGTTTTATCAACAGCTAGTAAGTTTTACTGTCAGTTATTTCAATTGCCAGTAAGTTAAACTGTCAGTTAGCTTGACTGTCAGTTTGTGTAACTGTTAGTTTGTATAACTATCAGTTAGTTTAACTGTTAGTTTAATTTACTGTCAGTAATGTCAAGGTCACTAGTCACTACTATCAAGCAAATTTCTTGATGGATATAATAAGATGATAAAACAATGGAAATTGTTGTCTTTACGAATTAATTAATACATATAGCAGCTGTAGGGTTTATTTTTATTTATCTCTAGTTTATTTGAACGCGCTAATCTCCATAACTCCTACAATCACTTCAATTTGAATAATTACATAAATCTACCCTTAAGAGCCCAGAAATTATACATAATTCAATTACATCAGCAGACTCGAAGGCAAACGCTAGTGTAATATAATTATATTCAAATCATATTTCTTAGTAATAATAAATTCCAATCTTTTCACCAATATAATAAAGCAAGTAGCAGTGACTCTCCAGTGTCCAACAGGGCAGGTAATTTCAAGAGGCAAACACTTTAGGAAGCCAGCCGCATTAAATTGTCATTAAGTAAAAGCCAGGTAGCGGTAGGTATTATTTAATTAGGGATCACCTGTTACACAGATGAAAATATATAGTGTTTACTCTATGTTCTTAATTTGTAAACGAGGAAATTTAACTTACTACACCTATCACATTTATTGGCACGTTTTATACAAAAAAAAAAAAGATATACATATTATGTACTACTCTAGTATGTAATATATTTATTATCGAATAATGTAGCATTACATAAATCTCGGGGATTTTTAATGTTATATACTTCAAAAAAATATGTTAACTTTTAATGATTATACTCATAAAGGAAAAAAAATATTTAAATTCTGTATTTTATGGATATAAAACACACCCATAAAATACAAAGCTTAATATATATGTAAGTGTTATTGGAGTTAACTGAAGATAATTAAAATATACTATTATTATTGCGAAAGCTTAGTTTCATGTATGAATGAGGATGGATTTGAATGAAATTTTAGTATACATAGACTTTGACCTAGAGTAACACATAAATAAGTTTTTTCATTGTTTGACACCCTAGGGACGCATTGGAGCGTAGTGAGTGTCGCTAGTATAATATAAAAATTATAGGAAAATTATAGAAATGTTGACAAAATGGATATTTTCATGGCATTTTTTGTATATTATCTTCAAAAATATTAATGTCGATTATAGCTCATACAAAAGGGAATTATAAATAATAGTAATAAACATTATTATCGATACAGAGGCCGAATCTATAGTTTTTTAGAATTTTTGTCTGCCTGTCTGTCTGTTACCGCAACACAGAAAAACGACTGGAGGGATTTTGATGAAATTTGGTATTTTGATAGGTGGTTATCCGAGTCAACATATAGGATACTTTTTACCGCGGTGAAATGTCTCATTTCTGAGAAAAAATACAAAAACTGCAATGCAAAGAGTATACTAATATGTAAAACGCGGGCGGAGCCGCGGGCAATGCTAGTATAATACTATATAAGGTCAGTTTAATTTAGAACTCTTACCTTACATACAACTAGACTTTAAAAGCTATTTATAACTATTTATAGCATATTTGTTGAAGATTTATTTCGTTCGATTAAATATAAAGTATGAAGTCAAATTCCAGGTCACTTATGCAGAAGCTTATTGAAAGCATGTGAACCTTTCCAATGAAAATGCTTTCTTTGAAAATGTTTTCTTGCAAAACATCACGAGCAGCTTGGCATTTTAAAACTTCAACTTATGATTGAAATATTGCAAGTTAGCATGAACTGAAGCAGTAAGAAAATTATATCGGTCAAGAATATGAGTTAGGTGTGTTCTATATTGTTTTTTCTTATAACGTCTTGGAATAGATTTTAAAACATTTTTTTTAAATGAGTGTGCGTTTCTTTTATAACTTTCATTGATGTCTACTTATTTTTAACTAAAAAAAGTCTACAACAAAAATCTTCTTCAAAATCACTTAAAAGTTATTGGTTCAACATAAACGTTTACAAAATAGGAAATACTTTTTTTTAGTAAAATTAAAAGAGTATTTAATTTTTATTGATTAAGACTAATAAATTCTTAAAAAAAAAAACAAAAAAAAAACAAAAACACAAAAAAAAAACTTAACCCGTAAATCTTAAAATAACAATTTATTTAATTACCAAAAATATTTCATAATATCTCTATGAAAGTTATTATATGAGTATCATCTGAAAATTTAAGTCGTCGGAGATACCAGAAGGGGTGCAGAATTGATGAATCACCGATGACCCCACCCACCACGGGTAGGTTATTCGATACCGCTGTGAGCTAATGCAAAAATTGTGTGATGTCAATAATTGTAGTATAGTATTAAACTACAAACAAAATATTTATACAGGAATATAATACCTTAAAGTATTTGAAATCAGTCCCTTAATTTCTATTTTAACCCATTGGCACCCCCTGTATTATGAAAATCTTTATTAGCTCACCATCGTACTATAACGTTTTCTAAGCAAACTTTCAGAAGTTTAAAGTTATGTATCTTTTAACTAGTTTAATATTAATTTCTCGATAGATTAAGTTTGCTACAGAAGCAATTGTCAAAGAATATTTTGATTAAGAATATTTCAATAAAAAAAACACTCGCAGAAAATGTAAAACGCGTACTGATTGCATCGTCTTACTGAAGTCTATTGGCACTTTTATATCAACAACGTTATAACTCAATACAAAAAATATCTCAAAATTAATATTACAGTTAAAATGTTCTTTTTTCAAACTATTTATTAAAATGAACTCACTTATATTTTTTCGCAGATTTATTTTGATTATTGGTTCCCGACGTTTCGAATGCTTTACGGCAATCATGATTACAGGACAGATTCTCTCCCATTACCATGATTGCTGTAAACATTCGAAAAAATCTGAAAATTATAGAATCCTAATTTTAAAATGTCAAATATTCACGTAAATATAAGAAAGTATTACTATATTAAATTAACATCTTATCTACATAACATATCATCTAACAGTATAAAATATAAAAAAAAACAAGTTAAAAGAAAATTGGTAAAAGAAAGTTTTCAATAAACTATAAATTATAAACTGCTCCACTTAGGACCGTACATGATAATAAGTTAGAGTAATATCTTTTGTAATATGAAAATGTAAAATCTAGCTTAGTTTTCATGTTCCAGGAGCTTGTCCTATCAGCATTTAATTCACTTAGTGGCGCCCGAAGGGTATGAGGCAACGTATATGGGATGATTCGATTAGGATTCATTTCATGCATTACGTATGCATTTTATAATATATAGCGATTGGTTCAATATGTGCATTGATGGGAGATTTGATGCAAATAGCTCATGATCTAGTAACTTTGTTACATAATGTCATATATTAGCGATCTATTAATTAATTTAAAAGGAATAGGTTACGTATTGAAAGTTTTTTTTTATTTACAAACGTAGTAGAGGCACAAAAAATTTGGTAGTAAATATTTTTCTTATTTTTCTTCTGTTCCGCCCGAAAAGTTTAATTATCTATACATAATATAATAAAAAGTCAAAAAGTGGAGGTCGAATGTTTTTACATAGAAAAAAAAAAATGCTAACAACCGAGTCATGAGGATATAAGAAAAAAATAAATAAAGCCAATAATTTTTTTTCAAAAATTTTTGTTTCTCCGTCTGTTTGTACGGGGTAATCTCCGAAAATGTTGGACGATTTAAATGAAATTTTGCATGGTGGAACCTTTGTTTTTGTTTGACTAGAGGCGATCCCGAGCGAAGCGAGGGTGATCCGCTAGTTTTATTATATGTATAGATAGATGTCATCGACCAATCGACACGTGGTATTCTAGTGCGTGTGTTTCAGCTCTCCATTGTTCATGTTTTGTTACTCAATAATTGTTATTCTCTCTAAGTAACAAAATAGATACAAATATACTCTTTAATCTAATATTGTTAGATTAAGAAGTAGGTACATTAATTGTATCCATTTTGTATTTTGTTACTATGAATTAAATGAGTAAATAAACAAATATTCACCGTATTTTCTATGAACAAAATAAATAGAACGTAACAAAAATTCCTAAAAGACATAGGTAATCGAATTAAATCAAATTAAAAAACAGCTTAAAATCGGAAACGAATTAAATATTTGTACCTTTTTACAAATAAAGTGTTAAAATCGGCCTAACAAAATAAAAACGACGGCTTGAATCACTAACGAAGCCCTTTGTTTCTAAATACAGTACACTTTTAAAAATACTCGTAAAACTGTATGTAACGCGACATAAAAATAAGCAACATATAAAATCTATTAAAACGTGTTATTTAATGTTCTTATTTTTAAATAGACTAATATTATAAATGCAAAAATTTGTCATATTTGTGTCTACCGTGTGTGTCCTATTACATCATCTATGTACTAATATTATAAAGAGGTAAAGTTTGTGAGTTTGTCAGTTCGTGACGTTGTAGCGGATAATCTTTGGATTTAGATGAAATTTGGTAAGAAGATAGTTTGAGACCCTGTAAAAAGTAGCCTATGTGTTATTCCAGACTATAATCTATCTCTGTGCCAAATTTCTTGCGTGAGAGAGTAACAAACATCCATACTTACAAATTTAACATTTATAATATCTATACAGTAGATGTAAAATATAAAATAAATTATGGAAATGACAAAATAGGCTATATTTCAATGAAATATTGTACCTGTAATGTACTGTACGTATACTAAGCGCAAAAAAAACAAGCAAACAAAGGTAACGTTTTATATGGCAAGAGGTATAACTTAAAACACAGTTTTTTACATGGTTTTCTATGCAATTAGGTATTTATTTTTTTCTTTTTTTATTAATAGGAAATTACTATGGAAAAGAAGAGACGATTCATTTCAGATGGTTTGCAACTAGATTAAAATATTATTTTTACTTGAATCATATTTTAAGTTTCAAAATTTTCTAAGTTACGATCCAATATTTCAGGACATAATAATATGAAGAGAGCAAATATCATAAAGCAGACATTATATCAAAATAAATCGAAGTCCCATTGAGAGTGCTTAGAAAACACATTTTATACGAGTGTCTGGCTAAGTGGCTATCTTAGACCACGGCCAGAGTACTGTTGTGGACTCACGGTAATGATATTTACTTAGCTTTAACTCAAAAATTAAAAATGACTTATCTACCATTATATGTTATAGAAAATTCAACTTTAGAGACTAGGTATATAGCTGTTTTTCTTATAACAATATATTATAGGCCATCACCGCACTACGCTATACTTTAAGATTTCTTGTAGGGAACTCTACAATTTAGTTGTTTGAAATTCATTTTGACGTAGAAAGTTTGAAGGATTAAATAAAAGTTTAATGCCGCAGATTGGCGCTGACGTAGAAATATATTACCTTTAAATATTGTTAGCATAAGTTGGCAAAACTTGCGGTTCTTTAAAATTTAATTTTCAAATAACTTAAGATAGTTTGCATTTTCATAATATAAATATAAATCTAAGTTATGAGCGTTGATATTATACTGTGAAAAACTTAATTATTTACAAATGACTCTTTTATAGTATTTTTGACCGATTCTACAAAAAAGAGTCGTTAAATTGTTGTTTTGTATATACATATTATGTTCTGGATATATTTGCAAATTTTAAACTACATTTTACAGTCTCTTTTGTTGTACTGTTATTTAACGTGATCAAGTCCATCTTCTACTAAGTAATAGACATTACCAATTTACTACCAAAAATTCATACTTCATGAACACAAAGAAACTTCATTAACACTGTTTTAGATTTACAATTTACATTTATTATTTACATTCTTTCGGATTAGATCGCGGTTTCATCATAAGAATGTCGATCAATCAAAATAGAACCATAGAATATACCATATAAATGTCAATAGCAAAACTATTACAATATATATATATATATATATATATATATATATATATATATATATATATATATATATATATATATACCAATTTCTATGATCTTTGATATGTCTCCGCCCCGAATAGCAAAATAACAAAAAAAATTTTAAATTTATTTAATTAACCCTAGCTAATAACTTTTTATATCTATTTAAAACGTAACTAGGGACAAACCCGAGCGAAGCCAGGGTAAGCCGCTAGTTTTACATAAAATAAAACCGTTAAAGCTGACTTAAATAAAGGTTATAACAGATGGATAGGCTTATTTAAAAACTACAATTACGCCATTATAAGGCGGAATAGCTTTTAACGGTTTCCGTGAAACGGATTGACATGGTTAAGTATAAAATATTCCATGCTTTGACAAATTCAAATAGAATATTAAAGTAAAAGATGACGAGAAAATTACTATAAAAATACCCAATCATCATAATTTTTAAATAACACGGGACAATGTTTACTTTCTTTTTTCATTAATATTGTAATTTCATAAATATTGTAAAACATATTTCATTTGTCTTCTAATATAAAAATGTATTTATATAAAAATATTGTTTGTATAAACATAAAAATAATACAATTAACTAAATTTTTTTTTTTACTTTTATTTATTATAGGCCAATGATATGTAAGTCTTCAACTTATAAAAAAAACATTCAATTTTTTTTTTAAATTACATTGCAATCCGTAGTAATATTATAAATGTGAAAGTTTGTGAGGATGGATAGATGGATGTTTGTTACTCAATCACGCCAGAACGGCTGAACGGATCTGGATTAAATTTGGCACAGAGATAGAGATAGAGAGATCATAGGTTACTGATTAGGTTTTTATCCCGGAAAAATGTACAGTTCCCGTAGGATAAATTTGTTTTTGTCTAGGGACGAACCCAAAGCAAAGCGAGGGTGAGTCGCTAGTCTTACAATAAGTTGAAATTGTTGCGTAACTTTTATATTTGAAAAAGATATTTAAAGTTTCATAATTGAATTTAAGTAACATTACTTGTATTGCTTTATTAACAAACTTGGAAACTCATAATTATTCACAGCCGTCATCTTTAAGTAAGTCTAAAAGCGTTTTCATTTATTTGAACATGATTACTTGGGATGAGGTTTAAGTTTTGAGATGTATAATTTATTAGAACCTCAATTTTGTTTATACAAAATATTAAACTTATAATAATAGCAACTTAGGTGCTTTTTACTTGTAATATTACAAACAGTATTATAAAAAAACCACCTTTTGGTAAGTTTTATTACAGCCAGTTATAGCCTAAATTATGTTACTCAAGGTCATAATTTCTCTATTTCATCCATATTCAACCAGGTATTGCTACGTAAAACACACTTACACACTACACAGAAAATATACAATCGCACTTATAATAGAAGGGACAAAAGAATTATTTAAAAATATATAATTAAATGCGTGTTTTTGCATAATAAATTGATAAATTAGAATTTATACTATTATATCTTTAAGTTATTAATACATAGTTTTAGTATCATTATAACAGGATAATTGGTAAGCTGTGGTTTCAAGTCGTGCATAGAGTATTCCGTATACCTATCAAGTAATATAATTCGACCTTGATGCCTGTCTTTAACTCGCTCTTGGCTAATTTTTATGATTTTCTGAATAATACCTGTTAGTATAGTAATGGGGAATGACGAAATTTTAAACTAATCAATATATTAACGATCGATATGATAAACTTATTAGTTAATTTATTTTTTCGTTATTTAAGCAGCTAAAGTAAATAATAATAACATAGTGTCTGTAAGAGACCCGTGCGCTAAATTTACCTTAAATTGAATTATTTTTCATGTAATGATGTCTCATGTGTCATTATGTCAAAATATAACATAAAAGCTAACCTAAAAATAGCGTATTTAAAACCCGAATTTACTAACTTGGTCACCGCTGGAACCCATACAAGTTGGTCTTATAAAGTTTTTCTAAATGTATTAATTTATGACTAATTTTCAACCCTGTAACTCCGGGCTCCAGTTTGTATAGGGGATGGTTTTGTCATTTAACGCTTTGCGCATTAGCCCTAAAGCTTGTCAAAAAAGAGTTAGACTTATATGAAGTACCTATATTCTTATGAAATGAGAATTTAAAGATTTCCGTCATACTTTTTCGTGAGTAAGAATCTACAGTAGTTATCATCATAAAAATTTTTTGTGCATATAACCCCAGTACTAAAAAGTAAAATATATAATATCATCTATATCTACGAGCATAATATAAAAATGAATCGTTGAATGTGTTGGTAAGCGCAAATCTCGAGAGCAACTGAACCGATTTCGCTAAATCTTTTTTATAATATTCCTTGAAGTACGAGGATGGTTCTTACGGAGAGAAAAATTTAAAAAAAATGCCTGATAAAGTCTAAAAACAACACTTTTCTATACTCCCATACAAAAGATTCGTAATAATACTTAAAAGTCAATTTGAACTTTAATACCATAATATAAAGTTTAAGTGTTAGTAGAGAGGTTCCGGGAAGGCAAAACATTGATGAATTGAGTGACATTAGAATCATATAAATATTAATGTCAATATTTGTCAATATTATTAACAAAAAAAATTATATGGCTAATAACTATTTATATCTATTTAAAACGTACCTAGCGACAAACCCGAGCGAAGCGAGGGTGAGCCGCTAGTATATATATAAAACAAAGTCGGGTTTGTTACAATACTTATTACTCGAGAACTGCTGGACCGATTTTTATGATATTTGTTTTGTTGGATATTTCTTCAACCCGAATAACAGAATAACTATTAAAACAACGGAAAAGTCACGAAAAAAAACCATTATTATCCATACAAAACGTCAAAACGTAGCTAGGGACGAACCTGAGCGAAGCGAGGCTGAGGTGCTAGTATATCATAAAGAATTATTTAGTTTACGCAAACAATATTATTAAACTCATGTACGTATATATGCCTAAAATATGGAGGCTCACCAAACTTTTCACTGTCTTTACATGCAACTTTGTGTATCATAAGCAGATGTGAAACACACTTGCCGCCTTGTTTTTTAGCATTTTCCACATCCCCAATGCTAATATGGTTAAACCTTTTAACAAAACTCGCAAACTTGGCGATATTCTCAAAAACTGTTTTTAATATGTAAACAGACTTACCATATAACTTGTAAAGTAATGGAAAAAATGAAAATAGCTTGGTTGATAGAGATAAGTAGATTTTTCTGTAGGCTTTATTAAGACCTACAATTTTCTAGGATATTGTTTTAATGTATCTCTTAAGATTAAGCCAGCGTTAGATATATAAATTTCTAAGGATGACTCAATAAAACCAGTTATTATGTTCTTCCGTTCAAATGAAAAAAAATGTAATAAAAGGTATTCTAAATATTGAACCGAGTAATAAATTAACACTACAAAAAAATTTGTTAAAATGGGTTCAGTACTTTTTGCGTGAAATGCGCGCATCGATTCCGCTAAGTTACTATTTTATATATATATATATATATATATATATATATATATATATATATATATATATATATATATATATATATATATATATATATATATAGATAATTCTAATAAAAAAATGTAATAATATAGTGTAATATTACCCTACCCTACCCTATTCTAAGTACAAAGCACAATTTTAAAAGTTTATTTGAACGTAATTTTATTGGACGGTTTCATTTTACGCAATATCGAGTATTCAGAGTCCTTTGAAACTACTTCGAGTGTTAAATTTGCGTTCATTCCATTTACTTTCTGCTTAATGAAATTTTCAATACAGTGGGCAGTTATGATGAATTATTAAAAAATGTTAATCGTCTAAAATTGTTATTTCGGTCACGAAAGACAAATTAAGAAAAGTTACTGAAATGTAGTTCGGAATTCGTTATGCTTTTATTCATCTCAGATAAATAAAATTGAAGTGTCTGTTTGTAATGTCAAAATAACAGCTGTGAACATGCAGTATTTATTATATACAATATAATGTATAAAAAAACTCTCTTTTTGTCTGTTTGTTCCACTTTTAAAAGGACATTCAGTGACAGTCAGATGTCAAAAAAATTAAAACCCATGAAATAACTTTTTATTTTTGCCTAAACGAAATGAGGATAAATCCCTAGTATTTAATATTTTTGCTTTTTCATCTTAGTATATATAAATACAGATGACATACTACAAGTTTTAATCGTATTCGTAATTGAAAACTTTTTTTTATATCTAATTCATTTTCTTTTTCCAGTAATCTTCGTTTCTCAGAACGTTTTTCTTAATTAGTTTTACTTTTAGTTCTGTAAGTAAACATTTTGAATCCTCTACTATCCTTTTGTTTGTACGTTTGATGTTTATACCGTGAAACATGCCAACTTTGCCTCTAGATGTATCTTTGCCCAAAATACAATTTAAAGGAAAATCCGTTTCTGTAGAAAAGTATCCTTGCATTATGGCAACATTGATAACTTTAGTAGAAAATAGGTTTTACATGTGACATCACTGAGTATCGCGTTTTTAGTTAGTTTCGTACAGTGTCGTGTTGCGACTCGTTGAGTGTGGTGCGTAGTTTTGCGGGCAAAATTTTGGAGACATTTTAAAGTGAATTTCGACTCATGGCGAAAACAAAGGTTAGTTTGCATAATTGTATATTAAAGGAAAAGAATTGCAGAGTATTTTAATTATAGTTTCGGTAATGAAGATATATTACAAAACGAAAGTTATGATGATGGGCAAAGTTACCTAGTATTATTTCGACTTAAGAATGACAACTTTGCCCGAGTTCGAAAAAGCCTTAGGGTTGTCGCTTACACGTGAGTAGAGTTTTGGTATGATTGTGCGAGTTTTTCGTGTATTTACGTAAGTTTGTACTTTTGCAGTATCATCGTAGCTTTTGTTTTTCTGTATACATATAAAATTTGTTATTAAATAAATAAATTTCATTTCAATTTCAATGGAAGCTAGCTATTATTATGTTATTCAAAATATTATAAATTTTATTTCATTCAATTTATTATTTTAAATTTCAGAAAAACAAACACAAATCTCGAATCCGAGAAAGAAAGTCAAGACGTATAATAGGTTCTAGAATGTACAAAAATTACTCCGAAGAAATGCTAAAAATAGCATGCGAAGTAGTTGAGTCAAAAAAAATTACTTCCAGAGATGCTGAACGACAATTTGGTATTCCAAGACGAACGATAATGAACAAAATAAAAAAAAAACATATAAAGTCTGTTGGACATCCTACCGTTTTAACTGCTGAAGAAGAGAAAAATATTTTAAGGGTTTTACAAGTTTCTGCTGAATATGGATCTCCGCTTACTAAAGTGGACCTAAAGCTATTGGTTCACGAATATATGAAAAAAAATTCTCAAGACCACAAATTTAAGAATCAAATTCCCGGTGATGCATGGGTCCAAGGCTTTTTGGCAAGGCATAGTGATGAATTAACTGTGAGAACTACTCAAAATATTTCAAAGGCAAGAGCTGAAAAAGGAGCCCAAGAAATAGCAGAATATTTTGAAAATTTAAGCACAACGTTAAAACACATACCAGCAGAAAATATAATCAATCTCGATGAAACAAACCTGTCGGACGATCCAGGTTCTTCCAAGTGCATTTTTCGGAGGGGAGTAAAGTATCCGGAAAGAACTGTCAATTCCACCAAAGGAAACATATCTCTTATGTTTACCGCCACCGCGAGCGGTAAATGTTTGCCTTTGTATGTTGTCTACAAAGCAATAAACCTGTACAGCGAATGGACCAGTGGAGGGCCGCCAGGAACCAGGTACAATTGTACGAAATCAGGGTGGTTTGACAGCGCCATGTTTGAAAGATTATTTTGAAAAAATAATACTTCCATGGGCGCAAGAGACACCTGGTACTAAAGTAGTAATTTGTGATAACCTGTCAAGTCATTTAAACGTTAAAGTTGTGGAGATGTGTGAACAAAATAGAATCAACTTGGTATTTATCCCTCCGAGATCAACACACCTCACCCAGCCCCTTGATGTGGCATTTTTTGCGCCTTTGAAAAAAGCCTGGCGTAAAATTTTATAACAATACAAGCTTAGGAACCCAAACCAAATAACATTAAATAAAAAACACTTTCCTAAATTGCTTAGTGAGTTAATTGAAGCCATTAAACTGAAGGAGGCAAAGAACTTAAAAAGTGGATTTAAAGCATCGGGAATATATCCAATTAATCCACGAGAAGTTCTAAAAAAGATACCAGACATGCAAGAAGAAATATTATCATATGGAATAGATCAAACACTGATCGATTACTTGAAGGAAACGAGAGCATCAAAGCCAATGCAAGTAAAAAGAAATAAAAAAATTCATTACGAGCCGGGAAAATCTGTGTCTGTTTCTGATTTCAATATTGAGTCTGCCAAAGATGCACTCATAAGTAGCCCGAAACAGAAAATTAAACCAAAAAAGAAATTCTTTGGCGTGGCAAAAGTGAATAGAAAAAACGAGACAGCCGTGGTTTTGGATGAACAAACTGGCATGTTTATTGAAACTGATCCAAATAATGATATAACAAAAAGGTGTGAAGGCTTCTATTTGGAAAACAATTTTAGTAATTCTGATAATCAGCATAGTTTCACTCCTGAGAGTCTCAGCAAAATTTGTATAAATTTGATTAATTTTAATTTAGGTAAATCAAAACCAAAAGTAACAACATCGTCGCAAAACTATTCATTCTTGAAAGCTTCCTCCAGTATCAGCAATAAATACACTCAAAGATCCTTGAAAAATGGTCATAATAAAATAAATATACTATCCAATGTGATCATTAAACCAGCAACGCAAACATCAGATGTCCGTACTTTAAATGAAATTTCGAATAAAATTGAAAATATTTCGTTTACGGCCACGCTTAAAAGTGAATTACCAGAATGCCTGCAAGAGAATAAAAATGTAAGAATAAGGAAGAAAGTTAATAGAAAAGACAATATAAAAAATAATTCAAAAACAAAAAAAAACAGCTAGAAACTGTACTTCAGTAAAAAAAAAGAAGGAAGAATCAATCATATAGTGACTCAAGCTCGATATCAACGGATACTGAAGTAGTTACAATCGATACAGATAATTCAGACTATGAAACAGTGCAGGATTATTACATAGCCGAATGTTTAAGGGAACAAGAAGAAGAAAAAGAAAATTTTGAATTAGATTATGTCCCATTTGGTCTACATGATATTGAATACTGCACTGAAAACCAAAAGATATTAAAAGAAAGTGATTGGATTATAGCTCGGTTCAGTACCAAAAAGAGTATTAAGCATTTTGTTGGTAAGGTTTTACATGATAATGATTCAAAACTTACAGTTAAGTTTGTTCGAAAAGTTAAAGAATCTACATTTATAAAGGGAACCACTTTTACATATCCAATAATTGATGACATTTGCACCATCCAACATTTAGATGATATTATCACAGTATTGCCTGAGCCCGAAATAACCCGGCGTGGCCATATCATATTTTATTTCGATTTTAGTAATTATAACATACAATAAAGTGCAATAAATCCAGCAACTATACTTGAAACAGCGTGATTTTTAGATTTAGAAAAAATGTCTGATTTCCAAAGATTAATTTAATTAAAATAAGAAACGTTTTCTTTTTCGTAATTGTGAAAAATCTTTTGTGTTCTATGATTTTTTTGATTTAAAATTTTATACTATATTGCAAAGAATAATTTAACTAAAATAAGAAATCAATGCATGTTACATAATTTTGATTAGGTAAATAGAGAAAGCTTAAATAATTTTTAGTAAACTAAATAACTACCTTTAAGCACTGAAAATCCTTCACTTTAACACAGTTGATTCCTATTAACATAATATTAATAATTAACATAATATTAATAAAACCGTTACTGCAAGGTAGACTCACTCACTCTGAAAACTTTGATATCTGATCATTAATTTTAGGTACTAATCTTACATTGGAACTTGTTTTTTTATAAATGCAAAATATTCTTGTTATTTGCGAATTTCGAATTACTTTATACTAATAAAATAGAAAATAAATTTATTCAAATTATTTTCAAAATGGCCTACTAAAATTTTCGTACCAGTATATACTCGTACTTACCTTTAGTTCTTCACTGATTAAAAGAAAAATAAACATGTTTATCACTATTTATAAGTTTTTATTGCCTCGTTTTGTACGTTGATTGATCTCAATATTGGTGTTTATAACATAATTTATTAATATTTCAGCCCTTTGTTAATTTTTTACTATCTTTAACGAAAAAATAAACATTCTACTTAAAACTCTGTTTTATTTAATATGTTTAATTCCTGTAACTCCTTAAAAGTATTTGCTCAAATGTGACAGCCCTATCATATTGATGTCACAATTTTTGTCTAGTATGGGAAAGATAAAAAATGATAGGGTAACATTGCCAACTAGTTTCAAGGGAAAAGTTGCATTCGTATCGGTAAGACTTTTAAATTCAACGCCTTCATTACCCTAATCCTTTAACTAGTTCCTATATCATTGGCATAGAGGCTAAATTTTCATCAAAAAACCACGTGGGCAATGTTGGCTAAAAGTCTAGATAACTTTGCCCGCTATCGACATCACTGAAATGTTCGAATAAATGTCGACTTTTAAAAAAAATACTTAGCCAATCTATGCATATGATGCCAGAGTTGCATCAAATAAAAAAAATACCTAGGCACCTGTAGAAAAAACATAAGATATTTCATTTTTTTTTTAAAAAGCGGGCAAAGTTGGCATGTTTCACGGTACGTATTTATTTGTCAACGTCATGTTCACATCTTGCAGATGTACGTATTTATGTATGTACATTTTATATATAATATTCAAGAAAGTGACATAATAATATGTTATACCATGTACAAATGCTCGGGTTCATCCCTAGTTACATTTTAACGCTTAGTATAGATTTCTCAGAGATGAGATATTTTCCCGCTGTAAAAATTATCTTATATGTTGACCCGGATAACCAACTATGAACAACATTATACCAAATTTCATCAAAATTTGTCCAGTGGTTTTCTCGTGATACGGTCACAGACAGACAGAAACAGACAGATTAAAATTCTAAAAGCTATAGATTCGGCCTCTGTGTCGATAATAATGATTTCAAAAAATGTTTAATTTACAGATTCGACTAAGTTAGAATTTTATTATATTATAGATTACAAAGTGAATTATATAGAGTGAATTATGTAGTGTAATTATAAAGTAAATAAATTCTATTAAAAATCTAAAATATCATCAAAACTATTCTAATACAGAAATAGTAAAACGCCAGTTTATGAATCCATAACACAAAAGGTTGTCGCATAACACCACTATGGAACAACTTAAATGGTTTTAAGATGTAATTGTTGGTATTTAATGTAAAGGAAAAGCCACAATAAACGCCAATTCTCCCATCCTTTGGCTAAAATATTAAAATCTCATAATATGGTAATATCGGCCCATGTCTCGAGGGCACATTTCCCATTTATTAAAAACGAGTACCAATGTACTAGCACCCCTGATTGTCTCAGCCTCGGGCCATCGATCTCCCAGAAGATTGGAAAACAAAGATATTACCAATTTTTATCATTACCGGTGAGATCGTCTGGAATATTGAATGGTTATTGAGTTGACTTCATTTCATTTATTTTGTGATTATTCAAAACTAGCTTTTGACTGCGGGTTTGCCTTTTAAAAAAAACGAGTGCGTGTAACCTTTACGCGCGGTTAAGTATAAATTCTTTGGCGCTGTAGCAGATATCACAATTAAATTAAAAGTTAAAACAAATCGAAATATACATACCTATATTATTAATAATAAATATATATTTTTATGAATAATAATAATTATTATAAAAATATAAACATAATATTAAAAAAATACGCATCGTGTAAATACATATGTATGTAAGTACATAAATAAGCATCATGGTTCAGCGGCTAAGTCGCAAGATTGACACTCATAGGTTTTTTCTTTTTGTATTTTTTTTAAAGAAAATTGTACGTTCTGGCCAAAAACTCCGAGCGAAGCTCGGTAGCCCAGGTACTTAATATTTAATATTGATATCCAAAAATATAATTTCATTCTTTACACCCCTACAAATATGTATACTAAGTTTGTAATTTTCCCAAAGGCCACAGACATAATTTTTATGTAGGAAAAGACTGTTGTTTGTTTTAAATTATCAATAAAATCTCCTTAAAGGACGTCGAGGGTTTGTACATTTTCCTTGCTTACCCTCTACAAAATATAACGTATATATTTATTCAAAGTTAGCCCAAGCAAAGTACGCGTGGTGTCATGTAAATTAAACTGGTATACACAAATTTGGTATAAGAAGGGTCTACTGTAATTAATCACATGGCTCTCTCACCGTGCGTTACAAGAGACAATAATACGTTACGCTACAGTATAAATGGTTATGTGATGCTAGTGTTTTTCCGCAGCTTTGCCTGCGTATTTCTATTACATGTATACTAATATATATTTATAAATTACTAGCATTGCCCGCGGCTCCGCCCGCATTTAGATACCAAAAACCAAATTCTTAGGTTTAACATATTAGTATACTCTTACCTTGCAGTTTTTGTATTTTTTCTCAGAAATAAGATATTTTCCCGCGGTAAAAAGTATCCTATATGTTGACCCGGATAACCAGCTATCACCATACAAAATTTCATGAATATCCCTATAGTGGTTTTTCCGTGATGCGCTAACAGACAGAGAGACAGACAGACAAAAATTCTAAAAAGTATATATTCGGCCTCTGTATCGATAATAATGTCTATTTTAGTAAGATTTTCCAAAAAATATTTAATGTACAGATTCGGCTTAGTTACAATTTTATTATATGTGTATGTTATTCTAATGTATAAGCTATGTTACTATGAAGTTTCATTAAAATTTGTTCTTTAGTTTTATTTCTGGAAGAGTAACAAAAATCCATACATTCATCATACATGGGTGCACCCATCTTTAGCAACTATCTTGTCTATATACATAAATGAAGTCGGGTTTGTTACAACACTTATAACTCGACAACGGCTGGACCGATTTTTATGATGTTTGTTTTATTGGATATGTCTTTACCCCGAATAACTATTAAAAGAGAATAACTATTAAAACATCGGAAAAATTCACGAAAAAAAGAAAAATAAACTATTCTATACTCGTACTAAGCGTCAAAACGTACCTAGGGAAGAACCTAAGCGAATCGAGAGTGAGTCGCTAGTTTATAATATATGTATGTATGCTGCACTCATGATGGCGAAGAATGTCAATTGTAAAATATAATCAATAAGCATGATATTTTGAAAGTAGCATAAGGAAACCAAATGTTTATATTAAAAGACTAATTATCCTAAAGATTTTTTAACACCGAAAGTTTTAAATGTTTGATGTTTGGATAGATGTTTATAAATAATAAAATAAAAATATAAAATACTGAGCAAATTTTAATGAAAGTCGCACTAACACTCGCACGCTCTACTTAATTTAGACAATGTAAAGGTATCCATTGGAATAAATATTAACCTATGTCCCTCTGCAAACCACAAACTATGCTTATACTCGTACAAGAAAATATATCCATATATGTCAAAATCTTGCAAATGGGAGAAATAATTTATGTAGTAAGTACGATTAATATATATTACGAGTATATAGTCAAATCAAGATGTTTGAATTTTACTTTCTTCGTCCTAAAATTAATCTGTTTAATAATTAGCAAAAGACGAAAATGGCCCTCTAAGCCTTATAACGTCTTCTTCATATCCGTCTAACGATTATCTCACACCTGAACTTAAAGTAGTTTTTGAGATATTTGATATTTTCGGTTTCACGGGTTGAGGCGCAAATGAACTGTTAACTTACAAATACTATGTATAAAATTATTGATTTATGCCGTCATTAAAATGAATATTGTAGAGGTATTTTGTTTTACTTTTAACTCTAAAAATTAAAGTACGTTTTAATTTTCCACTTACAACAAATAAAGCAAGCACACTACGGAACCCCCGATATGTGAGTCAGACTCGCACTTAGCCGATTTGCTTATGTAATATATGTTTAAAATACTTTTTGGATAGTACATACATTTTATAGCCTTATTTAATTATGCTCGCAAATGAGATGGAGCAACCCTAAGTCTAAACAGCGAAACCAATTGCGAGCTCATCCGTGTTTGTCAAAGTGCTTCCTGCGATCTTACTATCAGTTCTACATGTGATATGTCTTTTGAATATTATTTGTAATAACAATATTATTTATTTGCGTAGTGGTTAGAATATATGGCTACAAGTTTGGAGGACCTGGGTTTGAGTCCTAGGTCGAGCTAAGTATAATTATTGAGTTTTTTCTTTTAAGAAATCCTCAGAGGCAGCCTGAGCTTGAAAAGTTGGTGGTGTGAACTATTAAAATACACTATTTAAGGAAATATTGTAATTCGTCATAATGAATTTAAAAAAGACTACTTTTATACAAAATTTAGCTCGAATTTTCTTACAAACACATTTTTGAGGTATGGATAGAAACATTTTTTAAGAGCATATGACAAGCACTTATAATGAAAAAAATATATGAATATTTACTAAATAAATAATTAATTTAATAATATTTAAAAAAGATGACTTTTTGAAATACGATGTTATACGTCGAGAATTCGTAGTTATTGTATTTTCCACGAAACCGGTACACTGCTGCTCTTTGAAACTAAAAACCGGAGATTGCGTCGTCATCCTCGATGCCTAGATGCCACCGTCTTCATTAGTGGCATAAATTAAAATGCTTTGAAGACAATGACTTTTTAAGACGTTTTATCATGCGGAGAGTAAAGAGGTAATTTAGGATGTTATCGCATCTTTTAAAAAATTGCACAGCTTTTTGTCTAAGCTCAGCTCTTTCTAGAACTGTTTGAAAAAAAGAACATACGAGTTTTAATGCTTTATTAATAAATAATTGCTTCTTCTATATAACGAAAGTGAGTATTTTTTGTCCTTGTTTAATTATTTTACAAATTCATATTATTATTTTTTAGAGTTACAATACTATTATTCTTATATATATATATCTTATATGTACTAATTTAGAATTCAGAAATAATATTTTACTTGAAATTTAGTTGCCATTATTCCTTCATTTCATAAGTATTTTGGCTCCCATTTTGAATGAATTATATAAATAAAGACTGTAAAAAAATAGGCTATCTTGAGCATCGAGTGAGTGAATAATAACATTACTTTTGTTTTCTTAATGTCAGCAAACTTCGAGATTTGTTTGAACAAGAGCTCCGAACTAGATTTCATCTCGTTCCATGAATTGTTATTAAAATTTCGCAAGCGTTGGAGTTTTTTCACTAAAAGGATTGGTAGCGTTGGAGTTTTTTCACTAAAACGCTCCCGGGGGGTACATTATGCTTTTTTTTAAGAAATTAATAGAGCAGCGAACAATTTTAAAAGGATTATACACACATATTTTATTATTAAAATTTAAGCTAATGAAAGATCTTGTTCTCTAAACTATTTTTATTTAATGAAGAAACTAATAATGTATAGCTCAGCATTTTTGTCCTTATATGGTATTAAACTTTCTCCCTTTTATGGCTGAAAAACACAGATCTAGATTAAAATTCCGCTATTAGGTGTAAAGTTTTAAATAAAACTATCTTTTCGGATTTTGTCGCAGATTTATTTGCATTTTTGTTTCCCATATCGCAAATCAATCCGCGACAAAATCCAAAAAGATAGTTTTATTAAAATGTAAAATATTCGCGTAAATCTATGTTATTAATCTGTGAGTCCATACATCAAAAGACTGACGCGTATTTTGCATGGATATATTTTATGGATCAGAAGAAGACATTAGTGAAAACTTTTTATCCCAGCACATCAAATATTTCCCATGGGTTGAG
This sequence comes from Brenthis hecate, assembly GCA_951806755.1. Taxonomy (NCBI): domain Eukaryota; kingdom Metazoa; phylum Arthropoda; class Insecta; order Lepidoptera; family Nymphalidae; genus Brenthis; species Brenthis hecate. The sequence goes on from OX638262.1 coordinate 5,527,929, forward strand.
ACTGTAACAAAGTTATGATTAGCTTTTTTCTGAAAAATATTAGACACAAAGCATGTTTATGTATATACCGCCATAATTATATTGGAACGATGCCGAAAACTGGAAGAATAATTATTTCAAATGGTAAATTTTATTGAATAAATATTGTTTTTTAACAAATAAGTACACAGACATCTAAATTACTTAAAAGTCAAACTTGTATGGGACCATCTGTGACAAATATTGACAATAAAATTAGCGAAGATATCGCGTAACAACAAAAAACATAATTAAATTCAACATCTTTTTTGAAGTCGGTAAAAATAATAAAATACTCATAGTTAAGAACCTACATTTTGTCGAAGTTCAAACCGGTTGACGGCACTTTTAATTCCTCTTGGTAAATGAACGCAGTGTTTGCTAAGAGTTGAATGAATTGCAGCGGTTCTAAATTTATTCCGCAAACTTATTTATTGGATTGGAAGTTCGATTTTTTAGTTCAATATTTTATGTACTAAGTACCTAAATATAACGTATATTACATTGAATACAAGTTAAATTATTCCTTTAGTTAATTAACGTTTATGTACTACTGTTCGCTCAGTCGTTGAAATTGGACCATAATCATTGTTGAAAATTTGGGGAAAACATAATATGGATATTAATAGAATTAACATATCTATATATAAAAAAGCTCTTTCCACAATTAAACTACAATAGTAGCTATTACATATTATTAAATAATAACGAACAATCACTATTAAACAAAAAAAATCGATTGACAAACAGAGGAGAAAAGGCAGTGAACTGGTTTGTCTTTGCCTATTTATACATAGATATTTTTTATTACAAAATTGACTTCAAAATCATGGTTATATGAATGACAAAACCAAACCAAAGCTTAAAAAAATTATGGACAAGTGCGAGTCGGTCTCGCCCGCCGAGGGTTCCGTACAAATTTGTAGGAAATCTGTTTAACTTTAATTTTTGAACTTTTTATTTTTTGGATTTTTTTCTTTATTTGTGCTGTAAGACCTTGTTTTGTGCTCATTTTCGTGATTCTAGGTCAACAGGAACTACCATATAGGTTTTCGACTCAAAACCCATACAGTACTTCCGGTTGACCTAGAATTGTCAATTTTTGTTAAAAGCAAGGTCTTATAGCACAAGTCACGGGAAAGTTAAGAAAAATAAAAAAAAATGAAAATTAAGGTTAATTTTGGTACTTACAAGTTTTCGCGAAAATCTAAATTTGCCCATATCTTTTTATCGTGTAGACTCAGGACCTTTATTTTTATACACCTAATAGGGACTATAAACCTCAGTATCTGGTACAAATTTCAACTTGCTAGGTCCACCCGTTCCTGAGAATATCGGTGGTGACACACGGACAGACAGACGGACAAGAGAGTGATCTTATAAGGGTTCCTTTTTTTACCTTTTGAGGTACGGAACCCTAAAAACGGCTAAATTGAATCCATTTCTAAGAATAGCCCCCTCAATACAAACAGCATTAAACTATAGTTCACCATGATGACCAAATGTGCGTTGGCGGACTTCACACGTCTTTTGAAAGCTGTTTTAGTTCTCTCATATGTGTAGGTTTCGCCACGAAATGTTCCTTAACATATTATAGCGAAAATGGTTGTCATATTGAAAAGTATTATCGCACTTGCAAAATTGTACCATACCCGGGGCTCGAACCCGTTCCACTTTGTTTTAATGGTTAACATGCTTAAAAAAGGCATACTCAATTCAATTTTTTCATATATAACGCGATTCCTTTACGCCTTTGCCGATTGTGAAACTATTTTAATCATTCTTTTTTTAATAATAAGGTTTGAGTTCATTACATATATGTACATACATATACATGTATTTTCTAGGAAAAATTGCATCTGAAAGAGTGGACGTTTTTAGTTAAAAATTAATATTTTGTCACAATTTTGTCATTAATACTTGCTTTATTGAAATTCTATTGTTTCTGTAAATTTGAAATAAAATTGGATACAATGCGACATTTGGTCTCGTTTATACAATACCACTTTAAAATACGGTATGCAATATGGCATTCCTTGTTCAGAGAAATATTATTTCAAAGGGTAAAGCAAATCATAATTTAGTTAACGTAAATGTATGAGAATATTCATATAAATGAAAATGTAACGAATAGGTAAAATTCTATGAAATATAAATTATTTATTATATTTTAATTTTTTTTATATTAACTTAATTGACACTGCTGTTTTTATTACAAAAAAATAATACGTATACGTTTTTACTCTCTGAGTGATGCCATAACTATCATCAAATTAAACCAAATTTAAAGAAATCGAATTGCATAGAGAGTAAAAATGTCAAACGTACAATTGTACAAAGCTAACAAGCTATCATGCTGTAATTAAAACCAAATTGAAATGCAAATGGATTCGTATGTTAACGTATTTGAATAATTGACACAGATTACAAGGTGTTTGCGTTTAATTAGCAAAGCTAGATGTCACTTTGATAATTCTAAATGTATGTCAACATTTATTAGTCTTTTATATAAAACTTATCTACTCCATTCTACGTGATATTGGGCGTAGTAATCTAGGCTCAGCTGGCACGTTTTAAAGCCATTATCAAGAGAATTAAATATATAAGATTTTCGCGTATAGGCATTTGCCAATTAAAAGGAACTGACTTTTTTCGCGGCCTTTTTTTTACTTTTTGGTTGCTGACGTTTCAAATGCTTTACAGCACAATCAGAGCCACAAGAGAGTAGATTATTGTTTTATAGATAAAACAAGCTACTTATTCTTGCTGGGCTTGGATGCATCCCTGGGTGCCTAACAGCAGTCTGTCTGCTGTTCATAGTATCTATCTATGTATTGAATTATGGACAGAGCTATTAAAATGAATAAGTACATATATAGTATAGTAGGTTTTTAGAATAGTATATATGGAAGTCCTACTAATATTATAAACATGAACATTATGAGCATCTGTGGATATATGTTTGTTACTCTTTCACTCATAAAATACTGAACGGATTTTCATAAAACTCTACAGTAATATAGCTTAAAGATCTGAGTATCGCTTAGGTTATAATTTATAAAGATATATGTACATAGTAAATTAAACCACACGGGTGGAGGCGCAGAAAAACGTAAAAACTTAAGTACATATATTATATACTAACTGTACCCATGTGACTTTATTCACGTGAACTAATAATGATAAATCTATAAAATATATTCAGACAAAATTTATACGGTTTTTTAAGGTGCTTCGGCTATTTTTTTTTTCATTAATGATGTCATTGACAAATGATAATATTTCATTATCGCCGTAACAGCAAATTTAATTTTACCACTTATTTTACCATATAAACTTTATTTTACCATATAACTAACAATAAACATCTAAATATAATCTATAGATAGACGATTGAACAAGGTATCGCGTAGCTGTTATGATATCGTAGAGCAGCTACGAAATAATTCGTACTACGTATTCGTAGCTCACTTCGATTCTTGGTTTATAACCACTCGACAGATTTTGATACGGGACTTACTAATATATAGAGCGATAAACAGGGAAGGTTTGTGTACATAATTAGTAAATATTTTAAGCAATATATAACAAAATAGTTTAACTACTTATAACTGTGTTTGTTCAAAAAACATTGTTTTTTTTTACCTTAAGAGATATAAGAAAGTACTACAGGATTGGACATGTTAAAAAGGCCTTCAGAAAAGTGGTCCCCGAGAGCATGATTTTAAAGTTCTTTACAATAACTATTTCATCTATCTAAAACATATCTAGAGATGTACGTCCCATGCCGAGCGAAGCGAGGGTAAGTCTCTTATCTATGCATATAATAAAATTCTAACTAACAATAAGTCGAACCTACATTAATTTTTTTTTGAAAAATCTTATTGAAACAGTTATTATTATCGATACAGAGACCGAATCCATAGTTTTTAGAATTTTTGTCTGTCTGTCTGTAGGTATGACTGGGAACGCATCACGAGAACACCACTGGACAGATATTATATGAAATGTTAAAATGTAACTAGGGACGAACCCGAGCGGAGTGAGAGTGAGTCGCCAGCTATATATAAATTCATTAAAACGCCATCTAAACTGCCATCTCCTCTAATAACCTGCTTTGTAAAGAGTCAAAACACGAAATTTCTTAATTCAGTTTGTTAGTTTCCGATCGTCGTTAGTTACTGAAATCCACAACTCAATTAAACTTTAAAGGCTCTTGATAGAGCCTTAATGAAAACAGCTTTGTACTAACTACTCGTATATTTGATATACGAAAATATATTTTACTACTACGTAATAAATATTGTAATTGCATATGTATTATATTCATTGAATCCACATATATCTTAATTATATGAGCCTGTAATTTGCATTACGTTAGTATTTTAATTGCATTGATATTTTGCACTCCAATAAATTAATACATCAGAGAAATGTTAAATCCATTTCTACAAAATGTTACATACAATTTCAGTGTGTTACAATGCACACAAAAATCAGTGATATCTCTTTGACTGCAATCACTTACACATCACAGCTATTGCTTTGAAAATCTCTTTTAAAATGCGCTCATGGGGGCTTACACAAGATGACATTACTACAAACGCATTTTTTTTTAAACTGTATTGAAATGACATAGATCGTTAAGATAATAAGTCATTCCCATATATATTTAAGACTAGAGAGGTCTTAAGTCTTAGGTACGTTTTAACGGATAGTATAGATTTCTCAGAGATAAGATATTTTTCTACAGTAAAAAGTATCCTAAATATTGACCCGGTCAACCAGCTATCGTCATCATCCAAATCTGTCCAGTGATTTTCTCGTGATACGTTCCCAGACAAACAGACAGACAAAAATTCTAAAAATTATAGGTTCGGCCGATTCGGATCGATAATAATAACTATTTCAATAAGATTTATCAAAAAATATTTAATTTACGGATTCGATCAGTTAGAATTTTATAATTTGTAGGTATAAATTTCTATTCTTCAATTAGTAGATAATAACATTAGGTCTAACTCCTCATGTTAGAAAAAAATATCTATATAGCGATTACTATCGTGTTTTATTATTTAGTGGCAAAAAATCTCAATCAAAGCAGAGTTATATGAATTTCAGAATTAATATTATGCATTAATTATTTATATTATGTAATGCATTCGTTGTTACGTTCAAAACTTGTTTTATATATTCATATATTTATTTACAACTAACGACTTACCCTTCGCACAAATGTGTCCCGAGGGATGAAAGGAACATGCAGAAACTACAAACAAACAAAATATCTTTTTTTAGGCCAGAAACTATGGAAATGAGATAATCTCCCGCGGTAAGTAGCATATGTTACTCTCCAGCTCTCCAACTATCTCCACACAAATAATCACGCCAATCCGCCACTCTGTTTTGGTGTGAAAAAAAGACAAAAAACAAACAAACACACTTTCACATTTATAATATTATTATGGATTCTTCTTTGATGAGTTCTTTTCTTTTTTTCATTGGATGTCAAATACATTATCTATCGCTACAAAGAAAACCCACAGATAGATGTAGTTATAAATCGCAGTTACTCATTTTAGTTACTATAACTTGAATCAAAAAAATAAGTATAGTTTATTCTCCTTAAATACCTACCTTGGATTAGATTCAAATTGCAAGATCCTACATGGTAATACCCTCGTCAAAGGACTCAAGGCGACACTTTGAACACGAAAACGGTATGCGTAATAAATTAACCGTATTGTCAATTAAATTTAAACTCTATATACAAAGATATTAGGTTCAAAAAGGATATTATGAGTATAATAATTATATATATAGGTAAATAGCAATTAACTTTGTTTTATATTAATAACTAGCAAGTCACCCTCGCTCCGCTCGCGTTCGTCCCTACTTACGTTTTAACGTTTAGTATAGATTTCTCAGAGATGTGATATTTTCGAGCAGTAAAAGGTATCCTTTAAATTGACCCGAATAACCAGCTATCATCATACCAAATTTCATCAAAATCTCTCCAGTAGTTCTTCTGCGATGCGGTCACCGACAGATGGACGGACAAAAATTCTAAAAACTATGTATTCGGCCTCTGTATCGATAATAATGTCTATGTCAATAAGATTTTCCAAAAAATATTTAATGTACAGATTCGGCTTAGTTACAATTTTATTATATGTCTGTATAGATTAGAAATATAACTAAACATAAGAAGTTATTTTTGTCTCAATTTTGTCCTAAGTTCTAAAGTAATATAACAAATCCTACTGTGCTATAACAAACGCATTTTCTTTCGCAATGTGACCATTTTGTCTCGAGTGAACGTTTGTAAAATTCACGAGTTCTCCAAACAAAATTTATTGGGCAGATGCCAGCCTAATACATTTAAAATCCTCTAGTGTCGCTATCAATAATGCTGAGCTTACCAAGTGAAGGAAATTCATTCTTCAACATCTTAGTTTCTTTGAATGGTTATATAACTATACACAAATATTTGCTTCCACTGTTTAATTGCGTCGAGACGAAGAAGCATAAATAAATACTCGTATAATAAATATGTTAGGACATTAACACACAGCACCATCTAGTTCCATGATAAGCTACACATAACATTCCTAGTGTTATACGTACCATATATATTATGACTAGCGAACTACCCTCGCTTCGCTCGGGTTCGCCTAAAAAATAAAAACAGACGGGATCCCACGGGAACGGTACATTTCTAAATTTTAACCAGATCCGTTCAGCCGTTGTGGCGTGATTGAGTAACAAACATCCAAACATCTAAACTTTCACATTTATAATATTAGTAAGATAATAAGGTTTATTGTTTATTTTGTTTTCAGAGACATTGAATTTGATAAATCCTAAATCTTACTACTAAAATGCAATGTTTTGATAAACTATGCCTCCATAAATTATGAATTTGATATTTAAATGATACAAAAATAATATCCGAACTCGTTAGCGTCAAAACACAAACGAGCTTGTTTAAATTTACATACAGAAATGATAATAATATAGCTAGCATTTTGTTAACAAACCTGGGCGATTATTCTGTACCTCATTTGATACTGTTGAAGAAAATATAAATTTTATTTTCTTAAATTTTAAGAAATTATAAAATTTTATTAAAAACTTATAATTTATGTGCTTATAATTGAAAGTTATTGAGGAAACATTTAGGAGAATATTATTAGATTCTGATATTTTATGGAATAAAACAAAAGTTCGTCCCGCGTTCAGTTGACCAAAAACCAATTTTTTAGGTTTTACATATTAGCATACTCTTACATTGCAGTTTTTGTATTTTTTCTCAGAAATGAGACATTTTTCCGCGGTAAAAAGTATCTTATATATTGACCCGGATGACCAGCCATCACCATACCAAATTTCATCAAAATCCCTCCAGTGGTTTTTCTGTGATGCGGTAACAGACAGACAGACAAAAATTCTAAAAACTATGGATTCGTCCTCTGTATCCGATAATAATGTTTACTTCAATAAGATTTTTCAAAAAATATTTAATGTACAGATTCGGCTTAGTAACAGTTTTATTATATGTATAGATAACACCTGACCATTTTAGGGTTCAATTTTAAAATAGTATATTATTTGACACAAATTTTTCATTTTTTTTCATTTTTATAAAAAAAAAACAAAAATGTGAAACAGAAAGACAAAAATAAGTACGAGAAAAACGTGAATCTATAACATTATTGTACAATTATTATTTACAATTGAAAAAATTTTCTCGCTTAATAATCTCGAAAATAATATTACCACTACAACATACACTAACGTATTTCCACTTTTATTTGCGGATAAAAGCAAAATTTGGACACTCTCCAAATTAACTCTTAGCCGAGGATTGCAATTATATGCGGTAAAACCATTACTGCAATTGAGAGATAACAAAACAAAATAAAGTACACGCTTAAGTACTTATGAAGTAACAAGCTGGCGCTCGCGCTATTTCTTAAGGAGTTACATAAAATTATATAAAGATTAAAATATTAATTAAGATAATATGAAAAGCAATGATAACAGTTAAGAGATGATCGTGATAACTTGTGGCACAGTTAAGTTTACTCGTACATAAATATCTCAACTTGTTACGCAACGAGTCGCGTGTAAAATTCCTACACAGTGCGAATATTTTTATGATTTTTTTTACCACACCCTGACCTTTCTTTTTGACTGACTTCAAAAGAAGGTATTTATTTCATCAGAATGAATATAAACTGATAATCTTAACTAATCACTCAAAATTAGTTAACTGCTAAACTCAATGTTTCAGTACTGATAAAAAATGATAAGAGAAGTTGCAAGGTAAAAAAGGTGATAAATAATTTCTAGTTGTCATCATTTTTGTCTGTCTGTTTGTGTCTGTCTGGGAACGCATCACAAGAAAACCACTTGACAGATTTTGATGAAATTTGGTTGGATGATAGCTTTGTATACGTGTCAACATAAATGATACTTTTTACTGCGGGAAAATATCTCATCTCTGAGAAATCTATACTAACCGTTAAAACGTTACTTATAAAATGCTTGTATCACAAATGAAAAATATTTATGTTTTTGTACAGCACTTAAAGATGAAATCTGAAAGTTCTTGTCGAAATATTTGAACCTCAAAAACCTAGAGAAAAGAGTAGACACTATGTACTTAATTATATTAAACCTTTTCATGAGTGCCTGACTTCAAAGTAGAGCTTTGTTAGCATAATGTGGTTCTCTAACATTATTATCAATGTATTATCCAAAACTCTTTTGTCTCTCTCTTGATGTAAATATCTTTAGATGTAAAATATTAAAATTTATACTACTGAAATAATAAAAACATTATCATGTCTGTTTGTGTCTCATTCCTACCATTTTGGTAATTATCGTAGATTTTTTGTAACTAAAGCATTTATGAGTACAAAGGAAAATTCAGTATAGGATTTTAAAAAACTTGTTCTTTGTGTAGGTACGTAAGAAGTTATATTTCTTTGGCGTAACAGAAAAAAATAGCTAAAGATTTCATCCCATATGTCACAACTCTCTGTTTGTAAAAGGAATGCAGCTAACTTCATCATGTCGCTTTTTGGCTGTCGGTGTGCGCGCGCATCGTAAAAATCTCACTTTCATACTTTTTTCCAAACTTGCCAAATGAAGTATAACTTCAAAAAGAAATACTTATAAAAAAATAAGCTTGACCCGAAACTTGAACCCACATCTTAAGCAGTGTAGACATTTAAACTAGCAAACTAGACCCAACAGACAATTAAAAATAACTCATTGTTATTGAACGACGCGACAGTAAAAAGGGTCAAAGCGGAACAAGGGTAACTTTTAAGATGTATATATTTAATGTGAAGTAGGGATTTTTTATATATATTTTATCTGCCCTTTTCAGTGGAAAGCAACTATTATATAGTTTACGTGCAGCTGCCTCGGTGGTGTAGTGGCTAGCATGTACGGCTGCATACTCGGAGGTCCTGGGTTCGAGTCCCGGGTCGGGCCAAGTTTAGTTACAGAGTCTTTCTGTATAGTAAGTCTTAGTAACGGCCCGGAGTTGGGAAGTTGGCGGTGTTTCACCCCCGTGCCTCGGAGAGCACGTAAATCCGTCGGTCCTGCGCCTTAACTCTCACTGGTCGTGTCGAGCAGTCGTCCCATCGGAGTATGAGAGTGACAGGAATAGAGAGTGCACTTGGGTCTGCGCGTACACTTGTGCACTATAATATCTCCTGCGCAGTTGGTTAGTCTCAATGAGATTGGCCGCCGTGGCCGGAATCGGCTAGGAGAACGTCATCATAGTTTACGTAAATGTTCTAGCTTATTTTATATAAATTGCTTAAAGGTTTACAGTCGATTAAATAAATTATGTATATGTGAAAAGAAACTCTGTCTATTATCTTTTCACGCTTAAACAGCTAAACGGAGTCATTAACATTTGGCAAGGATATAGATAGCATTCTGGGATCGGGCATAGGCACCTTTAAAGCTCTGACTGACAGACTGGAAAAAGTTTAACAGATTTTGTATGAAAATATTTTTAATATACTTTATTTGATAACATGCACATGGAAACTGGTACTATGTTACCTATATATGTATGTATGTACGTATGTACATATGTATGTATGCAGATATGTATGTACTCGGCATTTGTTGGTAGTTTGTTGGTAATAACAATATATATTTTTTCTAAAATAGTTTAAATATTTTAATCATATATGGTTATTTTTGGCTATCTATCGCTTATACCACTAATCATCAATTGATCTTGTGCACTTCATTGTTCATCGTTCACTGTTGAATAACATAGAGAGTAATAAATCAATCAAAGGCGCGATGGATATAGCAACAATGTGGTAAAATTTAAAGACGATAAGCGTTTTAACTTTAATTAATTTTTTTAATTTAAGGCAGTGGTAGCCCAGTGGTAACGCGCTCGCTTGGGAAACCGAGTGAAGCGAGTTCAAATCCCGGGTCTCGCACCTCTGATATTTTCATGTGCGAATCATTTCCTACCTGATTACCACTTGTCTTAACGGTGAAGGAAAACATCGTGAGGTAACCTGCATCTCTGAGAGAACCTAGCAAGTTTTCAAAAGACGTGTAAAGTCCGCGAACCCGCACTTGGCCAGCGTGATGGACTATGGCCTGATCCCCCTCGTACTATAGGGAGGCCCTGCCCAGCAGTGGGATGTTAAAAAAAAGGGCTGAATACAAGCGTTTTATCTAATATAAAATTGTAACTTTGAAGTAATGGAAATTTTCAATTAGACCGACTAGAATACACACGCTAAAATAAGAAGTAATAACTAAATATATCTATATATCTGTACCAATATTATAAAGAGGTAAAGTTTGTGAGTTTGTGACGTTGTAGGGGGTAATCTCTGGATCTACTACACCGATTTAGATGAAATTTGGTAAGAAGATAGTTTGAGATCCTGGAAAAGACATAAGATACTTTTTATCCCGGAAATCGCCTCTTAAGGAGGTGAAAATGGGGATAAAAGCTCGTATTGGGAAGTAAGCTAGGGACGAACCTGAGTAAAGCGAGGGTGAGTCACTAGTATTCATACAAAGACAAAACAGTTCAGTACCTTTTTCTCCTCTGTTTGTTAACCGATTTTCGTTATTGTTGTTTAATAACTATTAACAAGCTTTAGTGCATTCAAAAAAAAACAATAATAATTAAGGTATTTTGATTATTCGAACAACACTAGTTATAATAAAATTATTTAAATATACTTAAGCTTATACTTTAACCCTGTCCGTTCGTCCAGTAATCCTGTCATGGCGCGACAACCATAGACGGGATTATTCCCATAGTACCAGGAATTAGAAAGTAAATATAGATATAGTTGAATTTATGATTGAAATCAAATTATGCCGGACCTATATCAATAGTAATTATTATGTTGTCGCTTGACCAAACCAAGCGATGCGCGAGGATAATATTATTGGAAGATGTATTATAATGTAATTGGACACAATGCTAAGTTGATAATTGAGCCATAACGCTACGTTTATCTAGGACTGGTTATTGTTGTAGATGTTCGGAGTTCAATTCTCGCATGAGGTAATATATTCAAGACATTAAACATCCAGTGGTGGGTCTAAAATTTCTTTCCTTACCTGACGTGGAAAGATGGATTTTTGTTAGTTGTTTGATTTTAGAATTACAAATATACAAATTTATCTCAGTCCCGACGTTTGAAATGTCGATATATTTGTGTTGGCGGACAAGGACAATGTATGGTCAATTCAAACATCCTTTTTACGTGAATCGAATCCGCGAACTTAGGTAGACACATAGGTAATAATAGCGTAACACAAAAATGATTGCTTTAATCCCTCCACGACCGCGGACACGCTGGCGATACAGTTAACAATAGATTTCTTAGAAATTAAATTAATTTCTTGGAAATTTACCTGAAGGTGTTAAATATATTTACTACTTCGAATAGATGTTACTCAACCTCTTCCTAAATATAAAATTTATTAGTAGGTTCACAACAGTTCTATCCATTATCTCCTTTTGTAAGTTTTTTCTTTGACACAAAATCAATATTTTTAGCATGTCAGTCCGTAAATCCATACTAATATTATACAGAAGTAAATATTGTTAGTTTGTATGTAGGGGATGATCTCTGAAAGTACTGATCCGATTTTTAAATTCTTTCACTAGTAGGAAACTATTACTGCTGAGTGCTATAATTGCTATGCTAATTTATTTGCGACAAAAATGTGTATAAAGTTAAAAATCGTAATAACTTTAGTTGAAGTATTAAAATTAAAAAAAAAATTATTAAAAAAGTAATTAAATGCCATTTTTCGGATCCAATCTGACACTATGTGAATATTATTACAAGTATCGCATAACTAACAGACATACCGACTAACAAGATATAAATAATAAACTTTTATATATACTCAATAAGCCCTTGTCATCTACAGTGTCTTCTATTCTCGGAATAGCCACTTAAAATACATTTCTTACCAATTTTCCTTAAGCCGCCGCTAAGCTAAGACCTATATGATATTTCCCGAACACGGGAACCCAAAGTGCTTTACAAATCCCGTCTGTCCGGTCTAGTATTGGATTATAGAAAGTCAGATTGAATGAGCTTGACCATAAAACAGGATAGCAATTGCTGGTAGAGCGGGACGAAATACTACGTCGTATTAAACTCTGCAGTGTAAAATTCCATACCATCGTAAACAGTTTTTAAAACAAAGAAGATGTAACATACCTTTGGGCTGTCTTTAGAATTTGAGCTTTATTTTGATGTTTTTAAGACTTAATTCTTAATAGCACATTTAAAACAACGAGCCTGAACGAGCTTAATAATTTCGAAGGCGTGCCTAGTTGGCCGTCCGAGGGATTTTGAGATTTGTCGCTGATTTTTTATTGCTATTGTGGAATTATTATCGCCGCAGGGCGGAGGTGGACAAATAGTTTTTTTACAGCCACTGTAGGGGCCAATGAATAGGGTTAAGCTTCAGTATATCAGTTTTATTGTGCGGAAGTTGCCTGTGCTTTTGTATGTTTAACATTTTCGTTTTGAGCTTTTATGGAAAATTAACGATTATGTTAATAAATAATGTTCTTTTATTAAGAGCGACTTAAAACAGTATAGTGAGTATTGTTACTGATATCCAAATAGCCTTTTGAGAGAAATATATGAATTCTTTTAAATGTATAATATTTTCTTAGTTATTTTATGGTAGAATGTTTATAGAGTATTATTCTTCATATAATTGACCAATGTTTAGAATCGTTTGATAAGTAAAACATATATTTAGAAAAACATTTACATAAATTATCGTAACAGTACCTATATCATGACGTAAGGCTCTCACGACTAACATGTCTTCTAAACGAAAACCCATTGTCTCACCTAGGATAAAAAGTTGAAAACTTAATCAGGCCATGTCATTTTTTACCCATAAAAAACCACGTCATCCATCATTGCGTCATGTCTGCTCATGAAAAGAGGCGAAACACGACCTTTTTCAATAGTGAAACCTGTCACATGGCAAAGTGCTCTACACACGAAATTATAAAAAATGATCAAGCAAATGTAAATTCTATTTTATCTTAATAAAGATTAATATTCCTTAATCTAATTTTTTTGTTTAGTTTATACGTTTGATTGTACATATGTAGGCCTCGGGCCCCGTAGATGCGGTTATTAGCACCAATTCAGAGGGGTGAATATCTGTGCCTTAATTTGCTTACGGTTCTTTGAAAATATGTACATATATTACAGATATTATATGCGTGACGTGCATTTCGTATGAAAATCCGGACATTTTTGACGGCTTTACGGATCAGTAGCGTTTGATGTAAACTAACATATCGTTTATAATTCAGTTTTTTATTTCGTTTTTTTAAATTTTCATAGCACAGGGTAGTATTTTTAGGAAACATTTACATTTTAGAATACATTTACAAATTTTATATATTATATACTCTTTAAAAATTACTAAATATATATAAAATCCAATAGAAAAGAGCAAAAACAACGCTAGATAAAGCTGGTAAGGTAAGTCAGTTTAGTTAGGTATTGTTTAAATTTTGCATTTTTCTCACGCAAAGCCGACAGGTAATTTTAGTGTTAGTGATATCATGACCATTTTCCTTTTTAAATTGAAAAGCCATTCAATTATAAAACCAAGTCACACCATTTATAAATCTGAATTAAATCTGTAAATCTAATAGTGACCTATAGGCTACATTGTTCCTAATATAGTACGAAGTACAGTTTTTAATTCATTATTAAAAGTGATAATAAAAATATGTTTCATACTGTTGACTCAAAATATAGACGTATTTTAATTATTTCTAATTAAAAACGAAATTTCTAGAAATATGAACATATTTACCAAGCAAATTACACAATATACATAAAAATTAACCATGCAAAGTGCTTAGTTCAATATGCCGAGTCCACAACCGCCATCAGAATGTACTCATTACCTACGTATATTTGGCACTGTTGTTGGCACCGACGGTGTTTTCCCAGTCGAAGTCATCACCGATTTGGCACTCTTGTAGGGCATTAGCAAAATGCTGATACTACCCGACTCGTTATAAAAAGTAATAGCATCGCGTTCTCGGGATTTTATTCACAATAAGTTCAGTTTTTGTTCGTAGAACCAGTTTTTTGCTTTCAATATGCTAATTGAGTTCGAAAATCTCTTACGACTAACTAGACATGCTATTCTTCCAGTGTCATAAAGCTTTTTTTGTTTGGTTTTGTATCTTTGAACGCGCTAACCTCCGTAACTACCACTTCGTATGGAAAAATATGTTTTTGCATTGTATGGTTTATTTTTTAAGGGGCTATCTAACATAACGCTACAACAAGAGTGCAGAAATTATACAAATTATATGTCTATATATAGATAAGCAAAGACAAAAAGTTCAGTACTTTTCTCCTGCATTTATCAACCGTTTTTTTTTGTTTAGTAGTTATTGACGATACGAGTATGAACATCTTGCGGCAAGGATGAAACGTGTATGTGTCCAACTGCATAATACTATATTCCGTCGTGAACTTTTATGCAGTCGATTTTTTTTTATTTTTATTAAATATATATTGTTAATAATTAATTTTAAATAAGACTACAGAGATTCAGCAATTCCTCTTTACTTCGATCACTTTAATAGAATCCTTACAAAATGGCAATTACAACTATTTATACATGATTTCCCCACCGTTGGGTGTAACGTGGCGGCATCTGTCTTCTACGTATAACATTACCCAATGGTGGATGACAATACTCTTAAAACAATATTACAAATACAACTAACCGATATCCTTATTAATATTATAAAATTGTAAATAATAAATTATAAATAATCAATATCAAATTAACATAATAAAATATAAAATTATAATTTACAAAATATGAAGAATCAATATGATCCTTAAATAATAAACAATAATAGTCAATTGAGCAACTATAACTAACAATATTTAAAAGGATTTTTTTAAGTATAAAAGCTTTTTAAAAGCTTAAGCTTTTGTAAGGTAAGATTATGGTAGATAAATAACATTAAAATTATAGCTTATGTAATATACTAATAAGGTATGTAAATATAAGTAAAACATAATAATTTCGACTATTCTTTGATCCCCTGATTAAAAGTTGCGACACACGCAGTGTCAACGTTTCACTTTATGTAATTCATGAGGTAAATTTTTTGCTTCACTAAAATATTAAGTGAATTAGAAATGAGTTTTAACTAAAGGTCACACTGGCGTAGCTATCACTAAAGTGGCTTCTGTCAAATAAAATCTATATCTATACATATTATAATAAAATTGTACTTAACATGCACATTAAATATTTTAATTATATTCATTCATAATATTAGTAAGATTATTTTTAATATATTTTGGTTTATTTTACTTAATTTATGTATTCTATTAATTTTGCATAATATTTTATTAATTTTAACACTAATAAGAACCATAACGGTCCTATATTATAGTACATAATACTATCTATAGTATATAGCTATCCTATTCTAACTAATTATACGAACTTATATAATATCATAATTTGTTGAACTACAAACAGAAAGAGGTCACAATGTTATCTGTCTATTCCACCGGGGAATAGCGTGGAAAATAAAATAAGATTTGATTGCTATATGGTTCAGAAACTGTACAATAATTTTCAATTATATTTCTTTAACATTTGTATTCATATCGCATTTGTTAGCTATAAATTTTCATTTTTACACTTTTTGCCTGTTTTTTCTATTAGCTATTATAGAAATAAATGTGTCTAAAAGTCTATAAAATTATTATAACATTAAAAGCTTTATAAAAATTTAAAATTTTATATAGTTATTTTTATCTATACAGATAAATAAAGTTGAAGTGTCTGCTTGTAATGTCAAAATAACAGCTTTTTACTAATTCCATACGGAATTATATACGGTATTTATATGAAAAACACAATTTTTAAATTTTTTGTCTGTCTGTTTGTTCCGGCTAATCTCCAAAACTGCTGGGCCGATTTTGACGGGACTTTCACTGGTAGGTAGTTGATGTTATAAGAAGTAACTTGGGCTACTTTTATTTCAGTAAAAGAATTAGGGTTCCGCTCAAAAAAAAACACATACTATGTAATAATAAACAATAAAATGTACCTAGAGACGGACCCGAGCGAAGCGAACGTGAGTCGCTAGTGGGTAAATAGCATGCATTACATATATGTATATCGTTCGAATGAAGTCGAATCCTCGTAGCCTCGAATACAACGGTCGTAGCGCAAAGGATTGATGAATAGCCCGTTTTCTTTTTGCTTTTGCCCTCAATGCAGATACTCGTAGATATGAAAAAGGACAGGCTTATTCAACTTCCGTATTTAGGATGCAGACACGCACATTCAGGTCATGGAAAAGAATACATATTATACTAAATAAATATGAATATTTGCATTTGATATAAATATATTTTTTTTATTTACAGCAGGCCTTGTTTCGTTTGTTCAGTTTCCTCATAAAAACTTTACTAGGAGAAATGCTTAAGATCTTAAAACGAAAAACAGAATGTTAATATCTATAAATCAAACAACTAGCCAGTAACATAGAAAAAAAAACAACTTTTAACAAACTCAACTCAACGTCGTCAACAAACTCAGTTCGCAGTCAACTTTAATCCCTTCACGACCGCGGACACGCCGGCGTTACAGTTAACAATAGATTTCTTAGAAATTTACCTGGAGGTGATAATTATCGGTTTTTTTCTGTAACGTGAGTTTTTAAAAATAAGTAAAAATAAAATTTTCCTATGGTAATGATTACTAAAAAAAATCGGTACGCTATTTAGCTGTCTTTGATCAAGTAAATTAAAAAAAAATTGTGGAAATATATACAGATAAAACAAAATAATAATACATAGGTAAATGAAAATATATTGTGTTATCTATGCAGATATAGCATACACTTTCACCAAGCTACATCAAACCTTTGGGTATCCATGAATATCACTTTATTAAGGCTCCATAATTTCATCTACAGTAGATTTCGACACATTACTCTGCAACCGTGTATCCGTTGAACGTTAATTGTCATTTATTACGACGAGGAATGCGCCCGTCTGAAGTGCCACTTCGTGTTACAACGTGGTAACAGTTTATAAGACACAGTGTAAATAATAGCCTATGGATTCTATTATTTTAATTATTTTTAAATAATAATCATTAACTATAGAATAAAATTATATATAAATATGTATCAGGTACACCATAGGTTTTGGTGCTTAACTAAAGTTAATCAATTCATAAATAGTGATGAAGCGATTACGATTATGATTAATCGTAATCGTCGATTATTATTACGATTGTGTAGCTATTATTTAAAACTTATATCTTTAAAGAAATTAATTCCTACTGTTAATGTAACATACTTTTTAAATGCGCATAATGTACATCTTTTCTTCATGCGTGTGTTTAGTATTGGAAAGAAGCATCACAATATGCTCTTCTAAAAGAAATAGCAAAAAATATCTTTCAATCAAACCATCGTCCGTCCGTAACGTCGGAGAGAATGCCACTGCTGGATTGATTCAAACTGAAAAAACGAACAGATTGACGCCTGAGAAACTTAAAATGGAATGTTTTATGAACAAAAATTTATAACTCCTTAATTTTGATTATTAATTCCTCACCAAATATTTTTAATTTACTCTTTTATCAATGATAATATGTTTTATTAAAAAAAAACAAAATTAATCGTAATCGAATTTGTAATCGTCGATAATAATCGACGATTACAATAGTCATAAAGACCAAAAAATATTTCTTTATAATTTAAACGATATTGTCGTCTATTGATAGTACTATAAGTTATTGCGTTTAAGATGTAATTATAAATAATAATTTATACGCTTCAGAACGATTCATTATTTACAATTATATCCCGCGAGTCGTAGATTTAAGAGTACGAGGGGTGAACATCTCTAATAAAAAAGTGTGTACTGTCCTCTAAAATTTAGCTATGTCAATCTTTGCTACGCCTCTAACGAAGTTGCCAAAACTAAGTTATTTCAATTCAATTCTCTTCATGGCTTCAACGCGTGCCAGTTTAGCATAGATTACTTTGCCAATGTCACGTAGAATGGAGAAGATACAAAGGAGATTGGTCGGTAAAAAACGAAGAAATTTATCGTTGGCGTATCCATTTTAAGTTGTGTCTATCACTGTGAAAAACAAGGATAATATTTCTTTCAATAAAATCTTATGAAACATAAACGATATTGCTCCATGTAGCAATGTGAAGTTAGAAGTAATACGGCGTAATCAAATAAGTAATAATTTCCTTCAATTCACGTCTCAAATTATCACCATAGCGACGCCTGCGCCATCTCTCGTCAGTTCATTAACTTTTTCGCATGTTTTACGCAACGGATCAAGTTATAAGCGGACAAATTTCATGAAAATATGGTAAATAAAACTATTGAAGTAAAATAATTACATGTTACTTTACTCTTTATCATAATATTTATATATTTTAAATTGTTATAATATTAGATATATAGAAATGCAAAATGTAAATTAAATTAAAATTAATCTGCTGATTCTTGCTTCTACAACCGTAGGCTAAAGTTAATTTTTATATACATAAGCACATAATCATCTAACATATTAGGATATGAGCATAATATAGATATAAGTATGTAGCTTATATTCCTCCCACGCTCAAATAATCTATCTCAATGAAAAAAGTCAAAGATATAATCAAATAAATTACGTAAATAAACAACTTTTGTACAAACGAACATTTATATTTTTATTTATTGATATAAATTAAATTACCACAGTGTTTGGTTCTCTATATACATATGCACATACGTACATATTCAATTTGCAAATCAAAAATCCTTTTCCATAGTATTCTTTAGTACCTACTTTCTGAGCTTGATTTTTTTTTTGATGCTTAAACATCTATTGTTGTTCCATCTATCCTCCGACACTTGCACCAAAAGCTCGTGTTTCGTGAAAAATCTCGGTAATAAATCTTTATTGCCGTGTTGTTTGCGCCGCATTATTTGTGCGCCTCCACAATTTTCCTTCCTTTGACGATTTCATTTTTTCTTCTTCGTATGGAAACGTTGCTGCGTCGTCGATTTTTTATTGATTTCTACTACTATTTTAATTACGCGGAAAACTTGTGCAGCTTAAAGGAAAAGCGGGCTTTATTGAAGGGAAGCAATAAACAAAATTGTCCGTGACTTATTTTTATGTTGCGAAATATAACAGGTACAAATACAATATTTAATTTTTTTGCGATAAATCGCTAGATAAATCTAGTGAAAATTATGGGTTTTAAATTTTCTCAAATATTTTTGATTACATATATTATGTAGATATACATGAGATATTTATTTACATTATGATCGGTTTATTACACCTATAAAATATTCCCATCGACTTTTTAGTTATTACATAAAGTTCTCTATTATATTTTTCTAAAGAAAAAACAAACTCGTTTTATTGAAACAGTTACTTCAACTACTAGCACCATAAAATCTATACTTGATATTACAAGAGGCAAAGTTTGTTTGTATGTATCACATTAATCACAGGAACTACTAATTCGATTTGAAAATTTTTTTTTTGCATTAGCCCGTTTATTGAGAAAGGCTGTTTATATATCATCATGCTACTACCCAAGGGAGCGGGGCAGTAATCATAAATGTCAACAAATCAGGCAGACTTCCAAATATATATAAAAACTATATATATATATATATATATATATATATATATATATATATATATATATATATATATAGGAAAAGGACCGAATATGGAATACATAAACAAATTCTGAAAAAAATCAGTACAAAAGTTTTATTTTAATCAGTTTAATGGGTTACACTTAAATGCGGTCGTAATCGTTCTTGAAAAGTAATAATGAAATCACCAAATGATAAACACTTTCCGTAATATTATTAACTAAAATAAATCAACCAAAAAATGCTTTTCCAAAATGTGCTCTTATTATGGAATAGGGTATTCCATAATAGGATCACGTCTCATTTATCAAAACAAAATAATAAAATCAACCCTGCAAGCAAAAATCACAAATAAGATCTGCATATTCTGCTCCGGAACACGCAACGTGACACCACTGTCTGCAGGCAATGCACCGAATCCACTCTTCTCCCTTTTTGTCTTCACTGAAAAAAATAGAGCAATATATGGACTCAGCGTCAGCATTTGGATCGTTCGGTTGAATAACTGAGGGTTTATCGTCACTATAATCATTAGATAAAGATGGTATTTCTATCAGAAGATGATTCAGACTTCAACACTGGTTTCTTCTTTCGCTTGTTTTTCTGACAGCCGCTCGTTGAGGGCTGTGGCTCTTGAACACTTTGGTTTTGTTTCAGGCTTTTCGGTTTCTTACTGGCGGATCCATGTTGATCGTAAATATATATGTAAAAGAGAGAAATAGTAATAAGTCACCACATTAAAAACTTACGTTGAAATCCTAATATGGACTAGTATTCCAAATTAGGAACTCAACGATATTCCATATTACGAACAATATGATGGCGGGAGGAAAATAAACAACTTTTTTATATTATTAAATATTAATAAAATGACTATACCATTTAAAACTACATACTTCGATTAGATACTCACCAACTTATATCGAAATATTCATGTCAGAATAATAAGAGAACATATACGTAAAACATACGTAAATATCCAATGGATGGTTCGTCAACAGTGTCGCGCACTCTTACTCACATCTAGTGCTACCAAATGCCACACTCCCTCTGGCCGTCGAACGTGAGTAGCGAGTGGGATAACATGGCATACGTCTAGAATATTCGTGGCGCTTAGTTTTAGAAATATTATGGTGTTCCATATTACGGACGTATTCCATAATTGGTACTTTTCCTATATATATATATATATATATATATATATATATTTTATATATATAGTACATAGGGATGGACCCGAGCGAAGCCAGGGTGAGTCGCTAGTTTAATATAAAAAAGTATATATTTGTATTTACCTATTATATTATTTATTTTAATTTATAATGTACATAATAATCCAGTCTCCAATATCATATGGAAAATGTCAGCAACATCTGCTGTGGTTACACAACTTGTTACGCCGGCGGTATCTAAATGCCCTGCGGGTCTATACTCTATATTTGTAAAGCATATCACAGTTTTAATAAAGAATTTATGTAAGTTTTTATTAAAAGTTTGTTTAATTATAACAAAATTGCCCAGGAAAATAGATTTCTTGTGTACACGTACGTATTTTAAATAAATTTATTTAAAATGTCAAACATTCGCGTAAATCTAAGAAAGTATTACACGTATGTACATAAATTTTAAACACTAGCGACTCACCCTCGCTTCGCTTGGGTTCGTCCCTAGCTTTCTTCCCCATACAAACTTTTACCCCAATTTTCACCCCTTTAAGGGATGATTTCCGGGATGAAAACTAAGTCCTTTCCAGAGTCTCAAACTATCTTCTTACCAAATTTCATCTAAATCGGTTCTATAGTTTCGGAGCCTATTCGATACAAAAAAACATCCAAAAAAAAATCCTCTTTATAATATTAGAATAGACGTTTATATGAACTTTTGTGTTTAATTATATAATAATCATTTTCAACTGTAACTCAGTGTAACTTTTGTGCCTGAGAATATCTACGGTTAGTTCTTCGACCCCGGGTAGCTTAAGTCTGAATTTCATTAGCTAGGGCAATCGATCATAGGATAGGGATAATTCATTATTATGAATCTATGTCATGAACTAATATTTTAAAGTTATATAAACAATGAAATATAATATTATACTAAATAAATAATAAGTATACTATAAACGTTTAGACTCAAATTTACTCTAGAAAGTAATTTATATGAACAGATTTGGCGCTAGAGCCGATTAATAATTTTATGTTATCAACGTACCCAAATGCAAATATATGTGAAGTGCCCGTATTTTTACCAACAGTAAAAAGCTACTCAATTATAATGTGTAATAATGTTCTTTTAAGTGTGATAAAATATATGTTATGAAATATATGTTCTTTTAAGTGTACTTTACGCGATATCTTCGTAATTTGTGTCCCGATTTTTGCGATTATTTTTTAATTATATCCGTAAATAATTTTAAAGTCGTCAAATACTATTTTTCAATCAAAAATACAATAATTTTTTTTTACAATACAATTCAATTCAAATTTTAATCAAAAATAAAGTTCAATGTTTTCCTCAAACACTCTAAAGCTTTGAAAGCATTGACGACATCAAAATAGGCTGTTGATTAATCACAAATACATATACAAAAAGAGATAATTACGTCTGTACAAGCCTTTGGCGGGTCAGTGGCATCCTTAATTAGAAAAGTTGGAGCCCACGAACGTCGCCTGCAATCGCAGCGTTCGTAAAAATGCTATCTCGCATCAGGAGAAATTTTAATTGGGTACACAATACTTTTAAACTTCATTTCGTGACAGATAGAGGTTAAATTAAACTTGTCTCGCTTTTGAGTTAATGCAATTAAAAAATACATTTTGCTAAAGCTGTATTTTTTGATGCGCGCTAGTATTTGATGTGAGGTACTAGGTAGTTTTATTGATGACTTTTAGAGAAATGAAAATTATCTTTAATTTTTTGGCTTACTTAAATAAATGAGGTGTTTTATGGATTTAACTTAAGAGGATAATTTAAAATAAATAAAAGTTATTTAAATTTTTATATTTTTTTTTTCAATCTGACGTCGAACTTGTCTATATTAAATAGGCAAACACAAATCAGTTCAGTACATTTTTCAGCTCTGTTTTTCAATAGATTGCATTTCTTTTTGTTTAGTTTTAATTTGTTTTTTAGTAGCTATTGACAAGCTTTAGTGTTATAAAATAAAAAAAGCAGTTATTTTTTTTAAATATTGACCAAATTTGAAACTTCGCTCGACTGCGTCCCTAGTTACGCGAAATTTTGTTCACAATTTTATGGGTTCTAATTTTTTTGTACGGACCCTAATTATTTTTCTAAAATAAAAGTAGCCTAAGTTACTCCTTCTAACATCAGCTACGGATAATGGATGGACGGAGGACAGGCAGACTGACAAACAGCGAAAATTTTAAAAAATAGTTTTTTTTCTTAAGTACCTTATACCTATACTTTCATATTATGCACTTTGTAAAAAGCTGTTATTTTGACATTATAAACAGATACTTCAATTTTATTTATGTGTATAGATAGTTTTGTGTGTAAATAGTTCACAATTAAGGTTAATTATTATGGTGACGATATCCTTATTGATGTGATGGGTTTGGACTTCAACTTTTTGATACTTATTATTTATAAACATAGAACATGTAAAATAATATTTAATTGTTTAAATTACAATATAAAAGAATATATTATTTTTATACCTTAAAACTTAATTGGTCAAACCCACCTATCCAAAGCTAAACAGACAGGCAAGCGGGTATATTCTAAGAAATTTCATATAACGTAGCCGTGGAATTTTCTAGAACTACTAAAATCCGGTTAAATTGGATAGGTAACAAGTTGAAAGTGCAGAGCAGTAATGAACGGCGTTCCTCACATTCCTGGATACGAAGACATAGCAGGTGGGAGTTTATTGGATTTCGCCTTTCTTGCCTTTTGCCAAGATTTTATTGAGTTCGGACTAAGTTTTACTCGGAGCCTTTGATATTTGGTTTCGTAAAACGCTTTGTATTACAGGATATCTAGTTGCAAACGCTTAGGTTTTGCTTCCATTATCTTTTATTTTTCCATTTATGTTCTTGTTTATTTAATAATAGAAAACTGTTCGTACTGTACATATGTAGATAAAATTTGAAAAGGTATCTGTATCGAGTGATGTGGTTTGCTAGAAATACTATGAAGATGATGATGTTCTCCTAGCTGATTCCGGCTACGGCGGCCAATCTCATTGAGATTAGCCAACTGCGCAGGAGATATTATAGTGCTCAAGTGTACGCACAGACATAAGTACACTCTCTATTCCTATCACTCTCATACTCCGGTGGGACGACCACTCGACACGACCGGTGAGAGTTAAGGCGCAGGACCGACGGCTTTACGTGCTCTCCGAGGCACGGGGGTGAAACACCGCCAACTTCCCAACTTCGGGCTGTTACTGAGACTTACTATACAGAAAGACTCAATAACTAAACTTGGCCCGACCCGGGACTCGAACCCAGGACCTCCGGGTGTGCAGCCGTACATGCTAGCCACTACACCACCGAGGCAGTTAAATAAAGAAATACTATATTACTATAAAGTAGTCAAATTACTGAAAATAATAAATTAAGTGCCCTCCCCTCCACACATATATCTGAAGGGTGAACAAAATTTTCATGGTGTATTTTTGGACAGATCTGTGGTTCAAAAGGTTTTTTTATGTGATATATATTTTTACGTGTGCTATAGAAATTATGAACATTTTAAAATATTATTTTTTATACCTTAAAATAAATTATAGCATAGAAAACGTGAAATCGTATTATTGCTCTTTAACACATGAGTGTGGATTTATTTCAATTCGAAATCAAAAAGAAGTATAGAAATATATGTCTTTCTAATCAATACCTGCTTGAAATATAAAAATCCAAAAGCATGCAGATTAGATATAAAAAAAATATATCTGAAAAAAACATAGTCTTTTCTAAGATAACTATATCGAAAAATAAATTTGTTAAACATTTTTGGAAACGTATACTAATAAATCTTTCAAAATAATACGAAAACACAAAAACTACAAACAAGATATTAAACTATAATACTACAATATTACATAGTTTATTACAAAAGAGGGGAAAAACTTTCACTTTTTACTCTCATTGCGAACCCATTTCTTTGTCTAGAAATTATAACAAACAAAGAGTTGAAAGTTTTGTAAACATCCCGCAGTTTTGCGTCAAAAATGCATTTAATCATGATTTAATATTCCAGATTGCAAGTGAGGGAATGTTCCACTCAGAACTATATTTTATAAAAAAAATGGTATATAACATGTTATATACATACAGTACTTATATAAAGAATAGCATATTAAGATAATATTATAGATGATTAGAGGATATAGAATAGTGCAGCGTGGCCAGGCCTCTATAAGATGAACTGATAACTTGGTAAAAGTCTCTGGAGCCCACTGCATGCTGAGGGCACAAGACTGGCAGTCATGGAAATCTTTTGGTGAGGCCTATATCCAGCAGTGGACGTGTGTATTTTAGAGAATATCATCACGCAAGCAGTTTAATCTCTCTTTCTATTGGTAAAAACCCTATAAATCTGTACAGCAGTTTGTGAGATTAGCCTGAACAAACACAACTCAGGTGGTGGACTTTAATTTATAACACGTTCATACATAATACATGTACGTACGTACATAAGTAATAATACATAAAGTTACCTGGTACGTTGTATCTATATTGTCAGGTACACGGGATATTCTTGATATTTTGCATTAAAACAATTAATTGTTGGTATTATATTGTCTGTGACATAATATATGTACACTATAGTTATTTTTAATCTGTTAAAAATATGATATTGCTCTCTCTCTCTTGTCTGGTGTAAAAATGTAAAACCACGTCGTCCTTTTTGTAAAACTTAAAAATTAAAATAAAACTAATTAATAAAAAGGATATTTATTTAAAAACTTCCACCCAAGAGGTTATGGGCCCAGGACACCCAGAACAACAAGGAAAGCAGAAAGGACGCAACAATAATTAAAAAGGTTTTAATTTCTAATACTAATAAAAAATAAAATGGATGAAATTAAAATTGAACCTTTAAATGGTACGGAAGGATATCAGCTTTGGAAGTATGAAATAAACATTTATTTCAAAGCTAATAATCTCAGCCAAGTAATTGAAGGCGTAAAAAGTTCAACCGATGAGAACCTTCAAATAAAAGATGCAAAAGCACAACGTGCAATCTTAATGAGCATTAACAAGAAATATAAGCCGCCATTAATGTCGTGTAACACAGCAAAAGAAATGTACACTAAATTATGCAAAATGTTTGACGGAGAAGAATCAAGACGTGCTTCTGAATTACTACAAGAATTTTTCACATTTAAAACAAGCAGAAAACATAACATATCGCAATTATTATGCGAGATTGAAAACTTAACCTTTAGACTCAAAGGGCTTCGTCAAAATATAACAAATGAAATGTTAATCTCAAAAATTCTATCATGCTTACCATCCGAGTACGAAAATTTTATTACCGCATGGGATTCAACTGAAGACTCGAAAAAAACTTTAGAAAATTTAACTAACCGACTGTTATCTGAAGAAAATAGAATATCCAAAAAACATGAAGAAAAACCCTTTGCCTTTAAATCTATGAAAAATGTAAAGTCAAATAAAGTAACCTGTAACAAGTGCAATAAAATTGGTCATTATGCAAAAAACTGGAACAGTAAACAATGTTCAATCTGTAAAAAATATAACCACGAGGAAAAAAACTGCTACTTCAGAAATAAAACATCAAATAAGCGAAATGTTGCTTTTGTGACAAATAAAATTCAAGATGAAAATATGTTCATAGTAGATTCAGGTTCTAGCTCTCATATGGTAAATAACATAAATTTAATAAATGACTATCAAGAAGATTATACAGAAATATGTGTTGCTAAATATAATGAAACTATGAAGTCACCAGGCTATGGAAAAGTACAAGGTACAAATTGTTCATTACAAAATACTTTATATGTTCCTGAACTTACCCAAAACTTATTATCAGTATCATGTATCACAAACAATGGAGGATCTGTAATATTTAATAAAAATTCAGTAAAAATATTAAAAGACAATGAAGTTGTACTAACTGGAAATAAAAAACAAAACTGGCCTTTATAGTGTTGATGTATTGAATAATATATATAAAAACAATATTGCATTTTACTCGAATAACAATGAAACTGCAATGGATTGGCATATTAAAATGGGTCATCCAAGTAAAAATGTTCTCTCAAAGTTACTGAAACTTGCTGACGGTCTGAAAATAACAGAAAAAGATGTCGAGCTCATGTCGCAATGTGAAGTTTGCATAAAATCAAAACAAGTAAGAAAGCCATTTAATACTGAAAGAAAAAGAGCTACTAGAAAATTAGAAATAATACATAGTGATGTTTGTGGACCATTTGAAGAAACATATGATGGTATGAAGTATGTACTTACCATTTTAGACGATTACACGCATTTCATTAAAACTTATCTGTTGAAGTATAAATCTGAAGTCTCCGAGTGTCTGCAGGAATACATAGAAGAATCTGAAAGAGAAAATAAAATGCTGATTAGTATAATAAGATGTGATAATGGAGGAGAGTATAAAAATAACTATTTCAAGAAATATTGTAAAACAAAAGGAATAAAATTAGATTATACAGTACCATACTCACCTCAGCTTAACGGGAAAGCTGAAAGATTAAATCGAACATTACTTGACAAAACCAGAGCATTGTTATTTCAAAATAATTCAGAAAAAATATTATGGGGAGAAGCCATTAGAACAAGTGCTTACCTGCTTAACAGAACACCAACTGAAACAACAAATAAAACTCCATATGAAATGTGGACAGGTAGAAGACCAAACTTGTCAAATTTAATAATGTTTGGAGCTGAAGTATATGCAAAGAAACTGGGAAATCTTTATAAACTGGAAGAAAGGAGTGACAAGATGATAATGATTGGCTATACACCTAATGGTTATAGACTATGGAATGATTTTACTAAAACTTTAGAAATATCAAGAGATGTAACGGTAATTAATAATAAAACTTTACAAACAAAGGAGCAAAAGGAGAATTTAAAAACATTAATACCTGAAAATTTATTTGATCATTTAATTGACTTACCTGAAGAAAAAGATGAAGATACAATTTTAAATGAAGAAAAAGAAATAAATCACCTGAAAAATAATGATAAAAATAAAAACCTAGGAGAAGGCAGTACCCATATAAACCCAGTAGAGGAGTTAATTAACACTAATGATGACATAAATAACAGCTTAGGAGAAGGTGGCAGCCATAACACTACAGATAAAATTAAAAATAAAACAATTAATGAAAATAAAAACATAATGGGTGATGATTTCAAAAATATGACTAGAAGTAAAAGAGAGATTAAGAAACCAAAGAAATTTAATGATTATGTCTTACTTAGTTTTTCAGAATATCTTTCAGGGCCTGACAGGGATAAATGGATAGAGGCAGTAACATCTGAAAAGGAATCATTAGAGAAAAATCATACCTGGGATATTGTGGATCGACAGGAAGCAGAAGGCAAGGAAATATTGTCAAACAGGTGGGTGTTCCGAGTCAAAGAAGATGGAACTTACAAGGCGAGATTGGTGGTTCGTGGATTCGAGCAAAAAGGTATAGATTACACTGAAATTTATAGTCCTGTGGTAAGTCAATCAACTCTTAAAACCCTATTTGCATTAGCTGCTTCACAAGATTATGAGATTATTACATTTGATGTTAAGACAGCATTCTTATATGGAGAAATTAATAATGAGGTATATATGAATATTCCAGAAGGTTTTAATTATGACAGTAAAAATAAAATATGTTTGTTAAAAAAGGCATTATACGGTTTAAAACAGGCACCAGTAACCTGGAATAAAACTTTTACTGAAAGTATGTTAAAGTTAAATCTAAAACCTATTAAAACAGATAAATGTGTTTTCACTAATAATGATAAAACTGTAATTATTGCAATTTATGTAGATGATGGATTAGCTATATGTAAAGATAAATCAAAATTATTAGATATATTAAAATGCTTAGAAAAAGACTTTGAAATTAAAATTAATAAATTTCCAAATATATTTGTTGGCATAGAAATAGTTAAAAATGAAAAAGGTATATTATTAAAACAAGAAAATTATATTGAATACTTATTAGATAAATTTAACATGTCAAACTGTAAAAGTGTGAATACACCATGTAACACAAATAAAACCATATCTGATAGAAATTGTATTGTAACTAACTTTCCATATAGAGAATTAGTAGGTGGTCTATTGTATCTGTCAACTCGTACCAGACCTGACATTGCACATGCAGTCAATGAGGCTAGTAGGAAAATAGAGAATACATCTAAAGAGGATATTAATTCAATTAAAAAGATCTTAAAATATTTAGCAGGTACTAAACGAAAAGGTATCTTGTTTAAAAAAGGATTTGATATATCAAAATTATTTGCATATTGCGATGCTGATTATGCAAATGATTTGACTTGTAGACGTAGTACATCTGGATACATAATGTATTCTGGTGGACCTATATATTGGTGTTCAAAGAGACAACCAATTGTTGCTTTGTCTTCAACTGAAGCAGAGTATATTGCAGCCGCTGATTGTTGCAAAGAAACTTTATTCATAAAATCATTACTTAATGAGTTATTAACATTTAATGTTGAGATTTTTCTAAATATAGATAACCAGAGTTCAATTCAACTAATTAAAACTGGATCATTTAACAAACGATCGAAACACATTGATGTTAGATTTTATTTCATTCATGAAAATTATATAAGTGGTAATATTAAAGTAATATATTGTCCTACAGAAAATCAGTTAGCAGACATGCTGACAAAACCTTTATTAAAACATAAATTTGAAAATTGTTGTAACAAAATAATGGATAATTGATAAAATTGTATAAATTAAAAACAAATGTATATATTTAAACAGTAATTTGTATAAGTTAAAAAACAAATAAAATACACAGAGAAATTGTTTTAAGTTTGTAACAATTATTATTTTTAAGTTTTTTTTTGTGTGTTAAATTAAAATAAATAAATAAAAAAAAAATTAAAAATAGGAGAAGGTGTTGGTATTATATTGTCTGTGACATAATATATGTACACTATAGTTATTTTTAATCTGTTAAAAATATGATATTGCTCTCTCTCTCTTGTCTGGTGTAAAAATGTAAAACCACGTCGTCCTTTTTGTAAAACTTAAAAATTAAAATAAAACTAATTAATAAAAAGGATATTTATTTAAAAACTTCCACCCAAGATTAATGAGCTGGAAAATAATATATGTCGGTGCGCTATTGTTTACTTCTATTTATTGATTGATGATTCGATTTTGAGATTTATTTTTTGATTTATATTCAAATATAAAAAAGCTTAATACTAAGTTGCAAGTGGATAGTTCCGATGCATTCTCATATCCCGCGGGAAGACGTAGCCTAGAATGCTGAACACATTATTGACTTGTTAAGTTATTACTATGCAGAAATATTCATTAATATAAATCTTAATATTTTAAATTTGCTTCAAATATTAAGAAATTTGCAATTTTTAATCAAAATTTTTAATTATTTTGTACGATAAGTAAATTAAAATTGGTTTAAAATCCATCAGCAAACTCTAAAGAGAGCTGTCATGCTCGGAGTTACTTTAAAGAATTGGATTCGAAACGAGGGATTAATTAAAGAACAAAAAATTTTGACCTACAAATAATTAGAACGCTGAAAAGAGCCTATAACCGGTGGAGTAGACGGATTCTAGAGTGAAGACCATGGCTCGGTACTTAATGTGATATAACCTTCTGCTAGGTGGAGTGATCATATATTAATAGCATAGTGGCCACTATAGTGGCTATAAAAAGCCACAAGAAAATTTATGCAACCTTTCTTAAGAGTTTCATTATTAAATTGACTTTACATAATTTATATAGATTAATTTACAAACACAATTTATATATATATATATATATATTATATATATATATATATATATATATATATATATATATATATATATATTTAAAAAAGAGAATGATATGAACTACTATGCTTTTAACTTTTTCTACGTTATACTATCTTAAATTACTTTAAACAAAAACTAAATAAAAGTTTGTTTGGCCTAAAAGTTGACATACTGATAAAATAAAATTTTGAAAAATTGAAAATATTACTCGCAAAAGTCTCTTCTGTTGTATGACTGACAGTCCCCTGTGCAGGGCTTGCATGGGCTCGGAGGAAACGCCTGCACATGTATGTACTCTTGAATTGTCCAGGTATAGGGATGCACCGGGCTCAACATTTTGGTACCTGAGTACACTCCCGAAGGTCTTCAGTAGGACGAAGAGGTTGCTGAGCTTTCTGGAGGAATCAGAATGGAATATCCCCGTGCATACAAAATAGGTGTTAAAGTCGTCAAGTTGCGGAAACCAGCCAGTTTATAACATACTATACCAAGTCTCTTCCGTTTTGTAAAAAATGTCGTTTTAAAGGTGTTATATTATTATTACAAAAAATGCAAATACGATAAATATAACAGCGTTTTATTTTCCCACGTAAATCCGCGGATAATTGCAAGTAAAATAAATTATACATTAACCTAAGTACATCAGACTGCTACATCGTTACGAAAATCGCAGTTACAATTTTGAAACCATAAAAAACTTTTTAACAAAAAAATAAAAACCGACTTCAAACAAAAGCACTAAAAAGTGAAAAATAACTGATTGGTAGTTTTCATTTACTATACATACCTAATCAAATATTTTCGAAGTCGGTGTGATTTGGCTAAGTAATTAAAGCCTACCTATTAAATACATACCTAATCAAATATTTTTGAAATCGGTCCCAGCCCATACAAAGCAAAGCACACCGACTTCGAAAATATTTGATTAGGTATGTATAGTAAATGAAAACTACCAATCAGTTATTTTTCACTTTTTAGTGCTTTTGTTTGAAGTCGGTTTTTATTTTTTTGTTAAAAAGTTTTTATTTTTCCCTTTTCAGTGTAGACAGTAGTAGCAAAGTAAGGATTCTAACGTGTTAGGCTTGTCAAATCAAACAAACTAAGCCCAAACTCAAAGTATCTACTATTAGCCGTTGAAGAGTTCCACCTATCCACCTTCTGGCCTTGCCATCAGATCAGGTCAATAACACCGAACCACTGTACTATCAACGGAAATAGAAATACTTGCAAAGTTTCAAGTCAATATGACAATTAGAAGTAGGTTAAATTCAGCATTAGTTGTTTTTCCACCCTTAGGGGAGGTATTTTTTTTTTGAAATTTAAATGGGACCAATCTGGAAGTATACCCTTTCAAACAAAACAAAAATTGTCCAAATCGGTTAATAAATGACGGAGTTCTGAGGTAACAAACATAAAAAAAAAAATACATACAGTCGAATTGAGAACCTCCTCCTTTTTGAAGTCGGTTGAAAACAATCTTTTAGGTTCTAATGTATTCAAATGGCGGTTGGCCATTCCAGAATATTCCCGCTATCCTTTTATACTACATAATCCACTCGTTATCTGAAGGATAATTTAAAAAAGAACGAAATTTAAGTAATTTTACGTTTCAGCAATTTTTTCCTCTTCATTGTTCGATAAAATTCATATTTTCTATATTATTTAACGGGGTAGCTCGTTGGATTTTTTTACACTAGTGACTTATCCTTGCTTTGCTCGTGTGCGTTCCTGAGTGCCTAATAGAACCTAGCCTACATGCTAATCCAAGTCATAACTTATCTATATACTAAACTTCATTCTTTTTTCCTCTATTATCATTTATCATTAAAAATTTTACATATTTTTATATATAAATATGTAAAACTTTTAATGATAAATGATAATATATATATATATATATAATATATATATATATATATCATTAACAAACACTGAGATTTATGTAATGCTACATTATTTGGTACTAAATATAATATATCCGAATCCGTCCCGCTGTTTTAGCGTGCAGAAGTTACAAAAATATATACAAACTTTCCCAATTATAATAAGAACAAAGTAATAAGAAAAAGTAGTCGTATATTAAAACACCTCAATTTTATATGTCATTTCACGAGTACTAAGAAGTTTCTATTCTATTAAAAAAAATCTGTTTTAAGTTTCAAAACAGAAAAGATCGCATACATCTGTATACATCCATAAAACTTACGACTTACTTTAGTACTACATTTATATTATATTGATAGAGTTTACCCGACTTCCAAAAAGGTTCAATAACTCGAAGCTTTCATATACATATATATTTGTTTAGAATCCACGCAGTAAGTAGATAAAAATTTAAAATTGAGACCCGGACACGTTCTATTGAATCCGTAATATTATAAAATAAAATCTTAGAAATAGTAATTTTGTATCCGATGAAAATTAATGAAATCTTACTTTAGCTCAACAAAAATTAAAAAAAACATAAATTAAAAAAAATATATAAAACCGAAAATCAGACATATATAAACAAAAAAACCGTTTTAGCCCTGAAAATGACATAGATATATCTTCCGAGCCAGAACAATTGTCGCGAAACTCCCCCGTTATTGACGCGACGCACAATGCCCGCCAAATTTGCATGCAGATACTGTTCAAATTTCACCAACAATACAGTTTGGAACAAACGAATAACTATATAATATACAAAGATACGAATTTGAAACTAGTCTGCATAATAAAGATAAGAGAGATGCAGTGAAAATACGCATGATGTTATGTATTATTATGTATGTATTACAGGCTTGTTTTGTCAACTTTATAAACAGAGTTCCTGTAGAGAGTCTCTACGTTATGTAACCACGGACGTAGGTTTGATTTCTGGCTTATGAATAAAATATCGAGATATTTCTTATACGTTATGATATTTCTAGAGTACGATTGGATATTTAAAGAATTTGTAATGTGCATACCTTATAAGAGTATCATTTCTAAAAATATAAAATTTGAGATAATCCAAAGTGCGTACAAAAAGATCTTACATAAAAATAAAAAGGAGCATAAAACTCTACATGCGTAGCATGCCAGAAATAGTGTTATAAATAGCTTTTTACTAGTGTAAAAATTAAAACCTTATTCAATAGGTTCATAGATAGAGTATATATTAAAAGTACCTATATTACAAATAAAATTTATAGACAAAAATAGGGCATAGACGAACGGGCACCCGTTCGACATTTTTACGGTTACACTACTGATTCAATATTGATAAAGTTTTACATATAGATAATTTACATTTTGGTCATGACCATTCTGTTTATTTTGTTGCAAGTGCATTTTTAAATGAGCTATGAATTAGTATGAATGAAAAAAAGGATTATATATGTAAAAAAATTAATATAAGTTTCATGTATTCGATCTTTATCAAATTCCACCGTTGTTATTGTCAGACAAATATATAATATTATATTCTTTCCGGATAAAATATTCTATAAATATATTTTTGTAATATGGCTAATATGCCTTTTATTTATTTATTAGGTTTATTTACAATCACTTACAATAATACACACAATATAAAAAAAAAATAGGACTAAAAAGTAGGAACTAAATGTAGTGATTACTTACAAATAAACACAGCATGCACAGAAATAAATTTTCTTAAAATATTATACAAAATAGATATATTTTAGAAGTAAATAGTTTTTTTTTTATAATCGATGAGTAGATACACAGTTACATTAATTTAGCAATTATAACATTATTTAAGACTATCAATGCATTTATTTAACAATTTGGTGCAGATGGTTTTGCGGAAACTGGCTAAGGAATCAGCAAATATGTCGACATTTATGCTATAAGAATTAAGAACCTTATTTATTTCTAATAGAATACATTACACAGGAATTAAAAAATAATAAAATTAATTACTGAATATTGTTTAATATATATTTTTGTTAAATAAAAATGTAAAATAACTTTTAAACTTGGTAAAAATATTATAAAAAACTAAACCTTATAATTATCCTACTCCTGATACTCTATATTCATCTCATTCTCTCGTAGGTTGATTTTTGAAGTTTCACTTTCACCATGTGTGAATTGGACACATGCGCACTTTCCTTTTTAAATTATAAGTAAAAATTTAAGTAATTTTTAAATTATAAGTAAAAATTTTATAAAAAATATGTTTTCACAATATATATATAGTAAAAATTATACGAAAAATAACTACAACTTTGTTAATTTCTATGTATTTTCGAAGGCATGTCACCTAGTTTTTTATGGTAACGATTTCGGTTACTACCATAAAAAACTACTATTACTGTAAGTCATCAAAGATAATATAATTGTGTATTTTTTTTAATTTGCACAACAGTCCTAGAAAAAATTAGAAAAGTTGCCCGGAAATTCCGGTATCTTTTTCTATAAACTTTTTGTATGACCTCAAAGATCAAAAGTTTTATTGAAATAGGGACATGAATATATTTATCGCTAGTATCAAATAATCTCACCTCACTTAGGAAAGCTGTATCTTACACGCTATTTGAACAAATTATGAACAAAATTTTAGTGATACGTTAACTATGCAATCACTACGATATTACCATACGCATCCTTTGCAAACCGCTTTCACCCGGCGACTTAACGCCAATCACGGCTTTGCGACACCCAATACAGGCTGGCGGGCAGATTAATTGAATAAATTTGCATTTCATCCAGTAACATTTCCATTTGTTTCAAATTAAGCAACTACGTATAGAGCTTTATGAAGTGTGAAGTGAAAGATTAAATAACAATAACATAAAATTTAGATTTTATAAATAAAAATTATGATTGGCGTTCATGAGATATGAGAGCCTATTTATGTGTTCGAATGGGCAAATGATTGTTATAGTTCTACTACAGTTGAATGGAAAAGCGAAGCTGCGCTTCCTCAGATCTATCTAGAAAGACTTGAAAACGATCTATGATGAAATCTATCTAGAAAATGATAAATGTACCCTAAGAAAAAATTTGTATTTTTTAAGTGATTGCTTAAAAAATATTTTTCATTTGGTATGTCAAAAAATAGCTTATATTATATAATCATTGATCCTACATATTACAATTAATTGGGTTGACCCATAATACTTTCTTAGATTTACGCGAATATTTGACATTTTAAATAAAACTATCTTTGCAGATTTTTTCGCGGATTTATTTTGATTTTTGGTTGCCGACGTTACGAATGCTTTACAGCAATCATGGTCACGGGAGAGACTAAAGTTTTAGACGTCTCGAAGGCATTATATAGTTGTTACAGACAGCCTAGCCACAAAATAACAAAATGAATTCAAAACAATACAAAAATGCCGCTAAAGTACTTTACAATATTTGCTAATTTTAATTTTAAACATTTTTATAATTTTAATAAGTTTTATAATTGAATATTAAGTATTATTTATTTAATTTTAGCTATTAATATTATAAATGTTACAATTTTTAGATAACTTTATTAATTAGTAATCATAGCCCATACTAAAAATACATTTTTGGTACATAAGAAATAAGAATTTTATTTTAGGCTCTTGCTTCCCAATACAAACTTTCATCCCTATTTTCACCCCCTTAAGGGGTGATTTCCGGGATAAAAAATACCAAATTTCATCTAAATCGGTTCAGTAGATCCAGAGGTTTCACCCTACAACGTCACAAACTCACAAACTTACAAAGTTTACCTCTTTATAATATTAGTATAGACTAGCGACTTAACCTCGCTTCGCTCGGGTGTGTTCCTAGGAACGTTTTGAATAGATATAAATAGTTATTAGCCAGCGTTAGCCATGTAATTTATTTCGTGAATTTTTCCTTTGTTTTAATAGTTATTCTGCTATTCGGGGGGGGAGACAAATCCAACAAATCAAATATCATAAAAATCGGTCCAGCCGTTCTTGAGTTATAAATGGTGTACTTTTTATATATTATATAGTTAGTTGTATAGTTATATATATATATATATATATATATATATATATATATATATATATATATATATATATATATATATATATATATATATATATATATATATATATATAGTTTTAACTTCCATATGTAGTTTTATATAATATACTTGATCAGTTTTGTGAAATATTTAAGTCGGTCTTGTGGATTTGTTTTTGTTGCAAAAAAAAATAGTATAATAATATGAAGTTTATTAAAACCAATTAATACATCTCAAATATATTTTCTTTATGTATAAAATATCTTTAAAATATATACAAAAGCATTTATCATAATATGTCGCATCTAGTGACAGTTTTACACAGAAAAATCCTGCAAAAAATAAGCTATGACTCAAATTTCATTGTATAATCGAGCAAAACGTGTGACCCTAGAGACTGGAACGATTAACACCATTTGAGTTTCAGAATATGTACGTGATATTGAATAAATTACAGTGTTTTACTAGGTACCATGCACGATGAGGATTATTACGTAAGATCGTTTACGTCTTTACTTTGTTTTAGTACTTACTCGAAGTGCAATAAAAGTAAAATATCTCAGTTTACTAACAATTTAAAACGAAAATTAAGTCCTTATGTAATAATAAAACCGCTTCTTATGCCTCCCTTGTGGTTCTATTTAGGTTTCTTGATGGGATGCTTATTATTTTGTCCGTCTATTCGTATATCACTGTCAATTTACTTAAAAACTATTAGTATTAGCTTAATATTAAAAGAAAAATTAGGCATATTATGTGAATGAGAAAATAAATAGTAAACATAGCGCGTGTTTTTTATATTTAAATCAAGTTTTGTTGAGTATCTATTAAAATTTGGAATAAATTGGAAATAATAAAGAATCCAAAATACTTTTAACAAAAATTACTGAAGAGATTTTCATTGAGGTAGCTGGAGAGTGACAGATTAATTTAGACTCTGTTGAAACAATTTTTTTTTTTTTTTTAATTTTAAACTAGTAAAGCTTCATATACAGATTATGACATATTAATATTGAATAATCATGCATTAAATAATATATATCTATAAGCTTTCCACATAAGGAGGTATTATTTATTATTTTGACGTTTCAGTATAATATTAACTACGACATGATATTATATGTATGTATGTATGTATGTATGTATGTATGTATGTACGTATGTATATATACGATATATATATATATATATATATATACGAGTATATTATCATCCTCAGATAATTCCTTTCTTTGTGCTCTCATACATATTTACAATTAATTTATTTATAGATATAATTTATTTATTTATAGATTCCGGTGCAATTACTTAGATCCGATGGAAAACGTGATGTTTCGGAAACGTCGACGTGATTTTGATAGTTCATAGTCTAGAGAGGGTCAAAGGTTTTTTTGTCCCGGTACATTCGATAGGTGGAGTTATGTCATATTAAAAAAACTGACTCGCAATCACAGCCTGAGCGACATGAAGGTGGATCACTAGCACTTCATACTACATCTAGTAGTGTGTAAAAGTAAAATTATTAAATATTTCTTTTGTTTTTACTTTATAACTATTGTTTCAGAATTTTAAAAAATGTTATTCTAGCACATTTTCTTAGTCATTGTTAATCGTAGACTAGACTATCTAAAATTGCGATGTTAAGACAATGTAAGGGAAGCGAGAATGCATTTTAGAAAATCAAAATACATACGACAGTCGCAAGGAGGATATTCAATACCAATCCAATCTCTTTAAAAGGATCTTGTTATTTTCTTTTGTATAGTATATATTTTAAATTTAAAAAAATGTGCTTAGTAAAATAGGAAAAGTGCATGTTTTGATCACACGTGATTCGTCTTAGCATCATAATATATATTTTATAAAATATAAATAACTAGCGAAGCGAGTGAAAAACAAAATTTATCCCACGGGAACCGTACATTTTTCGGGATAAGAGTAACCTATGTGCTATTCCAGATTATAATCTATCTCTATGGCAAATTTTATCCAAATCCGATTAGCCGTTCTGGTGTGATTAACAAACATCCACTCAAACTTTCGCATTTATAATATTTATGGGATTTGGAATTAACTACGAGTAGACTAGTTTTAACTTTAATGACCAAGCACCAATAACTTGTGTTGTGAGTAAAATATTATATGAGACTTTGGGGGCAACATACAAAATGTCAAAACAAAGTTTAATAGAAGTTTGTATCTTATTTCCTTTCTGAGGTTTAATTTAAACGTACATTTCTCATATATTAGTCTTTTTAACTCCACACAGCGTGTTTACTGATAAAAAAAGGTTATACAATATCAGTAAGAAGCGCAGATTTATATACACTTCATAAGATTTTTATATTTATATAAGCACTATATTGAAATAATGAATAAATCTTGTATCGATAAACATATAGACCACTGGTTAATTCTTAATCATAATATGATGATAAGTGTCTGAGATTTTAAGTATTCAGCCCTTTTTTTTTAACGTCCCACTGCAGGGCACGGGTCTCCCTTCAGTACGAGGGGGATCTGGCCATAGTCCACCACGCTGGCCAAGTGCGGGTTGGCGGACTTCACATGTCTTTCGAAAACTTGCTAGGTTCTCTTAGACATGCAGGTTTCCTCCCGATGTTTTCCTTCACCGTAAAGCAAGTGGTAATCGTGTTAGAAATGATTCGCACGTGAAAATATCAGAGGTGCGAGACCCGGGATTTGAACCCACTTCACTCGGTTTCCCAAGCGAACGTGTTACCACTGGGCTACCACTGCCTTCATGTATACATGTATACATAGTTGTCAAATATTCGCGTAAATCTAAGAAAGTATTCAAAAATTATTATTAGCATATTTGCAAACACGATGGTAATTTAAGTGTAGACTGTTTTCCAAGTCAAGTTAGCATTTGGTCTCAAAGATCAATATAGTCGGACCACGGTCTAAGAGTTATCTAGGTTGAATTTCCATTGCCCTGGGACATGAATAGTCATGCCTAATCTCAGCGCAATAACTTTTAACCACTTTGGGATATAACGACTTTAACGGTCGGTGGCGAGTATAAAGTTAGTTTAATTACTATGTATGATATTTTGCCCAAATGTTGTGTAATTTGTTACTTTAAATTAATAAACATGGATTTAAACAAAATAAACCGTATCTTGATACAAAATCTATACTATTTCTCATATAAAACTTTCTTCATATATTAAAAAAATAGATATTTAATAGTAGATACTTTTGCTCCAACTCCATTCGTAAAATATTTAGAATTAAAATTAAAAATACAAATAAAATAAAAAAAAAATAAAATGGACTTTTTTGAAGTTTTTGCAATTTTATTTTAATTTTTGCTAATCAGTTAAGACACATTACTCCTTACACACGATATAACTTCTATGAAAATGAAAGTATTAGCTCTGGTTTATTGCTACAGTAAATGCCTTTTTTACTGATCGTAAACATTACGGGTACAGTATTAAAACTGATTAAAGAGCTAATCGATGGGGCCCCCTTTCAATTAATATACCAAAGCCACCTTTCATGCTCATTCCTTCGAAAAAATCCAGCAAATCTTGAACGATTTGGGGAATAGGGGAATCCACCTAATGAAATCCTTCGACTAATAGAGGGTAAAAGAAACGGGGATCGGTAATGATATTCTAATAAATTGTATCAAAATAATATAAAGTTTTTTATTTACTAACTTTTTTATACTACTTGATATAAAATTTCCTAGTATTCCCTCCACGACCGCGGACACGCCGGCGTGTCAGTTAACAATAGATTTCTTAGAAATGTAATTAATTTCTTAGAAATTTACCTGGAGGTGATAATTTAGGAAATAATACAATAGTATTGGCTCGTGACCTTAACCAGAATCGTCCTTAAAATAGATATAAAAAAACCTACATAAAACTAATAACTAACTAAATGATAAAACTAAGCGATTCAGACAGAATATTTAATACTACTAAAATAAAACAAAGCCTTTGTTATTTTTGTATAATGTAGCTTTCTAATGTCTAGCGAAATTATAAAACCAATTCATTTCACTTTATAGTGTTAGTATAGATTTAACTGGCGTATATAAATACTACCTTAACCATAGGTTAAAATATAGTCTATTTGTAACTTACTACTTATTAAGACGACACGTTTGGCTCAGTTTGTAGTGACCCTACTTGCTGCGCCAGCGGTCGCGGGTTCAAATCCCGCTGGGGGCATTCATTTGTGTGATGAGCACGAATGTTTGTACTCCAGTCAAGGGTGTTTATATTTATAATATGTGCCTATGTATTTAAAGTTATATATGTGTACACTACATCAACTATCTGGTATCCATAACACAAGCCTCTTAGCTTACCATGGAACTAGATGGTGCTGTGTGGTAATGTCCCAACATATTTATTTATTATTATTATTTATTATTAAAATAAATTATACCTACATTAAATACCAATATGACTAAGCAAATTGCTGTTTTCCGAAAGCTTCCATTCAATTTTGTCATATGGAGGATAGGCCAAATGCATGTCGGGAGTTTATTAATTATCTCTGATGATACTGTCGGACATTTTATATGCGTTGTTAGCAAAAACAACATCAATTTACATAATTAATCCGGTCTCAGCTATGTCGGTGACGGTAAGCGGATTACTCTGAACCTAATTGAATGGTGTCCGCGAGTAAACGAAGGTTGTGGCCAAATTCTTTTGATGGCGGAATTTTCTAGTGAGAAATATTGAAATTACGATATAACATTCGTAATCTTTCACTTTGGAGTTTGTATTAATATAAATAACAGATTGTTATGTATTTAAAAAAGGAAGGGCAAGTCGCACTAGTACAATGGTTCCGTGCATTAGAGAATTGAAGGTCAAAATCCGTTAGGAACCTTCAATTTCCCTTGATGTGCTATATAGTACCAACAATTATTACTATATAGATTTATTAGAATTATTACTATATAGATACTTTTGTTTGTGTTATGGCTTCGAAACCTCAAAACTAATAAAATAAAATTTTATTAATTTCTTGCTATGTGATAAAAGAACAATTACCACATTTTTACATATAAAATAATAAGTAAAGA
Organism: Brenthis hecate; assembly: GCA_951806755.1. Lineage (NCBI taxonomy): Eukaryota > Metazoa > Arthropoda > Insecta > Lepidoptera > Nymphalidae > Brenthis > Brenthis hecate. The sequence goes on from OX638262.1 coordinate 5,570,265, forward strand.
GGTAAGTCTAGTCAAATAACCTGGTAACAAGTATATTAATAACATGGTAATTTTACTGATAATATAGATAAAACATTTTACCATGATTATTTTTAACTATGCTTCATCTGGTCAGTGTGCATGCAAAAATTCTACAGAATTATTGCTGCAGATGTTGACCAAAGTTTTAAAATTTATATAATGAAACTGTAAAACTGGCCAGTTTTTAAGTAATGCACTGTTATATTTAGTAGCTGTTAATTTTATCTTTGTCTTTTGTGAACATATTTAATAACTTTACGTTTAAAGTTATTAAAAATATTAAATCAAAATATAAACTAAGTAAATGTAAATATTATCGTATCAGATATAAAGAATATCTTCACATGTAAAAAAGTTGTTAATATTTGGAAAAAGTAAAAAAATAATAATTAAATCTTCATAATCTGCGTTTTCTTTAAAAAATACTTCCTGCATTAGTTTTGGCATACTGTACACATATACAGAACCTCAGTCAACGAACCCAATTCGCACTTAACCGATTTTTAATGCATTATCATTTCCAATATTAATAGAATTCTATATCAAATCCTCATATTTCTCAGCACATTCAAATAACAATACACTTGCACTATCTAGCAATCGACTTGATCTGCATAGTGCATAAACTTTGTTCCTGAGGAAGCGATAAGGCACATATTCGCTTGTAAGTGAGGGTCTGTCATAAGCCGATTAGAGCTGACGCTGGGCCTTCCAATTTGGCAAGCAAATCTCTTCGCACCTACCTACAATAAGGCTTTTGTGCAGGTGAAATTACACTGCGGATTGACAGCGCCCGGCTTACGGTTTTTAGGGCGAATGAGGTAACTTGTAGGTCTTGAAGATGATATGTACATACATGTACATTGCACAAGCTTATTTTTTACTTTTAGAAATTCTTATTCTTACTTATATATATTTAATTATAATTCTAACACTACCAAGCCGATTTGGAATAATATTTTTTTATATTTAATATTTAGGAACGTCCCTAGATGCCTTTACTCCAGGTCATAGTATATCTGTGTACTAAATTACATTCAAATTAGTTACATCTATACATAATAATAATAAAATTCTAACCGATCGACTATGTGCATTAAATATTTGGTGGAAAATTTTATTGAAATGGTCATTATTATTATGGATAGAGAGGCCGAATCTATAGTTTTTAGAGTTTTGTCGGCCTGTCCGTCTGTCTGTATGTCTGTCTTTCTGTCTGAGAACGCATAACATGAAAACCACTGGACAGATTTTGATGAAATTTGGTATGATGATAGCTGGTTATCCGGATCAACATATAGGAAACTATATACTAATCGTCAACATGTAGGAGCGGGAGTAAATCGCTAGTAGATATATACATAAAAACTACGCATATATAATAGTAAGATTTATCGAGGAAACTTATAATAGTCCATCCAACATCGCGCTACGACTTCGGAGCGCAGCAATTATATAAGCCAAGGAGAGCCAAGGACAAAGCGTAGTAAAGATATTATATGGAAAATAGTTAAATACATATGTAATTTTATCTTACATTGAACGTTAGCGTTTCTATAGTTTTTTTTTTTTTTTGAAAAATAAAAACAAAACAAACCTAAAATCCTCCGCAGATCTACCATCAGATCAGCTAAAAAAAATTGTATTATCAATCAGATTTAAATACTAACAAAGTTTTAACTTTTAGTCGATACGATTATCAGAAGCAGGTTAAAATTACCTTACAAAATTTTCATAAGATTTGTATACAGTTAAAATATGAGAAATCACTAAAAAGTTCATACAAAGAATAAAATAGAAGCAATATTTTATATATTTATCAAGTTCTAGATGTATTTTGTTTGTTCAAAAGTTAAAAATTTAATTAACTTTTTAATTAAGATGCCTTTATTCCAATACTAAACAAAACAACAAGCCAAGTTCTTTATTAGTTTGAAATCATAGAACTTCCTTCTAAATACACAAGTTAGAGTCGTTCAAGTACTGCAGTGGAGAGGTGAATATTTAATTGTACTTGTCAGTTTGCTTAAAGGTATCGCCTTATCGGAGTCTCATTTGAATTTATATTAATTTTTTTTAATATAGTATATATTTTATATTTTTTCTATTCAATCGAAATATTTAAAAAAATGATACTACCTTAAGCCCTATTAAATTAAGTTAAATTTTCTACCTTAAATAGTAAAGTGAAATTTTCTTATCATATATATATACATATATATATATATATATATATATATATATATATATATATATATATATATATATATACAGGCAAAGAGAAAAAAGTTCAGTACCGTTTTTAATAGAGGAGCTGTTTGACAACCGATTTATTTTTGTTTTGTTAAATAGCTATTAAGGAGATTTAGTGTTATTAATAAAAAAAAATGGAAACAGTTAGTTTTTTATCATAAACAATCTCGATAAAGTCAATTCTTTGATATTTTCCAATTTTAATGGCATGCAGTAGTAGCAGTATTAGTATAATAATATAAAAGGCTATAGCATCTTGTGTGTGTGTGTGTGTGTGTGTGTGTGTGTGTGTGTGTGTGTGTGTGCGTGTGTGTGTGTGTGCGTGTGTGCGTGCGTGCGTGCGTGTGCGTGCGTGCGTGCGTGCGTGTGGGTGTGGGTGTGTGTGTGTGTGTGTGTGTGTGTGACTTGTAAAAAAGAGAAGGTACTCACTTGAAGTTTTATTTGTGAAAGAAAATAATTTTCAAATTGTTATACATTTTTAGAAGAAAAATTATTATTTATATTTTATTTAATATTTTTATTATTAGCTAGCGACTTACTCTGGTTACGTTTTGACGTTTAGTATAGATTTCTCAGAGATGAGATATTTTCCCGCTGTAAAAATTATCCTATATTATGTTGACCCGGATAACCAGCTATCATCATGCCAAATTTCATCAAAATCTGTCCAGTGGTTTTCTCTAGATGCGTTTCCAGACAGACAGACATATACACAAAAATTCTAATAAAAACTATAAATTCAACCTCTGTTTTGATAATAGTGACTATTTCAATAACATTTTCCAAATAATGTTTAATGTACAGATCGATTCAGTTAGAATTTTATTATATGTATAGAAGATACACTACATATGAATGGACTGTTGTTACAGTTATATTAGTGTGTAGTGTGGTGCCACTTTAAAACCCAGCGGTTGTGCTATTAAGGGTTATTACCTAGTTTGTCTCCATTAAGCGATGTCGAACACGCGACAACTCCGCCTAGAAGCTATTTGATACGGCAATAGTTGTACGGTGTACACTATACGTATACACACTCTTCAATGTATATAATATGTTATTATTTATTTAACTGCCTTGGTGGTCTAACCATGTATGGCTGTTTTTCAGAAGGTCTTGGGTTCGAGTCCAGGGTAGGGCCAAATATAGTTGTTGGTTTTTCTGTACAAAAATTATTAGTAAAAGCCTTCAACTTCAATAATAAAATTACTTTTTGGTATGCATATCATAATGTAAAATTGTTTGCATGTGTAAAATTGTTTGCATGTGTTTGTAATTCCACTCCTTTTAAACGGCTCGACCGATTTTGATGATTTTTGTATATTTATCGGGTCATGTTAATGGTTGTTAGCTATCCTTAGATCAATATTCTATGTATTTTTCTGGCTTAAGCTAAACAAGGAATGTCTACCGGATCCGCTTATATTATTTATAAAAGTCCATAACAAAAAACACAGATGTATAATATCTTAGTAGAGTTACTGTTAGACATTGTATTTTAATCTGCTGAAGTTCTGAAAGCAGCCTTTTAAAATATCTTAATAGCCATAACTATTATATTATTATCTGTACCTAGACTGGAGCAGCTTCTAAAATTTCTTTCACCTGTAAACTATACTATTCAAGAGCATTTCTATTTTCATCCCGACATCATATTATACATTCAAGTGAAGTAGCGTTAAAAAACTATTTTTTTATTATAGAATTATGTAGTGTGATACACTACCGCTCGCATAATTGATTTATATATAACAAAAATAGCACATATTTAAGTCTTTAGTAACAAAAGACAAAGGATTTTCATACAAACTGACGATAGTCTTTAGACCTCTTAATTTTACTCTGTTGTAAAATCTGTTCTGAGCTGACGTCTCTTATCTATAAAGTACCTCCAGGCGCCAAACAGTTTCATAGATCAAGTACTATTCGAGATAGTTTCTCTTCGACATCCATACTAATATTATAAATGTGAAAGTTTGTTTGTTTGTTTGCCTTTCTTTCACGTCAAAACGGCTTGGCGGATTGGCGTTATTTTTTGTGAGGAGATAGTTGGGGGGTTAGAGAATAACATAGGCTACTTTTTAGGAAGCTTATATAAATCCCACGGGAAAATACGTCATAATACAATCCAAAAAAATGTTTATGATCAGAATTACTTGAAACTTGGTATTAATGCTCTTCAATAAAATTAAACAAAATATACGTGTTTTAGCATTTTTCAAAATTCATCCTATAATGGAGTGAAATAGGGGATGAAATTTTGTATGAAACTACATTTTAGAGACTTTTTTGTAGTTTTAGCACGAGCAAAGCCGCGGGTTCTGCTAGTATAATATACATATAAAAATACATAGTAACATACATAATATATAAAAGATAGTGTAACCTACAAGAAAATCGAATCTAATTTATAAATCCAAACAGCAAAACCACCCCATTACTAATTAAATGGGAGTTCATTTATTTCTTTTTCACACCAAGAATCAGTCTAATGATACCTTTAAATTTCCGTATAAGTCCTTTATTGGAAAAACGGGATTTAGGTTAATTAAAAAGTTAATTTCATTCAATTAAGGCGGCTGCGTTAGTAAAAGACAATTAAAAAAAACTCAATCGACCTTCTTCAAAGTTGCTTTACAATAAGAATATAATATAACTATCTACTCACCCTCGCTCCGCTCGGCTTCGTCCGTAGTAACATTTTAACGTTTAGTATTTTCTCAGAGATGAGATATTTTCCCGCAGTAAGAAGTATCATATAAGTTGACCCGGATAACCAGCTATCATCATACCAAATTTCATTAAAATCTGTCCAGTGGCTTTCTTGTTTCGATGCGTTCCCAGACAGAAAGACAGATAGACAGACAAAAAATCTAAAAACTATGAATTCAGCAGTGTTTCGGTAATAATGACTATTTAAAAAAATATTTAATGTACAGATTTGACTCAATTAGAATTTTATTATATGTATAGATAGGTAGGTGGTAGGTACTTATTTCTTTAGTTTTGTAATCCAGTAATAATAAAAACCCTTATAAATGATGTTTATTCTTATAAACTACTATATATTTTTGTATTTTTAGCATTCTCTTCCCCTTGAAAGAGAGATAGTAAACTAGTAGCTCATTTTTATTTTTCTTCATTATAAAAACCCTTATCTATGGTATGTTAATTTTTAGCATTTATAAATTTATAATAAACAGTAATAAGTTTTTCATATTTTATTCAACAAGTTTATGAAAAAAAAAATATTTCAATAACTACTCAGCATCAAAATAATTTTCGTTTCTTTTTTTAGGGTTTCGTAGCCAAAAGACAAATTATAATCTTCAAGTTCATCGAACCTTTTATTCCGAGACTATTGGAGCAAAATAACTGATATTTGTTATATAATATTTCTATATACACAATAACCTTAATAAAAATAACCAAATAATACTTCTTTTAAACTTTAAATAGTATAAGTTATTATTTATTATAAATAAGTTATGTAATTCAACGAAACATAGCAAATGGATACGATGTGAACCTATTACTCTAAATATTAGGTTATATTCAGATAAAATTGTTATAAAATGGACGAATAAGCGTCGAGCAGCGATTTACTGAAACTCTCCGATGGCTCTTCACATTACACTTAAAGTGAAGTGCTATCAATGTGATCGAATTAGCTTTGACTTTCTTTTTTTATTAGAAATAGTAGAGTTCCTAAAAGCTCTCAAAAAATTGGTCAAGTGTGAGTTGGATATGCAAAAAATGATGGATGCATATCGCCAACTGAAAATATGATAAAGTATTACTTTTATATTACTTGGTCATATTTCATTTTTTTACTCATTAGAGTTAGTCAAAAATTACTTTCCTTTAAAGTTTAAGGCGAGTTTTATTTTGATTTATATTTATAATCTACGATATTTCGTTCATATTTCTGTTTTTCTTATCATCTGAGCTTTTTATCTTTTCCTTATGTTAATAATAATGTCCTTCTGAACGATTCCGGCCACGGCGGCCAACTCATTGAGACTAGACAACTGCGCAGGAGATATTATAGTGCACAAGTGTACGCGCAGACACAAGTGCACTCTCTATTCCTGTCACTCTCATACTCCGGTGGGGCGAGTACTCAACACGACCGGTAAGAGTTAAAGCGCAGGACCGACGGCCTTACGTGTTCTCCGAGGTACGGGGGCGAAATACCGCCAACTTCCCAACTCCGGACTGTTACTGAAGCTTACTAAACAGAAAAACTAATAGCTAAACTTAGCCCGACCCAGGACCCGAACCTCTGAATTTGCAGCCGTACATACTAACCACTACACCACCGAGGCAGATATCCTTATGATACAGATATTTCCATATGTATATAATTATTTTCTTAGAAAGTCTAAGCACGTTACTACGCCTTATTAGATTGTGACCCGAGAATCTCATTATACAATAGCTAAAATCAATAAATAAAAGAAAATACAGAATCTTTTTGTTTCTTTAGCTGCGTTATCTACTATGTGTTTATAATTTAATTACATTATACATTATATATTACTGATTAAAATAAAAAAAAATTTGAATTTGAAGAATTTGATACACGCTAAACGGAAAGGAATATATTTTCAATTTCTCAATCTTTGTACAACTATACATAAATAAACTACTAGCGACCAACCCTCGCTTCGCTCGGGTTATGTATACAACTTCCTATTTGGATCGGATATTATTAAATTTTTCATTGGTTTTAGTATTTTTTCGTGGGACCCTACTTTTTTTCTAAAATAAAAGTAGCCTAAGTTACTTCTTATTACATCAGCTACCTGCCAGTGAAACGTCAAAATCGGCCCAGCCATTTCAGAGATTAGCCGGAAACAGACAGACAGACAGACAAAAATTGTAAAAAATGTTGTTTTGGTATATCTACCGTGTATACATACATATGCATTTAGTAAAAAGCTGTTATTTTGACATTACAAGCAGACACTTCAATTTTACTTATCTGTATAGATAACTCACTACTTTTAATATAAATAACCTAAAATTATCATTTATTTAAAAAAAGCTTATATTTTACTTTATTTTTCCTTTGCTTGAGATTAAAGATCTCTGTCGTTTACTTTACGAACGAATATGAGATATCTATGAATTTTTACCAGGACACCAGTATGCTTTCCTACACCGTAGAGCATGATATGAATATTAATAACTTCTTGAATAAAAATTCTGTATTACACAGCTTTCATTCTATCACGTAGAAAAGATTTTTATTTATAACTAGCGACCGGCCCTTAGTATGTGCCCCCAAATGTAATTCAGTACATTTTACCAATCTATACTAATACAAGATATAAATAAGATATAAATTATATAAAATTGTTTATGTGTAAGTATATTTGGAAATATCTGAAATAGCTGGTCCGATTCTGAATAAAAAAATTATAAAAATAAACAATACTTTCTTAGATTTACGCGAATATTTGAAACTTTATTATCTTTTCTATCTTTTCGTATTAGGTATTTCGCAGATTAATTTGATTTTTGGTTCCCGACGTTTCGAATGTATTACAGCAATCGTGGTTATGGGAGATACTAAGGTTATAGATAGGTATCTCAAAGACTTTATATACTTGTTACAGACAATGCCTACCCACAATTATACAAAAATGATTTGAATGATAGAATTATATATAAAAATAAATTTAATACGAAATCATTTTTTTTTTCATGAAAAATTCACAGATTGCTTGTCATGCACTGACCAAAGGATTTTTCATATCTTCTCAGTAATAAAATAGTATCACGTAATAACTATAGAAAGTATTCGTATAAGACTACCAATAATCGCGAGATCGTTTCTGGATGAAAAAGTTTTAGTCTATTTATTTTTTGAGTTCCATACACTCTTCACCGTTTTTTTTACTTTCCTTCATAAATATTTTTGCCTGCCAATAAAAACAAAACATGTTACACTTTTTTTTATTTAACCTAATTATTTAATTTATAAGCGAAAAACCTAAATAAATATTAATGTCTCTGAAGTCCAAATGAAACATTTACGTACACCGAACAATGGAAGGTGATGGCAAGTGTATTGTAAAATAGTGTTCTTTTGAAGCTCTATTTAATATGCTCCAGTATTTTAAGTTTATGATACAATAAAAAAAAATTATATTAGATTTTTGTATTTCGCATAAGTTCATTTAAAAATAAATACATAGCCTGGATACCGAGAACAATGCTGATATAATTTGCCGTTTTATGCATGTCAATTAGCGATATTTTCAACCGACTTCAAAAAGGAGGAGGTTCTCAATTCGACTGTATGTTTTTTTTTTATGTTTGTTACCTCAGAACTCCGTCATTTATTAACCGATTTGGACAATTTTTGTTTTGTTTGAAAGGGTATACTTCCAGATTGGTCCCATTTAAATTTAAAAAAAAAATACCACCCCTAAGGGTGGAACAACAACTAATGATGAATTTAACCTACTTCTAATTGTCATATTGACTTGAAACTTTGCAAGTATTTCTATTTCCGTTGATAGTACAGTGGTTCGGTGCTGTTGACCTGATCTGATGGTAAGGCCAGAAGGTGGATAGGTGGAACTCTTCAACGGCTAATAGTAGATACTTTGAGTTTGGGCTTATTTTGTTTGATTTGACAAGCCTAACACGTTAGAATCCTTACTTTGCTACTGCTGTCTACACTAAAAAAGGAAAAATAAAAACTTTTTAACAAAAAAAAAAAACCGACTTCAAACAAAAACACTAAAAAGTGAAAAATAACTGATTGGTAGTTTTCATTTACTATACATACCTAATCAAACATTTTCGAAGTCGGTGTGCTTTGCTTTGTATGGGCTGGGACCGATTTCAAAAATATTTGATTACGTATGTATTTAATAGGTAGGCTTTAATTACTTAGCCAAGTCAACATTTAAAATAAAGCAATAAAATTCTTACAAAGTTAGTAAAGAACAAAAAAATTTTTTTGAAGAAATAATCATTATTATTTAATTACGATACTTAAGTTTAATTTGTATCGCATAAAACTTAAAAGTTTGTTACGAATAAAACTTATTTTTCATAATAAAAAATTATAAACCTTTTTCTCCTTAATCGCAAAGACAGTTAGTAGGTATAATATTAATTTACAGCATATTTACATTTACTTAGTGTTAACGGGAACAAAAGGTATTCTATGGCTCGTAGTATTAATGGCTTTAACCACCGATATCTTTTATTGTACCTATATCTCTTATCTAATCTTAACTTCTTGTTACTGTCATTTGTACTAGCATTGCCCGCGGCTCCGCCCGCGTTCAGATGACCAAAAACGAAATTCATCGATTTTACATATTAGTATACTCATAAATTGCAGTTTTTGTATTTTTTCTCAGAAGTGAGATATTTTCCCGCGGTTAAAAGTATCCTATATGTTGACCCGGATAACCAGCTATCACCATACCAAATTTCATCAAAATCCCTCTAGTGTTTTTTGCGTGATGCGGTAACAGACAGAGAGACAGACAGACAGACAAACATTCTAAAAACCATAGATTCGGCCTTTGTATCGATAATAATGTTTATTTCAATAAGATTTTCAAAAAAATATTTCATGTACAGATTCGGCTAAGTTACAGTTTTATTACGTGTATAGATTACAAAAGTGAAGCTACATTGGTTAGTTAAACAAAAACTTTAAAAGGTACAATTTGAAAAATGAATATTACATAATAAATTACCTATTTAAAAATACTTAAAACCTTTTTAACATGGCCCTGCAGAGCACGTGCCTCCCCTCAATGCGATAGGAATCAAGCCATAGTCCATCATGGTGGCTAAATGCGTGTTCATACATCTTTTGAAAACCAGTTAGGTTCTATCAGACATATGTAACGTACATATAAAGGTAATCGATGATGTTTTCCTTCTCCATAAGACAAGTGCTAATTATGTTAATAATGATTCGGACATGAAAACCTCATCAGATCTGATCATCTCCTCAGTAGACACGAGTGAGCTTTAAAAATATGGTTTTAAGTCATAATAAATGTTCATTATATACACATTTTGATCGTTTCGAAAACACGGCGTTTGGCAATTACATCTTCTAAACATATAATAAAATTGTAACTAAGTCGAATCTGTACATTAAACATTTTTTGGAAAATCTTATTGAAATAGACATTATTATCGATACAGAGTCCCGAATCTAGTTTTTAGAATTTCTGTCTGTCTGTCTGTTACCGCATCACGAGAAAACCACTAGACAGATTTTGATGAAATTTGGTATGATGGTAGCTGGTTATCCGGGTCAACATATAGGATATTTTTACCGCGGGAAAATATATCATTTCTGAAAAAAAAATACAAAAACTGCATTGTAAGAGTATACTAATATGTAAAACCTAAGAATTTGGTTTTTGGTCATCTGAACGCGGGCGGAGCCGCGGGCAATGCTAGTATAATAATATGTTCTTTAATATCCGATACGACCTATGTAATATTTACGTATCCTACAAGGACTTTTCCTTACTTAACAGCTAAGAGTAAAAAAAAAACGAATTATTAAAGCATTGACAACATATTTTACGCTACTGTTTATCAATTTATTGGTCCGTAGTACAGTCTGCGATAAATTAAGAGGCATACATTATGTGGCCCTATAAATTGGCACTATAATGAACCATTAGGCTGAAATTAGCGAAATAGCGCGCAACGCGTGCGTCTACTTAATGAATTATTATCGATGTTATATACCTTTTTATTAAGCAAAAGGGGAAATTGCTATACGAAAATGGCACCATGAAGCTATAATAGCTTCAAAATATTAATCTTATTTAAACTATGAAACAGTTAAAAATCTTAACTCTTAAGTTTTAACCGATTTTTTGTTCCAATCCTAACGCATGGGGAATCAAAATTACGGTTTTTAAAAGGCGCTATTAAAAACTGAAAATATATTAAATATTTAAATATTAATTTATTATTATTAATGGGCTAAAAGTAAAAAGGTACAAATAAAAATAAATATATAAAAATAATACAACTTATTGCGAAAAATCAAACTAAAAAAAAGGAACATATCAAGGAAAATGTTATTATGCAGTCGGAGACGTACAAACATACACGTAGTAAGCCTAGCAACAAGGAAAATACAAGGTCCTATATCTCCAACAGCTATTACACACTATATAAAAAGTATCAATTCATTAAACTAAACGAAATTAACTTATAATTATTAAAGTACATTGTACCTACATATTATGTATATAACCAGGTTTATATGAGCATTGCTATTTATATTTCACAAATGGCTTGTGTCACTATCGTATACTATATCTAATAATAACAAACAAACGAAGGGGCTACATTTCAGACCATTTCGAAGGATGTATACAAGAGCACATGTTACGTTCTCACAACTATCAAAGCGGTCAAAAGTTTATATATATATATTTAAGAGGGTGTGCCAAAAAACGACGATACTTTTTTTTCTTCGCTCTCACCCCAAAATATCTCAGAAAATTTCCCAAAAAAGTTCCTGTTAAAACGGAGCTCGAAATTAAGTTTTCCCATACAAATTACATGGAAAACATAGTTTTTAATACTTTTTTATCCTGCAAACTGTGACGAAAATATTTATCAAAAAAATGAATGAATTTTTTTAGTATTAAATTTACTATAAAAAGTTCCATTGAGTCGAATTTCTTATCTTCAATATTTGATTTGTTATATAGCGTTTAACTTCAAATCTATGATTTTTTTTAGCTAAACTGCAAGAGTTACAGAAAAATGTTAAATAGAAAATTTGTAGTACGTTTAAAATCCTATAAAAAAGTCTTTGGCAACTTTTTCATATCATCAATAACAACAAAGTTACCGGCTCACGAATATTTATTTTTTCAAATTTTCGGTTTTACGAACTGAAATATCGATAATTAAACAAAAAATTTGGTAGATCAGATATTTTATTTTATCAATAGTTACAGACTTATTTGACATATTTTTATGATTTTTTAGCTATGTTATAAAATATATTGATATAGGACATGAAATATCAGTAAGATATAAAAAGCACAGTTAATTTACGACAAAAAAATGTCAAATAAGTCTGTAACTATTGATAATAATATATTACATATACAAAAATATATTACATCAGCTATATGGCAGTTTATGTCCCGTCTAAATCGGTCAAGCTGTTTAGGAGATTAGCAGGAACAAATAGACGGGCAGAGACACATTTTTTTTTCTTATGAGTAGGTACCGTATAAACTTACGTATGTATTTAGCAAGCTATAATTTTTATATTATAAACCAAATTTCAGTTTTTATTATTTGTATGGATGTGTATTGTATTTTAATGACATAAACAGATTACTAGAAAAGCAGTCCGGCGAAGCCAAAGTAGGCTGCGAGTATTATAAGTATATATAATGTATATAATGTATATAAGTGTATATAATGTATGTATATATAATAAATATGCAAAGACAAAACAGTTCAGTACATTTTTCTCCTCTGTTTGTCTACCGATGTTCTTTTTATTATCTTTTTTTAGCTTTGGGTTTATTATTAGAAAAATGATTGTAACCGTATTTCGACCACTAGCCGAACACTAGTATGTATAAAATAAAGAAGCAAAAAGAAGGCACGCGTTTTACATTTTACGCTATAGCAAATTAAGAGTAAACTGACTAACCAGCCTTATAACATAAGTACAATCAATAAGTATAGTAATAATTTTCAAAATGCCCTTCTGTTTATGTGTTAATGTATTTAAATGCTAAAAATTAGGTATTTTATATCGGTACGTATTACTTAGAGAGTGTAAGCGTACAAAGAAATACCCATGGACCGTAGTCAACTTCAAGTGTTTTTCTATGTCCTTATAATTTTGTTGGGACGTATACAAGTTAAGGAAAATTACTTTCATCTTTGGGTGGGTTTCTAAAAGAATTAATTTATATTATATGAAATATAAGATAAAATTATATGGCTAGAAAAGCTTCCAAAGGTCAATCGCAGCGGTCAAAGCTAAGCTTTATTACACATAAGAATAGCAAGTACCGTAATCGAATGTCCGTTGATGACAGATGCACTGATAACAATACACTTTTATTTAAAGAATATTTATATATTTAATAAAAAATAATTAATTAATTTAAATATTTATATACTTATGTAGGAGATGGTACTTAATGGGATTGTTCATTGGTTGTGTAACTTACGCCATATATTCGCTAATAAAGAATCATTTTTTTACTTTACGAATTTCAAAGCTTACATCAAAAGTGGATCCAGATATTTTTTTCGAAAAAGCTCTTCTCCTACAGGTGGAATTAACTTTAAAAGTTATCTTTATGTCGGTATGCGTTTTTATGAGTATATAAAATATTTTAAATATTCACCCACGATCATAATAAACTAAATTTCGTATTATAAAACCTATTGCCCGATTTGTTTATGCTAGCCGTTTGAACGTCGGCCGCATAATATCCTGCTGTTGTCTGAAATAACAGGCTTCGTGAAATGTTACCTTACCAAGTTTCATTATATTTTTGTTATAATATTGAATAAAGTTATTTCCATAGTAAAAAATAACAAATATTGCACTTCCTTGAAAGTAAATATTTTTTAATAACTAGCCGACTACGCTTGTATTATCACATTATTTAGACAATGTGTCTACTACATATATTGTATTCAGCCCTTTTTAAACGTCCCACTGCTGGGCACGGGCCTCCCTTCAATACGAGGGGTCAAGCCATAGTCCACCACGCTGGCCAAGTGCGGGTTGACGGACTTCACATGTCTTTCGAAAACTTGCTAGGTTCTATTTAGGACAGGCATGTTTCCTCACGATGTTTTTCTTCACCGTAAAACCATGTCGGAATGATTCGCACATGAAAATATAAGTGATGCGAGACCCGGGATTTGAACCCGCTTCACTCGGATTCACAAGCGAGCGCGTCTGCCTCACTACTATACGATATCACTGCCTACTATACAATATAAGAAAATTACATATAGTCTCTATCTATATTCGCGTTCATTCTAGTTATATATAAATTTTGCCGATTTAAAAGAAAATAATTCACGTATCTTCTCTACTTTAAATAATATTACATATACTCAAATTTCAAAGTCGCTATAAATTTTCAAATCAGAACAAAGAATCCTGACAAAGTGCCACCATTTGCCTCTGAAATGCAACTGTTATTGGTGCCTAGCAATTCTATTTGCCCCTTTGAAAGAATAATAAACAATAAAGCGAGAATCCCACTAGTGTCACAGAGAGCGTGGAGGAAGCAATAATCGTAAAGTGCGGCGTATTTCCTGACGCCGGATCACAGAGTATCGCAGTTTTATGCTACGCTTTGTAAAGCTTAACTGAAACCGAGTGCAGCACTAAATAATAAATAGTCACGTAATGAGACGTATCTGCTTGTCTGTGAATTGGAAATGTTTTTGTAAGCTAAATCTCAATGTGCTTAATATTGGCTGGAAGCGATTCAAATTTTTCGTTTTACAATGCTAAGGCAGTTTATTTTCAGTTGTAAATAACATTTATGTATATTTCAGATTCGTCCTAGAATTCGTTTATTTAAAGTATATGCATTGTACTTATTTTATTTATTTCACACGAAGAATCGATATTATGTGGAAGAAAAATGTTGTATTCTCGCCATCATTATTCTATAAAGAGATGATTAGGACAATATTCTTGTGTACATACATCAAGAGTGTAAATTGAAGTAAAACTAAAATTTTAATTTAATGCTTTTTCTGCTAATAAAATACATGAATAAGGATTTTAACACAAGATGCAAGAAAATCTAGGCTTTAGACTCTAAAGGCTTGTAATTTCGCACAAGAATCTCTTATAATATAAAGGTAAGCGCTAAAGAACAATTTGTTAAATTGTATGCCTAAATAGAAGATGAAAGTTTGTAAACGTACATCATTTTTAGATATTTACAAAAATTGGGAAAATGGACGTTTTGAACTTCTCTTTACATTGCTAATGGAAGATGTCATTTCTATTATATAAGAAAATACAGACAGACAGAAATTTTTTACGGGACCTCATTTTGACTACATTTTATAATATGTACATTGTTTATCTTAAAAATAATAATGTTTTTGGATATTAAACCATCATTACAATCTTTGCTAGCATTAATCTATTTAAAATATTTAATAAAATACACCAACCTTTTTACTTTACTTGAAAAAATACTATTAATTATTAACTAATATTAATAACCTGAATTTTATAGAATACTAGCGACTCACCCTGGCTCCGCTTGGATTCGTGCCTAGTAACGTTTTCATGTTTAGTATATTTTTCTCAGACATGAAATATTTTCCCGCAGTAAAAAGTATCCTATACATTGACCCGGATAACCAGCTGACACCATACCAAATTTCATCAAAATCTATCCAGTGGTTTTCTTGTGATGCGGTCACAGATAGACGGACAGATAGATAGACAGACAGACATAAATTCTAAAAACTTTATATTCGGCCTTTGCATCGATAATAATGATTATTTGATATTTCAATAAGATTTTTAAAAAAATATTTAAGTATAGATTCGAGTCACTTAGAATTTACTATAGGTAAACTATATACAAGGTAAGTGTTAAAACGATAATATTTATCAAAAGGTATTCCACGGACGATAAAAAATATTACAACTAAAGTCACCAATCGTTTCAAATAAAACGAAAAATAAGTCAATTTCAAGAGTTTGCATAGATAAGGACCTTTGTGGAACAGCGTTGGAGTGCGGCAAAAGTGAAGACCTCAGCGAAATGAACAATTTTCTTGCATCCTGCCATATTAATGAAAAGCTTTTCATTTTTACACCCTAGATGCAAGATGAAACATTGTAATTTTATAAGTTTTACAGTTATAACTTATTTGGTACTTGAAATACGGTAAAAAGTTAAAAAAATATTCTATAGAATTATTTTTATTGGATATTATACCTCTTTATAGTATACCAAGCAATTTACTACTAACATAGCCAATGCATATTTTTGCTACTCCACTTATAATAAATTTATTCACCAATATTTAAAAAAAATCATAAGTTGCTTATTTTCTTAAAAAATAGTACTAAAATTAATACAAGATTATATAATAGGTTATATATATTTAAAAAGGGTACATATTAAACACAGGCAGGCAACACATAAAATCTAAAACAAGACCACCATCAAAAGTCCTTTATAAGTAGTTCTGACACCCCATAACAGGCTAACAGCTAAAACTCAAACCGCCGACGGCGCAAAAGTTTAAAACAGAATTTTGTCTCTCGCGCCACGCACGGCACATCTTACTTGTTACGATGGGCAATCTGCATAATTCGCAGACGTTATAAAAATGGTAATTCAGCCCGCTCTGCTTTCAGTGCTAATAGGTCGTCGCTAGAGGCAAGATATGGTTTCAATGTTTATACTCGTAGCTTAACTGTCAATCTGATAATCTTGTTTTAAAAATACTAGCAAATTACGTTTGCTTTGTTGCGTCACTAAGTTCCTAACATCAGGCTATGTGTTACTCGAGGTGGGTGCCTAGTGGGTAGTACTAGTTTCTAGCCAGTACGTCCCACATAACCACCTGTATGTATGTATGTATGTATACAAATGGTATGCGTAAATGCATTTCCAAACCTTTTTCATGTAAATCTGTCCAGTCGTTTCAAAGTGAACGTATTCATATAAAACAAACATACACACCCAAATTTTCGCATTTATAACAATAAGTCAGATCATAAGTAAGACATCAAATGCTTATACTTAAAATTGATGAAATAGCACTTTAGATAGTCAATTAAGTAATCTTCGTAAATAACCATTTGTTATTTAATATCTAAGAGAGAGGGAATTCCGACGAATTTATAATAACATGAAAATTAATGTAAAAACCCGATGCCATACGGCCTCACATGAGAAGTCCGTCCTAACAAGGCTTAAGAGGCGTTCATAAATTTCCGTAGGGCGATAAATAAAGAAAATTGCCAACCCTTGTCTCGCTGTATCAAATTGCTGCACAAACATGTCAGTTGTACTAACTGGGAATTTCTGAAAATTGTTACACTGTTATTGTGTTCTAAACGTTATTTGCGGTTTATTTAACCGTTAAATTAAGTATTTCAATATAACGTAGGACAAGAGACTAGAAATGCTAACTTAATACTGTTTTAACCTCCGACGCAAAAAGAGGGGTTTTATAAGTTTGACGTCGATGTCTGTCTGTGAGTGTGTCTGTCTGTGGCATCGTAGCTCTCAAACGGATGGACTGATTTCGATGTGGTTTTTTCATTTGAAAGCCAGTTTCCTTGCGGTGGTTCTTAACTATGTTTGGTTAATATCGGTTTAGCAGTTTAAGAAAATCAGCTCTTTTCCAAAATGATGGCTTTTTGGCGTATGATTACTCGATTCAGTTTTTTACTTTTTAAGGGTTGTTCCTTAAGCTATAAGTATTTTTTTATTAATTTCTTGATAATGTTATATGAAAAAGTGTTGAAGCCGCTCTGTTTCGGTATTAAATATTACTAAATTTTATACTGTTTTACTAAATAATTCAAAAACTCTATTAATATGCCATTTTGTAATTTAGTGCGAAGGTACTGAAAGGACTGGCCATTAAAGAATTCCACTATCTATCTAACAAAAATGTACATTTTTTTTTATATAAATAAAAACATCTTCTACCTTCGCGAATTTTCCTTTGAAATAAACGATGTTTAAGAACACTTGTTTTCTACTTTTATTATTTACAATTCATATTCAACATTCACATCAGATGAAGCCGTGATTCTGTAACATACTTCATTAAACTCAGAAAAAGCAGTAAGTATATATTAGCATAATATATATTTATTTATATTTATATATTAGCATAATATATATCACATCACAGCTCTTAAAAAATTAATATACCATTAAATATAACCAAAAATCCATATTCAAAGTATAAATAAAAAATCCCATCAATCATTACCCAAAAACTTTGGCCACTTCCCTCGCTAAGATATCAGCACTTTGTTTCAGTCAAGAAGTGTTTAATATGACCATTAATCTTGCCAAGTTTTCGTCCTTGTAACAGGGGAATGAAATCGACACGCACTTTGGTAGAATAATTTTTTGCTTGTAAAAAATTAATAATTAATAGCAATTTAAGGAATACGTATGTTAAGTTAGTACTTATTTTAAAGTATTTATGAAACAAGTATTAAAAATGTAGATTCCTTTGAACCTGTCCAACTACACACATTCTTCCGAACATTTTGGTTCTTTAATCTTTTGTTATACAGGACTCTATCGCTCGCGAGGTAGGTAGATCCGATATTGTCTTTTTAACTGACTTCCAAAAAGGAAGGTTAAGGTTCTCAATTCGTCGGAATCATTTTTATGTATGTTCACCGATTACCTACTCGAAGATGCCTGAACCGATTTGGAAATATTTTTTTTTTGTTTCATAGGATATACTTCCCAAGTGGTCCCATATAAATTTTATCGAAATCGATTCGGACTATTTCGCGGATTTATTGTGGTTTTTGTTTCCCGACGTTTCTAATGCTTTACAGCAATCATAGTCACGGGAGAGACTAAGGTTATAGACGTCTCAAATACATATACCTATTACAGACAGTGCCTACCCACTATTTTACAAAAATGATTTCAAAATTTCAAAAATGGCAATAAAGTACCTTACAATATTTGTTGATTTGTTTTTATTTCTAAACATGTAAAAAAAATAATAAGTATTAATTTTAGCTGTTACTATTATAAATATTTCAATTTTTATAAAACTTTATTAATTACAAATATTTACCAACCATAAAGACTTTTAAAAATTAAAAATATTAATTATTTATCTAAGAAATATTATTTTTTATATATCATTTTTCTTCTAAAATGAAACAATAAATCCTAAAAAAACCGAATTCCAGGCATTTAAATGTAAAAAATAACTAAACGAGGGTTGTCATTTAGCATAGATACCTAATCAGATATTTGTGAAGTCGGTGCCAGCCGAAAATATTTTAAGATATAAATATCTAATAGGTAAATATGTATGTACTTTACGTATCGAAATATATTAGATTTTCTTTGCGTCGGTCAGTGGAAAATTAACGAAAAAAAAAATTAAATTTATATGACTAACGCTGGCTAATAACTATTTATATCTATTGAAAACGTACCTACCGACGAATCCGAGCGAAGCAAGAGTGAGCCGCTAGTAACATAATGTGATTGAGTTATACTGAAGGTAAAATTAGTATATCGTGCTACTAATAAAAATCTTGTATGCAGCCTTTTTTAACGTTCCACTACTGGGCACGGGCCCCTCTTCAATACAAGGAGGATCAGGCCACTACCCTCCACGCTGGCCGAATGCTGAGTGGCGGACTTCACATGTCTTTCGAAAACTTGCTCGGCTCTCTCAGACATGCAGGTTTTCTCATGATGTTTTCCTTTACTATAAGACAAGTAGTTAAGTTAAGTACGTTGGAAATGATAATATCAGAGGTGCGAGACCTGGATTTGAACCCGTTTTCTCAATCGTCATTCGTTTTCCCAAACCAGCGCTCTACCACTGGGCTACCACTGGCTAAAAATAATCTAGAATGTACATAATACTTTATGATACAAAATTACTGATATCGTAAAAACAATTATCAACATTTACCAAAAATAATTTTATCATTTAATTTATAATGACACGTTTATAGCCGATAATTCCCATCGTTCTAATAAAATTACTCATTTCATATTGTTAATTTTCTGGGTATGAATTCAATTTAAACGGGAGTAATCTGATAATTTCTTCAATTAATTTGCTATAATTTATATTAATAAAATTTAATTGTATATTTCATTAATTGGCAATCATTATGATGTAGTGCTTTTAGTTTACTTGGCGTATAATAATGCGTTTTCCCAGACGACACAAGATAAGATAAAATATAACAAACAGACAGAAACATAGTAACTGACCGTCAGGCAAATTATTGTCTTTACAAATATTATAAATGTTAAGAGTCAGTTAAGTTTAGCTAACCTTTGAAACAATCCGGAAGACTTCAAAATACCTTTTGCATTTTATCGCCTACTAATTTACCCTGACTTCGCTCAGTAGCATCCCTGCGATGCAAAGAAAATATCTTTTTTTAAGCCAGCAACTTTCTAGGGCGTCCTCAGAACATCCAACCAAAGTTTCATCACAATACATAGGATAAATGCTTTAGGAATGCATTCAAAATATTCATTTTTATTTGTTTATAGATTTTCTATCACGCTACTAGCCTTAGAAGTACTCATAAATAAATAACGCAATCAGCGAAACGTATAAAAGCTAGTAAATAAACTTAGGTTTATTCATTAGTATCATTCTATGTCTGTAACTTACAACTGTTATGGTGTCAATTAGTCGAGAGAAACATTGTACTTACTATCGAACATAAATTATAAATATATAATTTTTTTTTTTAGTAATAAAGCCTATTCTCGAAATACAGCATATTAAGTGATTACGCCTTGAATGTTATAAGTATCTACTCTAATTTTTTTATGTTTTTAAGAATAACTTTCACTTTCATTCAAAGTAATGAATATGTATACTTAATTGAACATATTCATTTAAGTTTCCGTGGTGTAGCGGTTATCACATCTGCCTAACACGCAGAAGGCCCCCGGTTCGATCCCGGGCGGAAACAATCTTTTTTTATCTACAGTAAATATATTTTGTTGCCTAGTGCATAGGAATAAGACAACGTCTTGCATAGTTTCCGTGGTGTAGCGGTTATCACATCTGCCTAACACGCAGAAGGCCCCCGGTTCGATCCCGGGCGGAAACATACCTTTTTATATTTACGAATTTCAAGCATTAAAAATTAAAATTATACTAGCTTTAATATCTTTGCTTAACATAAAATATTGCGAACTACATAACCAAAAAACAATAATACTTTTACCAAAAGATTACCAAATTTATTGAAAAAAGACAATATTCATAAATCTTAAAATATATTAATTCGAACATCCATATACATACTTCTTAATATTATAATTGTGAAAGTGTGTTTTTTTGTCTTTCTTTCACGTCGAAACGGAGTGACTGATTGGCGTGATTTTTGGTGTGAAGACAGTTTGAGAGCTGGATAGTTATATAGGCTTTTTATTGCGGGAGATCATCTCATTCCCACGGAGAACCCAAAAAATATTTATGATTAGAATTACTTGAAACTTGGCATTAGTGCTCTTCAATACAATTAAATAAATACGTGTTTTAGCATTTTTTGAAATTCATCTTATAAGGGGGAAAAATGATGAAAGTTTGTATGAAATATACTTTTTAATAAAAAGTTTTTATACAGATTTTTTTGTAGTTTTAGTGCGAGCGAAGCCGCGGTTTCCATTAGTAATCTAAAGAAATATACATTGAAACATTGTTACATAACTTAGGTTGTCAGAGCGAAAATCTATAAACAAATTTAAAATATTTGATCTCAAACATAACGGCAACCATAGCAACGTTTGACGCTGCCTTATCGAGCGGTATCAATTTACGAATTCCCTTTGATGTGGCAAAGACAGCCCGCCCGTAAAATAATTAATTTTAATTAACGCTAAATTATAGATTCCACTATGAAACTCAAGTTTTGATTTAATTACAAGTGTTGACTACGTCTTGTAGGTTAAAGGACGCGAGAAGGAGATGTTTCATCTAATCAGAAGTCCAATACTTTAACAACTTTGATAGAGTTAACTCTCTTTGCTTTTTGCCACTATAAGAAAAATCGTATCAAGGGAGGATGATTATTAAATAATAAAGTATATTTTTAGTCAACTAGCAAAACCCGCGGCTTCGCTCGCGCTAAAACTACAAAAATATATCTAAAAACGAATTCCGAAAAATGCTAAAACACGTACATATTTTTTTGGTTTGTATTATAACGTGTTTTCCCGTGGGAATAAAATAATCTCCCGCAGTCAAAAGTAACCTATATCACTTTCCAGCCCTCCAACTATCTTCACACAAAAAATCACGGCAACCCTCTCACTTCAACTCGCAACGGAGTCACTCTGTTTCGACGTGAAAGAAGGACAAATAAACAAACAAACAAAAAAACAAACAAACAAACACACTTTCACATTTATAATATTAGTATGGATATGGATACTTTAAACATTAATTGGACATCATACTTGCACTCTACATACATATAGTGTGTAGACTACTATTGTGACATGATAGCTGTCATATATATATATATATATATATATATATATATATATATATGCTATACTATGGCTAAGTATTATGCACTAACATCTACACAACATTCATTTCGCTATAGTTTTTTAACCGACTTCCAAAAAGGAAGAGGTTCTCAATTCGTCGGAATCTTTTTTTTTTAATATATTGTACTAGCGACTCACCCTCGTTACGCTCGGATGCGTCCATAAGTACGAATAAAATATTGTTTTCATTTAACTCAATTGGTTTACTAGCGCACGTAAAGTTCTCAGTCGGCGTGATTTTTTCCGACATCTTCAAGTTCAGCCAATTTACATAAAACCTAAATGAATTATTATTACCTAAACCATCCTCATGAATCATTCCGCCCGTTGCCGGAAACGGTATGAAAATCCATTCGGCAGTTTTTGAGTTTATCGCGTTCAGACAGACATAGAGACGCAGACACACTTTTATAATATGTAGTGATATTAAATTTTATTTCAATACATCAAGTATATCCAGAAATGTACTTATACTTATAACTTTTAAATAATTTTAAAAATTTCATTTTTCTATTTTACTCGTAATACATTTCTTTTGTATCTGAAAAATGCGTATGAAATTTAATCATTTTCATGAATAGCTAGTTTAATAGGCGGCTGTCAAGTGCAGGGTCAGACTGTTACTTTTTTATTAGCTTTCCATTCTAAAAAGTCTCAATACACGAGCATAACATCGTAATTTTCACCTTTAATTATATTTTTGACTTGCTCTTACTTCTTCTTGACTTCGCGTTGGTTTACGTGCAGTCAAAGTATCCAATCTTTAAAATTAATTGGATTTTCTTGTCAAATGTGTTCATTTAATTCTAAAATAAATATAAAAAAATATGTCAGATCATTCGAACTTAAAAACTCGAGTACCTACGCTTTGTTATATAGAAAGCTAAAAACTAACGTGGAAATATATGTACTTATACCTATATAAATACTATGCTGTACTAAAAATACTATGAAAATTTATATACATTGGTAGCGTTCCTATGTATCAGAATAATATGAAAAATAAAAAGATTCACTAAACATAATTATAAAAAGGGTAAGCTATTACACAAACACTTCGCTATAAAACAACTCTAACATTATAAGAGTTCAAATGATTATTTCACGTTTACATCAATCTCTGTTTTTAGATACTATACTTTATTACGCCAAAATAAAGTGTATTTTAGTTAAGCAAGTATTTAAATAAATAGGAGATAATGATGTACGCGCAACATTGAGTGTTTTGCTTAACTGTCAGCCCTGGCCTCATAAACATGGCAACCCTTGTTATGTTTATGTACTCATTCATTTAGGTTTTGTCAATTATACAGGCGTACCAACTTGATTTTACAGCGTTCACCTTTGTTACAAAAATTTAAAAAAGTCCTTAGTTAAATGTACCAAAGCTAGAATCTTACTAATATTATAAATACGAAAGTTTGTTAGTACGTATAGATGTCTGGATGTATAGATGTATGGATGTTTGTCACTCTTTCAGGCAAAACTATTTAATGGATATTATTTAAACTTTATACTAATATAGCTCATACATCAGAATAACAAATAGGTTTCTTTCTATCTCGGAAAAATGTATGGTTCCCGTGGAATAGATTTGTTTTTGTTTTCATAATAAGCTAAATAAAGAAAAGTAATTTAAAGTAAGATTTAAAAACAATATTTTATACATTTATCTATAATCTTTTTGTCAGTATAGATAGCTCTTTGAAAATGGCTGATAACATTTTTGAACTGATTATTATATTTCATTTCGCTTTTAGAAAACTAAAAATTGTATGAGAATATACTTAATCGTTACGTTAAATAAATGTAAGCGATTGTGAAATATCATCATCTTGTCTAAGCCCCTACTATCCATACTAATATTATACATGTGAAAGTGTGTTTGTTTGTCTTTCTTTCACGTCGAAACGGCTTGGCCAATTGGCGTGATTTTTTGTGTGGAGATAGTTGGAGGGCTGGAGAGTGACATAGGCATAGTGACATACTTTTTAGCGCGGAAGATTATCTCTTTCCCACGGCAAAACACGTTATAATACAATCCAAAAAAATATTTATGATCAGAATTACTTGAAACTTGGTATTGATACTCTTAAATACAATGAATCAAATGCGTGTTTTAGCATTTTTCAAAATTCATCTCATATGGGAGGAAAATAGCGGACGAAAGTTTCTATGAAACCTATCTATTTAGAGTTTTTTTTGTAATTTTAGCGCGAGCGAAGCCGCGGGTTCTGCTAGTCTTAAATATATTTTACTTATACAGACGTTAGACGTGCCAATGTCATTTTTTAAATAACCATTTTACTTTACGTAAGTTTTCATACAATTTTACGACAGCCTTTATAAGGGCAGCGTGGTCAATATATAAAATAATAGTTAAAATCATCCCCTATTGTACCTATACCACCTTGAGGGATGATTTTTCAAAAACAAAAAAAGCGCTAATACACCCTGTTGTATTTCCCACTAAAAGCATAAATATATTTTTTTCCCGAACATAAGAAATTATTTATTAGTCCCCCCACAAATTTCCATCCCCTAATTCAAACCTTTCAAGATTTATTTTCACAACAATAGCCAATGTCTATCTCTAAGTCCCGTCTTTTTCTATATCAAAATTCATCAAAATTGGTTCAGCGATGTTACACATAACAGATACACATACAGACAAAAAGAGTTACCCTCGAATTTATTATATTTAGTGCTTATTAGTTTGGATGGTATAACATTTACATACTAAAATGTCTGCCAATTCATCTTGAAATATAAATTAAATTTATTTCTATAATTTATTCCTCATCTTCCTTTAACCTTTTAGTACGCTCTAAGTGCATATTTACATATTAACAAGTGTTTGGCATTAATTAATGTTCGATACAGGCCTCATTATTTACCTTTATATTGCTATGTAGAATTAAAATACATAAATATATACTTTGTATCTATATACGAAACATATTTTAACACAATATTTTTGATTGATTTACGATACTCAAATTGCTATTTATTTTGTTTAAGTAAAAAGTAATAATTTGAAGATAGTATCTATTTAATCAGTTTGTGCCTAAATATCGAGATAATAATGTAATTTAGTTTTACAGAATTATATTATATAGATATGGTAAAGAAAATGTATACAGTGCCTAAAATAAAATACTATGTATAAACATTGGCAGTGGTAACGCGCTCGCTTGGAAAACCATCAGAATCATTTCCAACATGATTACCACTTGCCTTACGGTGAAGGAAAACATCGTGAGGAAACCTGTATGTTTGAGAGAACGTAACAAGTTTTCTAATGACATGTGAAGTCTGCCTACCCGCACTTGGCCAACATGGTGAACTATAGAATGATCCCCCACGTATTGAAGGGTGGCTGCTGATCACGAACAGTGGGACGTTGAAAAGGACTGAATACATAATACCAAAAAAATATCGTAAAAATAAACATTATAAAATATTCTATATCGAATAAAACAGAATTAAGAATTAAAGTTAAACGAGTTAATAATTTTTCCCTAGTGTTTTACTGATACCCTCCAAAATAAAGGTATTTAAAGAAAAGTACAAAATAAATATTCATACATTTAAAACATTAATTTAATTTACCGATGAATGCGAAACATTAATCATGTAAACAAGGTACTTTATATGTACAATAATATTATTGTACGAGGTTCGGTGTGTAATGAAGCGAATTTAATTGTCGGATGACTTATTATGTACATATACGAGTATATCCATATTATACTAATGACACGTCCTCGCTTCGCTTGAGATGATAATATACCTCGAAGCAAAAAAATTCTACCATTTTTATTTTCTTGAGAGAAGCAGATTCCTTAACCTCATAAAATCCTATTAAATATGGCTTAGTCTTTGAGGAAAATATCATTAACAAACCAAAGTTTTTAGTTTATTCGTTCCAAACATACGAAAATACAAATCTTTCCTCTTTATAATATCAGTGTAGATGTAAATATAAACACGCACAGTATATTTTTATTACAACAACCTTAAAAACCTTACTTAACCTTAAAAACATGTATACTAAGTTGAAATAAATAAATTTCTATCTTTCAATTTGAATCTTATAAATATGAGGTACATATATCTTTTGAATAGCTTTTCAGACTTGATTTCCGTCTTCCACCCACCCATTGCTTTCCACATATAACTTGAGGTTTATTGTTTGAGATTGAAATTTGTTCCAATGTAGCTCGCGTTTCTTTGATTAGGCACCTGACGTATTTATAATCATCTAAATTTATGTAAGCAGGTATTAAAAAATACGAATAATTTGTTAACAATCTTAATTTTAATATTTTGTATTATAATGATTCAAAATAGGTTCTTTTCACGAACAAAGAAGAATTAGTTCAAATAAATGTCAATAAATGACGTTATATGTATCGATTTGATATTGAAGTTGTGTTAAAAAGCTAATGAAATAGATTCCTAAGAGGTGTATTTAGTGTATTTATTCTATAGGTTATTGTTTTAAAAAATATTCTAAGTGAAACGACATAATGCGTCTGTAAATCATATTTGCGTAATTTTACTGATTACTCAAATATCAGCATACAGATGATGGGCTTGTAGTGTATATTAACAGATGGCACTTTTACTTTTTATAAATTGTTTATCACGGTTAAAAAAAAATTAAGTCACTGATTTTTTTATTCGAATGCAGAATGAATTCTACAATATTTAAAAAAAATGTTTCTCTGTCTGTTTGTCTGTTTGTACGGACTAATCTCCGAAACTGTTGGACAGATTTAAATGAAATTTTGCATGGTGGTATCTTATATCCCCTGTCAACATTTCATCCCGGAAAATGAAATAGTTCCCGTGGGATAGTTAAAAAACTATAGTAACTTATAAAGCTTAGTACACAACAACTTATGTACCTAATTTAGTAAAATTTGGCATGCTGATACCTTATATTACTGGTCAAATAATAGTCTAAATCTCATCCCGGAAAAATATACGGTTTCTGAGGGATAGATTTGTTTTTAAATAAAACTATCTTTTCGGATTTATTCGCGAATTTATTTAAAATGATAGATTTGTTTTTGTTTTAAAAATATATATGATACCAATATCTACCACAAAACAAATATAAAATGTAGGTACCACACAACGAATCGGTTACACAAAGCTCTCAAACTTATCTAACTAAAACAGGAAAGCTTATTTATCGACATCTACATTCTATCACTTCATTATTGAAACAGAGTCCTGAAGGTATCCCAATCAATCGGGGCATTCGACCAAACACTTGGTACACATTGATAACCAATGTAAGAAGAGACCCTATTTCGCGCTACCCTCACGTATATAGCTCATTATCGACAAGAAAATATCAGTTTATGTTTTTAGCTACAACACTATTATAAATGCGAAAGTGTGTATGTGTGTTTGTTTAAGCTTTACACTGAAATGGCTTAACGGATTTGGATAAAACTCAGATAGATAATGAGGAGTAACACATAGGACACTATTAGTAATTAAATTAGCTAAAAGCTGGCGCTGCTTGTATACTTGTTACAGACAGTGCCTACCCACTATTTTACAAAAATAATTTCAAAAATTCAAAAATGGCACTAAGTACTTTACAATATTTATTGATTTTTATTTCTAATCATTTAATTATTTTTTTATTAAGTTTTATAATTAAATAAATCAATGTCTTTGAGACGTCTAAAACCTTAGCCTCTCCCGTGACCATGATTGCTGTAAAGCATTCGTAACGTCGAGAACCAAAAATCAAAATAAATCCGCGAAATAATCCGAAAATATAGTTTTATTTTAAAATGTCAAATATTCGCGTACATCAAAGAAAGTATTATGAATATACTCTACATATTTAAAATCTTTTCGTAACGCAAATAAATTTTATTAAAAATATTATTTTGTAAAGTTTCACGACAAATTCGCAGCGTGCGTGCGATAAGTACCTATAGATCGAGGGAGAGCTCAATATTGGATGGCGGTCAATCACAATGTAATTGGTTCGAGGAGCAAGATACCCGTGAAATGACTGCCCCTGACGGGGTCTCGTGTGCTTCGGGCTTTCTATTTAGTCCAACACCCTCAAGCTTTGATACTTTTAAGTTTAATTTAAAAGCTCTACATTCATTTGTATCATAATAAGTATGTATAGAAATTAAATTGAAAAATTAAATTTTATTGTTATATTTTATATACATATATACCTAATTACTTTTATTCTCAATAGATAAATCAACTTCAAAAGTTATATCACTCTTAGGCGTGGATTTATGTCATATTTAGCAAGACCTATAAAGTATAACTAATTAATTAAATTATCAATCTTTGAAATCGGGTCACAATACGCAAAAATATTACGTAACCTAAACAAAATTCACAACAAAATTGAGAAATCTCCTTTTTTGAAATCGGTCAAAATTACAAAAGTACCTAATTGAAGTTGCAACACATTTTACCGCAGTAGCCGCATTTCATTGGCAATGTTTTCTAATTTTGTTTTAAATAAAAGTGAAATGAAAGAAAACATGGGAAACTTCTCTTTCTTATTCCCTCTCTCAATTTTGAAAAACTTACGACATGAAGTTGAACGTATGTCTATATAAAGTTGAAGAGTTCACTTTTCCATATGTTAGAATGCGCTAATCTCTGAAACTACAATGCCATATTTAAATAATTCTTTTTGCACTTTATATTAATATATTTTAGGTTAGGTGTTGTAATAAAATGATGTAATAAAACTATCATGGTTCTAGACAGCACCATGATAGTTTTATTACACAAATAAAACACGGCCGGAGCCGCGGGATACACTTCTACTTATCAAATAATGTACTGACCTAATTGGCACATATTTTTAGATAAATGGAATTTGAAACTATTTTCTTTATTAAATAACTAGCGACTGACTCTCGCTTCGCTCGGGTTCGTCCGTTGGTTGATTCCCCATACAAACTTTCATCGCCATTTTCATCCCCTTACGGGGTGATTTCCGGGATAAAAACAATCCTATGTCCTTCCCATGGTCTCAAACTGTCTTAGCAAATTTCATCTAAATCCGTTATTAATTTTGGAGTTTATTCGGTACAAACAAACAAAAAATCTTTCCTCCTTATAATATTAGTAAAGATATAAAAAATGTCCATAGATAAACGTATACAAACTTAATATCAGTATATCCGACTCTACCTACAAACAGTAATATTCAATGTACGGCTAGCTGCGTATTAGCAACACTCTGTGAACACAGATGCACGGTGCAACGCCTCTCCATATAACACCGAGTTACTCTTACAGTTATAAAACTACACATAACTTCTATTCCATAGCAGTACTGATCTATTTCGCTTAAACCTAGGTTTTTAGTTCACAAGCTATTTGAACACTATACTAGAATGTATCACCGCAGAGATATTCACTATAATATACATACATATGTATACTTATTAAAAGCCTATTTGAAAAATGTAAATTTTGAATTACCATAGCTTTGAACTGAGTGTCACTAACGCGACACGGTAGCAGAAGTGATTTAATTTTGTAATTTGTATGACTTCTAGTGTAGTAATTTGTTTGACAAATGATCTTTTTAGATGTCAGTTTAAACTTGATGTCGGTCTATAATCGTTGAAAAAAGAAATTGTGTTGAAACGACAAAAATAGTTATCATACAATCATAATTTGTCATTCTCATACATTTTTTTTTTAATTTTTATACTTTTACTATTGTAGATTGACACTCCAAGGTCTTTTTCTTTTCGGCTAGCACCAACTTATCATACGGAAATTTCTAATTACGTATCTATTCTAAATAAAATCCTCCGTTTAGTTATTTCTACATTTTAGTGCCTGGAAGACAATTTTTTTTAAGTTTTTATTATCAAATAAGTCTACTTTTATCGAACTTAATGTTTAATAACTCATATTTTTTTATTCTACAACACAATGACCTATTTATTGAGGTCAATTTTAATGAGCCTAAACACGATATCACGATATTTGAGTTAGTATCTTGCAGATTTAAGGTGATGCAACAGCATCAAGCTTAGTTTACCTTATCGTTGCAATGTCAGTACTAAGTTTCAAATTGGTTAGACTATGATGATTGATATAGAAGTTGTTTATAACCTATTACTATCTAGAAAAGAGCTATCTAGAAACGGCTTAACGGATTTTCTTGATTTTTACTTATACCTAAGAATATTCTCACAAGATCAAGTCACGTTTCAAATTAAATAAAACTACGTGTGGGCGCTACGATGCCACAAACAGACACTCAGGTACGTGAATATTACAATTCCACTCTTTTTGCTTCGGAACTGATAAATATAATAATTAGCAATCATTTTTGATTAGGGGCACAGAATCACAACGATTACATTTTAATTGGATCATAATTATTGGAGACTTACTACTGAGTTTTTTTGGATACAATGTCAAATCAAAAGAAATTTTACCAAAATAAACGACAATTTTCACAATTTTAATAATATCGCTTGTATCCAAATATTGGCTTTGCAACGACTTTGATTTTGATCATCTTTGTACTGTAAGGGACGATAAATACGCCCTTTCCATTTTTCATACTAAAATTACACCATAAACGACTCTTTGAAGTTCAAACCCCTTTTATTGTTTATCAAGAAACATTCATTTTCTTTTGTTGTTTTTATAAAAGCATGTTTAAGGTGATTCATGATATTTATGATATTTTTAGTGTACCTATATATAAAGAAATTTATTATAAATAAGTTATAAGAAATAGTTTTAGGTTCATTTATTTTAACGCTTATTACTATATGTGATTTTGACCTTAACTAAATCACTAATTATAATTATCTGTACAATAGACTTGCAACGTGGTCATCCTGTTGATTATTTTACTCGAACCGTAAAATAACTATAACTGTCATTAAAAAAATCAGTACCTCTATTATACATTGTGGGTTAAATTTAGTTTTTTTTACTTGCTACGTTTGCTATTTGCTTGCTATGTGTCGAGAAAATCATTAATATTTGGTTTTCGTAAACTTGATATAAACATTCCTTATACAAATTTTTTATTCTCTACCTAAGGGATAGACCGTAGAGGGTAAAAAGGTCACTTAATAGTGAATATTAAAAATAATTTTTTGTACTATCAAAACCCTCCCTACCTTCCCTTATGATGATATGATGACGTTCTCCTGACCGATTCCGGCCACGGCGGCCACTCTCATTGAGACTAGCCAACTGCGCAGGAGATATTATAGTGCACAAGTGTACGCGCAGACATAAGGCACTCTCTACTCCTGTCACTCTCATACTCCGGTGGGACGAACACTCGACACGACCAGTGAGAGTTAAGGCGCAGGACCGACGGCTTTACGTGCTCTCCGAGGCACGCGGGTGAAACACCGCCAACTTCCTTATACTGAAGGGAGGTCCATGCCCAGCAGTGGGACTTTAAAAAGGGCTGAGTACATTCTATCAAAATCCGTACCAATTTAGAAAAAACTAAAAAAATTAAAATAATTAGTCAGTTAGTCAGTCAATAAGCAATTTTATATGTATAAATATAAGATAATTAAATTAATGTTCAATTTGAAGGCGCAAGTTTTAGCTTATTATTAGTAAAGTACTTTCAAATTGGCCGTGTACCGTCAAACATCAGCCAGACATCTTACTAATGAAGTTATTCTCCCTTCCTGTCTGTTTGGGAAACAATTAGGCATTATTATAAACCCTAGCTGGAGGGACACACCCTCGCTAATGTATGTGTGCAATGATAGGTTGTACTCAAGGATTTTGAGGTATTTCAGGTAATTAAAGGGGTCTAGAGCTGTGAGTAGTTTTGTATATCCCATACATTTTATGCATATAGGTACTGAACAAGATTAAAATACAACAAAAGAAGTGATATATAAATGATATGGTTTTATACTTTTTAATATAAAAAATAAATCGATTTTAAAAAGTCTATTTGAATAAAATATTTGATTAAATAAATCCAGCTATATCAAATATGTCCTTTTCCACAAATTACTTAATTGTTATTATGTAATGGATAATATAATATTAATGTTGAAGCTTTTAACACAACTATTTAAGCGTCTTCTACATACATTTATACATTATACATATTATATGTACCTATATTAATCTAATATATTTAAACGAGCAATTCCTGTATGTTTAACGGTTTTTGTATATATAACGATTTTCATGAAATTTAGTATACAGCGGGTTTCGGGGGCGATAAATCGATCTAGATTAGTTTTATGTCTAGGAAAACGCGTGTTTTCGAGTTTTCATGCGGTTTTGTTTCGCATTATTCCACGCAAAATATGGTCGCTAATTCGCACGCTAGGACATAAGCATCGTGGTCAAGTGGCCAAGGCGCAAGTATGACAACCATAGGTGTCTGGAGTCGTATCCCAGTCGGATACAAAGTTTTTCTTTTGTTTCTTTTTGTATTTATTCAAATTTATAGTTTGTTTTTTTTTTAATGTTAATTTGGCCAAAATTTGTTATTTTTCAACTGTATTAATTTACCTGTTTTTATATAAACTAACATAGTTCAAAGCAATATTTGAAAACAATAATACATTAAATAAAGGCTTTTTAGAGTAATTAACTAGTTGTTACGTTATAAATTGGCAATATGAGAAGAAACTCAAATTACCGAACTAAATTAGCAGTATGTTAGAAC
Organism: Brenthis hecate; assembly: GCA_951806755.1. Classification (NCBI taxonomy): domain Eukaryota; kingdom Metazoa; phylum Arthropoda; class Insecta; order Lepidoptera; family Nymphalidae; genus Brenthis; species Brenthis hecate. The sequence goes on from OX638262.1 coordinate 5,603,562, forward strand.
AACGCATGTCAATGTCATTGCCGGACACAGACGATCATTACTGAACAAATTGTTTCTATATAGTGCAGTGTATCGGTTTATTACCTACATATCTACATGTGTACATGCATTGTAAGGATTTGATAATAAAGGGATACGTAGAATAACATAATCTTATGAAAATACGTTTAAATCGATCATAGGCTATGTATGTGTATATGTTACAGTTAAAACTATTTTTTAGTCAAAACTACTTTTGACTAAGGAGGTAGGTCAAAAGTTCTAAGCATGTTAAAAGAGCTGAATTATTTATATTAGTATTAATTGCTATTATAATATCAAAGAAGGTAATAATCGACTACTAACATAGTCCCGTTAAATTAATAATAATTATAATATAACTTTACCAATTTGTGTACAAGTTACCGAACTGTTGTCAAAGCAGACATCTTCATATCGAATGTTTCATTATGTATTAAACAACGTGGCGTGGAAAGTAATAATTGCTTTTCTTCTTGACGGATCGCTTGTCAAAGAAGTTTGCTTGATGGAAGATCGAGGATGATATGAGCGCCTAATTACTGAATTTCCTTATATACTCAGCGATGCAAAAAGAGAATTTCGTAAACAACATGGTATTCACAAAATTAAGCCAAAAATATTTTTTATACGAAAATTACTTTGGCTCAGCTTGTAGTTACTGTGCCAAGGGTCGCGGGTTTCAGTCCCGCTGGGGCATTAGTGTGATGAGCACGGATGTTTGTACTTTAGTCATGGGTGTTTATATTTAAATTATGTAAGTATATATTCAAAGTTGTCACACATATGTAGTGTATCAACTATCTGAAATCTATAACACAGGCCTCGTAGATTGTGCTGTGTGTTAATGTCCCAACATATTTATTTATTTATCTATACAGTTCATTGTGGCATGAAATTTAAATAAAAATTTAAAGATATCAAATGTTGATATCTTTACTTAGCAGAATTTAAGTTTAATTCTCACCGATTTAATAAAGTCCCTGTTAAAGTATTTGTGAAAGAATTTTTATGATTACAATTCTATGAAGGTCATTCCAAAAATTTGGACATAAAATGGAAGAAAAATTCATTACTAAAGGTGGAATAATTATTAAAGCAATTTTGAAGTCGGTGTATATTTTTAGTTAAGAATTAATTGTATTCAGCCCTTTTTAACGTCCCACAGCTGGGCACGAGCCTCCCTTCAATACTAGGGGGTTCATGCCATCTCCCACCACGCTGGCCAAGTGCGGGTTGGCATTATTACCTGTATATTCATATTCTACTCCCACTCAATGTACTCGTATAAAAAGTACAACTATTTTTTTATGAGTATGCGAACACCACAGTCATTTTTTCCATGCTTTTTTTGAGCTTCGATTTAGTTTTATATTGTCATCATTTCTTTTTTGTGTTTAAAATGTTAAAAGGTACTATCATGCGTTCAATTTTAAGGTAATTCAGGCTAGATGAGCCCTTATGGCAAGTACTTACCCTTATACACCCTTTTAACCTTATATTGTCTCTATGATTTGTTTTTGCTCGTAGAAGATAAGAACTACATACTTATCATATTACTAATGTTTTATTACTTTTCTTAATATATCTTTATATACACAAACAAACTTAAAATAAAAGTCCACAAATACACAATCTATAATTTTTAAAGCACACCTAATAACAATGAAAGCAAAGCCTTAGAAGCTTATTAATTATAAATTAATTTATAGTCATTCAATAATATTAACTAATAATATTGAGGTGATTCTATTTTATTATTTAGAAATATTACGCTCGAACCTCCTTTATGTTGTATTAGAGTAATTTAAATTTCAATTATGTGCGAAACCAGTTATATTGTTTCAAAGTTCAATCAAATTTAAGATACATGGTTTAATTAATTAGTCTATTAATATTCTATTTCAAGTATTTTAACAAAGAAATCACTACATAGTATAAAACAAAGTCGCTTCCCGCTGTCTGTCTGTCCCTATGTATGCTTAGATCTTTAAAAGTATGCAACGGATGTTGATGCGTTTTTTTAATAGATAGATTCAAAAAAAAAGATTTATATGCATAACACATGCATATTGTATTACAGAAAAGCCGAGAAATTCAAATTTAAAAAAAAATGTATTTCATACTAACCGTTAAAACGCACCTATGGACGATCCTGAGCGAAGCGACGGTGAGTCGCTAGTAATGCCTAGGTATAAGAAATTAGTATGTGTATGATATTGGGAGCAATCGCTTTAGAAATATTGTATTGTATTTAGTTCTTTTTAACATCCCACTGCTGGGCATGATGTTCCCTTCAAAATAAGGGGCATGAGGTCATGACCACCACGCTGGGCAAATGTGAGTTGGCGGACTTTATATGTCTTTTGAAAACTTGCGTATTTCCTCAGGCATTCAGGTTTCCTCAGGATGTTTTCCTTCATCTTAAGGCATTTTTTTCTCTTCTTTACGAATTTATGTAATTTCTACTCACATATCTACTATTTTTAAATTGACATCCGAAAAATTGAATCTCATATGTTTATCATCCATTTGAACTTTTTGTGCAGTAAAATTAGATATAATATACACAAGCATTGCTCGCTTAAAGGTATTAGATTAGATATTTTTTTTTGTTTCGTCTCAGCGTTGATGAATCAAACACGACAAATCTCTGAAAATGTACTTAACATAGTAATAATTTGATTATAATAAAAAAAAAAACATTTTTACTTATAAAATGTCTAAAACTAAATAAAATGTTACTTCACACTTAATTTATACACAAGATCCAACCAACTCAATATTCTTGTACAAACACGGTGTAATAGAAAACATCTTGCTACCGGCCGGAAGATGAGAGCAAACAGTCTGCCGGATGTGAGCTTAGGAAGGGTCTACGATATTTTTTAACTTGTTTTCTATATCATTTTCCTGTCTTAAAATTAAAATGAATTTTAAATTTTAATTATTCAGCTGAAATTGCTCCTAGAATATAACCAATGAGTTATAGTTAGAAGAGCTTTTGGCGTTTGAAATAAAATCCTGCAGCACTGATTCTGATAAAAGATACATACTTATTTCGAAACTAGCGACGTGTACGTTTTAACGCTTACTATAGATTTATCAGAAATAAGATATTTTCCCACAGTAAATAGTATCCTATATATGACCCGGATAACCAGCTATCATTATACCAAAATTCATCAAAAATTTGTCCAGTGGTTTTCTCGTTATACGTTAGATGGACAGACGATAGACAGACAGACAAACAAAAATTTATAAAACTATAGATTCGGCCTCTGTATCGATAATAATGACTATTTCAATAAGATTTTCCAAAAAATATTTAATGTACAAATTCGACTCAGAATTTCATTATATGTATAGACAAGCAGTGATGTGACCAATAGATAGCTTAAACTAGTTCTTTTTTTATTTTATAACCCCTTTCCACTAAGAAGAAATCCCTTTTCTCCAATTATCAAAAATTCTTAATGCTAAACTTTTTTGAAAGGTTATCTAGGTATGTGAAATTTTATGTTTCCTAACCTGCAAATAAATAAATGTGCTTATTATTTTTCTTTATTATTACAAAAGTGAAATATAAAAATTTGTAATATAAAAAAATGCTCTTTGAAAGGGTTAATAAACATTTTATTATTTAAAAATTTCAAATCAGTAATAAAATTATAATAAAAAGTACACTAAACCAGCTAGCTTATTATCTTTACAGTAAAAAAAAAACAAACAAAAATCAACTAAAAACATTTAAGATGTCATAAAATAAAAATATCATATCCTTTTTATACATAAATATATGTAAATACACACATATTAATTCAAATACAATTAATTTACAAGATGCTTTAACTGAATTTTCTAGGCAAAATATTACAAAATTAAGCTTAATGGGCTTTTATTTAAGCCCATACAATTTCTACAGAAATCTAGTAATCATGCGGTGCGGTTAATGAAAGGATTTTAAAATAGACACTGCGAGTGCTTGTACGTAAGTACACACTAACAGTTCTTGACGAGCCTGTGGTTACATTAAAGTACTTTAGTTAAGGTAAGTGAAGTAAATACTACAGTGATTTTCACTGATTTCTGCCTGTTCTTTATTTATTTTAGTTAAAAAATTAGTTGTGAACCTTGTAATCCATAAAATAAAGAGTTCGTATTCATTTTTATCTAACTAGCGACTCACCTAAATCTATCCCACAGGACGACAAAAACAAATCTATCCCACGGGAGCCGTATATTTTTCCAGGATAAAAAGTAACCTATTGTGCTATTCCATACTATAATCTATCTCTGTGTCAAATTTCATTTAGATCCGTTCAGTCGTTCTAGTACAGTAAGTTAAATATCCATTCATCCATCCTCACAAACTTTCACGTTTTTAATATTAGTATGGATAAATCTGTTCAAAATATTATAAATTCATAAAAATAATCAGATAGAAATATAGACCTCAAAAAGTCAAAAGCTGTGTTCCTAGTTTTAATTTAGTCCTCAACAAAAGGAAATTTCAAAAAGGTTTACATATATGCATACAAACTCTGTCCACGCAACTTTTTTATTTATTAATTTCCTATCGGAAACCCTCTTTTTCCTTCTCGCTTTTTGATACTACAAATCTATAAAGCTATAGTATTAAAAAATATATATTTTGGAATAGCTCAAGTTCTCAAGTATAGTAACATCTTAATATTGAGAAAAAAGCGTTAGTGTAAGCTTTAATGTATACAAATAGGTTTTATGTACGCTACATTAATGGAAATAACAACCCCTGTGATAAGTTTACGTAGAACATCGTTTCTCCATCCCGGTTAACTCAACAAAATTTTTGGCACTTAAATCTGTCTCAGAGTTGGTCTTTACAGGATTATTATCAATACATTATAAACCTGAAAGTAACTGTCTGTTTGATATCTTTGCACGTTTAAATGGCTAAACAAATTTTGATGTAAGTTTAAGGATCAACAGTAACCTTAAGAAATCCTTCATATCCCTTATATCGCCTTCACTGACTCTACCAGATTTTTTTTTAATATTTCATTCCATCGGATAGGTATATAATTATCTAATTTTAAAGCTATATAATTTATGACGTATTCAAAAAAATAACAGAATAACTTGTATGTAATTGCTGATTGTTAATTTTAAATACATACTACTAGTTGTCTCTATTTACTCGGGTAATTAAAAGCGCTGTTATTACATTGCAGTGGCGGCAACTTTATAACCTATAATTACAGCAAAATCTAAATATCGGTTGAGCTCTATGATTTGTAATATATTATTTGAGTGTTGTCAGCTTACATAAAACCATGTTCTGTTTGTTCTTCATGTTTCACTAATATTTAATCGGTCCAGTATGAAAATGATTCATATGGAAAAGATACTGAATATTCTGTAATTTAAAGGTCTAAAACCTTTGAAACAAAAGGTCTAAAACCTTTAAATTACATTAAATTTATGAATGAAGTCCTTTATTTCGTATTTTTATTTTAAAGTCAGCATGTTTAGCTAAGAATCAAGGATTTATTTTTTAGTTCAGAGATTTTGTGACCATTTGTCCATCAGATACAAGAAATATTTAAGTCGACAGGATTATTTTAGATATCTCAGTTTAGTTCCTTATTTCAACTTAGATATGATGAATAAATAACACATTAGGAAGCAAATATTACAAGCTTACATTTTCACACAATTTTTACAGCTGTAAACAAAACAAACAGAAAATCTGAATGAAAAGACCCGAAAAGCCACGTTCAAATGAAAATTGGTAGGATTTCAGTGAAAATCGAATTAACGGTAAGTTCATAGGCACACCCATTCGCAACTCTTTCATTTCAAACAGTGATGTGATTACACGCATAACTCGATTTCGATTAATCCTCGAACCATATCGAGACTGCTTCAAGTATTGCTGTTAAGTACTTAAAATGGAGTAACTGATAAGCCTTATCACAATGGATCAAGGTTCATTTTTGAGAGTTCAACAGAAAATTGGCTGAATAAGATTTGCACAATATCGGTACATGAGGAATCCAATTATTTGGACACAATCAACAGGGGATCATCATAGGGATGTTATCGATGGAGAAACCGTTATCCAATGGAACGGTTGAGCCTAACGAGTTATTTGAGTAAACATGATTGCTACTAATTTTGCCTAATGAGGGCTAATTTTATTTGCATCATATTTCAGTCGTGCGGTTCTTTTTGGGTACTTAAATTATTTGAAAATTGTGTAAATTGTTGAAAGTATAATTTTTATCTTCAATCTTTTTTTTTGTGTTTGATCTTCAATGAATGTAAATTAAAATTAAAGGTTTTATGTTTATAGAAATAGTATTATGACCTTTTAAAGGAGCATACTCATGTATTGTTAAAATTTTAAATATATTATAATTATTCTAAGTTACATACACTCCAGTATTATATTACGTCATGTACACGTATTTATACAAGATAAAACATATTATGTGATTAAATATTTATCTTCAGTTTTTGAATTATATTACGATTCGTGGTGCATTCTCTTACCAAGAATAAGGTTGTTTATTGCATATGCCATGTACAGTCCATGAAAAAATTTATAATAGAAATACTGACTGACTAATGAAACTATAAATTATAAAAATAGCAACCCAAATTAAATAATTTCAAATTATTAAGCAGTGGCAACACTATTTTGTGTCTTTTTAACTGTAGATACCAACTTTATTTTTTTCTCAATTTTACGTAATTTAATGGGTAAATACCGTCTGTAACAACTAACACTATTAACTAATACTATTAAATAATAACTTTTGACACGTCTATAACCTTAGTCACTGCCGTCATCTGTGACCATGATTGGTGTAAACGTAATTTGGTGTAAACATTCGAAATGTCGGAAACCAAGAATCAAAATAACTCCGCGAAGAAATCCGAATAGATAGTTTTATTTAAAACTAGCAGAAAGGTAGGTTTCATACAAACTTTCATCCCTTATTTTACTACCATAAGGGCTGAATTTCTAAAAATGCAAAAACGTGTATTTATTTAATTAGATTGAAGAGCATTAATACCAAGTTTCAAGTAATTCTGATCATAAATATTTTTTTGAGTTGTGTTTTAACGGCCTTTCCCGTGGGAATGAGATAATCCCCTGCAGCAAAAAGAAGCCTATGTCACTCTCCAGTCTTCCAACTATATTCACACAAAAAATCACGCCAATCCGTTACTCTGTTTCGACGTAAAAGAAGGACAAACAAGAACACTTTCACATTTATAATATTAGTATGGATGTCAAATTCACGTAAATCTAAGAACACAACCTGTGCGTTAAACATAGACTATCAAATGCCATATTAGGCCAGAATAGCCTAATTGATCTAACCTTTTAAAAATCTACTCTGTTATGTTATGTAAAACCTATTCATACTTATGGGAATATGAATAATATAACAATATCTACCAAAAGTCTTAGAGAACATCGTTGATACTGAATAAAATCACCGTTCATCTAATGTAATGGTTGCTGGGAACAGCAAACTTTGCAAACAAATATACGTATTGACAACGACATGACTTTCTGTTTTGTGGTAGCGGTGAAAGTAACTCTCAGTTTAAAGATACTTTAATAGGGATAAAGTATTAAGCTACTAGCGAAGTGGGAAGTTTTTTTTCTCTCTTGTGCTTATTATTATTATTATTTTATTATTACCATTATTTATGTTTCACATAATATTTTTTAAGTTGATGATTTAGTGTTATGTCGAGATGACTGTATGATTTAGTTAATTATACTCGTAGATACATTTTATTTTCATATAATATAATAATATTTTAATCATTATTATTTTTGTTGCAATTAAAATCCACAATTTTTTTATTCTCTTTCGTTTTACTTTTTTGAATTATAAATAATATTAATAATACGTATAATATTTCGGTATTCTTACGTCCATGTTGGTCGATTTTTACTTGCTCCAAAAGAAGGCATTCACAAACCACGTCTGGGTACTTCGTAAGACTAATATTTTCTTCGTAAAGAGGGGATGGTAGGACGATAAATTCTATCCCTATTGATGGTTAGCGGAGCATTAGTTCTCCTTTTGTACTTCGCGGGCTATTCAATTGAAAAAGTGGCTTATGGCGAGCTTTATTGCCATTTATTTTGTATGTTACGATATAAGAATGGGACCTTTGTGATTTATCATTGAAGCAGTGTCAATGCTCTATACTCTATTGTAAACTTCACTTTTTATTCAACCTATAGGTATTATATCAAACTTTCTTATTTTATATCACAACTTTGGCTACATGACGTTGAAATTAAAGAGAATTTTTATTTCATCTATTTATTATATTGTATTCAGCCCTTCTTAACGTCCCACTACTGAGCACGGGCCTCCCTTCAATATGAGGGGGATCAGGCCATAGTCCACCACACTGGCCAACTGCGGGTTGGCAGACTTCACATGTCTTTCGAAAACTTGCTAGGTTCTCTCAGACATGCAGGTTTCCTCACGATGTTTTCCTTCACCGTAAGGCAAGTGGTAATCATGTTGAAAATGATTTATTATATTAATTTATATAAAACAGTTACAATTTATACAGCAGTTTTCTTTTAAAATTCATAATAAAATTTCATTTAACTTAGTTTTTTATATTTTGTATGTTAATTTTCTACTATAATATTTTATTTATGTTTAACAAAAAAAAACTATCATAGTTTATAAGACAAAGTAAACAAGTTTTGTGACCCATAAAAACTAAACTGAGTATGTAAAAACGACAAAATGTCGATCCAAAAGTCAAAAACAAAGGCGTCGATATATCGTTTCGATTTTTAGGTTATAATGGAGGATGGTTTTTGTTTGAATAACAATACAATAATGTTGTACCATAGAACTGGTCTGATGATGGAATCAGAAGAAAGATTGTAAAACTCATTTTGATTGTAAAATTTAATTTTAAATATTTATATTCCACTATGTTTTGGTGGACCACATAGTTAATAAAGAAAGGACAATAACAAAAAAATCTTTTAAATAAAGCTATCTTTTCGGACTTTTTCGAAGATTTATTTTGATTTTTGGTTTAAGACGTTTCGAATACTTTACAGCAATAATGGCCATATTTAGAGAGACTCTCCCGACCTTTCCCGGAGAAAAATCGGAAAAGATAGTTTTATTTAGAATGTCAAATAAATTCGTAAATCTAAGAAAGTATTAAAATAATCTTTTTTAATGACGTGAATGATCATGGCAACACGTTTGGCTCAGTTTGTAATAACCCTACTTGTTATGCCACCTGTCGCGGGTTCGAGTCCCGCTGGGGGCATTCATTTGTGTGATGATTACGAATGTTTGTACTTCAGTCAAGGGTGTTTATATTTATATTATGTATGTATTTAAAGATATATATATATGTGTAGTATATCAACTACCTGGTATCCGTAACACAAGCCTCGTAGCTTACCATGGAACTAGATGGTGCTGTGTGTTAGTGTCATATTTATTTATTTAATATTTAAATACAATCATTTTCATACTATAATTATGAATAGAAGAACATATTATTATGAAGAAACATATATTTATATCTAATCATTAAACACTGGCATTAAGTACACCAGAAAAGCAATAAAGCAGTAATTATCGGATGCAAACAAACAATGTCCACAAAATGTCGCGTGGTAGCGTCGAATCAATCATTTCACTACATTAATAATTTTCATTCGTATAGTACTTATCATCGTAAAATGCTGATTGCCATGAATAAGTAAATATTCCCAAATCTATTTCATATATCTTTTCATTACGGCTTAAAAGTAGATAGTGTATGAAGAAATAACACGCTATTTAACCAACTGCGCGATGCAAGAGAAGGTACTGTGTTTATCAGTCTACGTATGTATGTATGTGTGTTCCTATGTGGCATTCTAGAGACCACACGCATTGGCCGATTTTGATGATTCGTCGTCAGATTCGTCTTGATAACGCGAGGTAGCATAGGCTATATAAAAATAGATAAAAATAAAAATGACAGAATTCAGACGCCAATTTGTTTATCTTTAAAAGAAAACTTCCAAACCAATCGAGTGAGGTATCAAAAAAAACTTAAAAAAACCGACATCCAGGCACTAAAATGTAAAAAATAACTAAACGGAGGTTTTCATTTAGAATAGACACCTAACCCGATATTTTCGATGTCGGTGCCAGCCGATGCAAAGCAAATCTAATAGGTACATATATTTCGATACGTAAAATACATATTTATATATTAGATATTCATGTTTTAAAATATTATCGGCTCAATTTATTTAACAATGAATATTATGATACGAAAAAATCTATAAAATAATAATATTATATATTAAAATTTGAATCTTTACCAAAATAAGAAAGTGTTACAATATATAAAATGAACTCACAGTTTTTTTTTAAAGTTACTGCAAAAATATATTTACAATAAAGAAAATTACAAATATACTTAATTATATATACAAAACAAATTTACACTTAGTGAGAGTTAAGAATATTTTTGGATCGACTCTTGTAGAAGAAATTAGAAATTTTATAATTTGTTGAGCAATTGTTAGAGCTGGTCTATTGATGAGTTTTTTTTTTTTATTTTTCCAAAGGACATAGCGGATAGTGAATTTGCTACTGTTAGTTTATGCATGAAAAACTGCACATTACCTTACAAAATTCAAACTGTACAAGCATCTCCATATTCAATACTAACATTTATATTTGTATTCAATTCAATTGTTCCTTTATGGCTTTTTGAACGTCTTTTGAACACTATTTACTACAATGTAACGTACAATAGAGAAAATACAATGGAGATCGATTCAACTAGGAGTAAGCTAGTTAAGAAAATATTAGATGTAGGTATATTTATAAACAAACAGGTTTGAATATTTATTTGTATAAATTTAAATAAAATGCTGATGAATGATTGGAACAATTGGTTTTTTTTTTTTTGAAGTTATACTTCTTTTGGCACGTTTGGAAAACAATATAAGAGTAAAATTTTTACGATGACAGCCAAAAAGCGACATGATAGAGTTAGCTGCATTCCTTTTACAAACAGAGAGTTATGACATACGGTATGAAATTTTTGTTCTGTTACGCCAAAGAAGTATAACTTCTTACGTGCGTACATAAGTACATACACACACGTCTTTTTTTTAATTTTATATACTTTTAATTCGATTTTTTTTTGTTTTCAGGATTGGGTAAATCGGGTAAAAAATAAACATATAAAACTTTTAACCGTTTTCTTTTAAACGTTTAAACTTAATTGTTGTTTAAAAACAAAGATGATAAACAGAACTTCTGTTAGGTTTTGTATTAGCTAGTTTTTAGATGAAACGATATAAATTAATTTTACGAAATCGTGAAATGAAGCTGTACCAGCAAACCGAATCCTTTACCTGCTTAAGAGATCTTACATAATTAACTCAGAATAGTTTAACCGTTATCCCCAGACCTAATAAGTACACTCGCCACGATCAAAGCGATGCGTTTTAATTGCAGCTCTTGACTCACCTTTGCACCTCACACCCTCGAGACGAATACTGGCCTGAAATAGGCCTACACGATAGATGTACAGAGGCTATTAAAAGTCGCAACTTCGATGCCTGGATGGGGTAAAGGTTATATTTACTACATTGTATGGTATGTATTTAGCTCTTATTTTTTAGTGTCCCACTGATGGGCACGTCTTCCCACACTATAAGGGGGATCTGGCTATAGTCCACCACGCTGGCCATGTGCGGGCCAAGATATGTAAAGTACGCTAACAGCGTACTTTACATATCTTCAAAAACTTGCTAAGTTCTCTCAGACACGCAGGTTTCCTCAAAATGTTTTCCTTCATCATAAGACAATTGGTAACTATGTTGGAAATGTATCGCAAATTGAATCACAGGTGCGAGACCCATTATATGAACCCGCTTCACTCGGGTTTACAAGCGAGCGCGTTACCACTGGGCTACCACTGCCTATTTACTGTGACACAATTAAGTTTTTTTCCTAGTATCGTCTCCAGGTGATAAACAATACGAATTTAGTTTCGTCAACAAACAGTGCATTTCTTTTAAATAAAAGGATGAAGTTCGAAGCTCGACAGATAGACATACGATAAGGTTTTCGATTTTTATCAGATTTTGGAGTAAGAATAAAATGAAAACTATTTCCCTCATAATATTATGTAAATACTACAAGCATCATAAAATTATTGAACTTCTATAGTTTTTCGGATTATTTCGCAGATTTTGATTTTATAAATTTTAAAGTTTAAAATTAATTGAATAATATTCGCGTAAATATAAAAAAGTATTATTCTTTAGTTTTTTAAAGCAACTCGCACATACATACATACTCGTATATGCAATGCAACCTCTAAATAAAATATCGTGGCTATGGTTACCTTTGTGTTTCGGCAAAAAAAATATACAAAACCTAAACATAAATAATTATTAGCAAATATTAACCAACATATAATGTAATACGTAATTAACTTGTAAATAGGAGATAGCAGGTTCGATTCACATTTTATTTTAAGTCGCAGAATTTTTTTACGAAATACATACGCTGCAAGATCTACTAAGATCTAAAACTAACTCCTAGGTATACTCGGAGAATTATATGATCTGTGCTCCTAGTAAGAATATTCTAAGAATATTATACTCACGCTATGCGGTCCTATTTTTTTTTTATTACAGTACCTACCGAACGTTCTTACTAGTTTACGGGAAAACACTTTATATGTGATAAAAGTAGCCTATTTCTATCCCTGTCCAAAAAATATCTACGTAAGTACGTGAAATAATGTTTATTCATCAAATTTTACTTTATATTCATAATATTAGTAAATAATCATTAATTTATGTTTTTTTATTATAACATTGTAATCCATATGCAGACTGAGTGGAGTTACTTTCAAAAGCACACCATAATGAAGTATTGTAAACAAATGAAAAAATCATATAGCATGCTTCAAATTCGCTACTAAAAGCTGAAAATGAAGTCCGCTGTGAATTTCCTAATTTTTATTTTTTAAACTTCATAAGTTTCATTTTGAAGCTGTATTTTTGAAAAATTTAAAAATTTATATGAAAAACGTATGCAAATGAATCGCGGCGGGCGCTTCAAAATGAACGAGCGAGTGTGTGACTGTTTGCAAATTAACAACCTCGCTCGTAGCTTTATTTTATGAAAAACAATTTTCATTTATTACTCACTAACTGAATGTTATATACCTGCAATATCAAAACTAAAACAAAACTATCCAAGCTATTTGAACTGGAAAATTTTATAAAACAAAATATAGTTTTAAATAAATGTTCGATATTCTTTTTTGTGGAAGCTAAATATGTACATACATAAATAAATAATAATTCTACAATTAGCCGTATTATTACTTTATAGCTATAGGTTATTATACATATTATATATATATATATATATATATATATATATATATATATATATATATATATATATATATGTGTGTATATACCTAGGACTAGGATGCCCTGTGGTACGGTGCAGTGGACCGAATATTTGGAAAGAGTAACGGATACGGGCTGTCCGATCTTGGGCTTGGTTAGCATTCTATGGGGGAAGCTTTCGTCCAGCCGACGACGATAATCTGAAAAAATAATGGAATTAAATAAATATTAAATACATTACATACGAACGTGTTGTAGTTACTGCTTTATAGCTATGACTTAATAGAGTTCTCTTAAATACTACATAATAGATTTTTAGATGAAACTTTCGTATGTTTAATTTATTTTTATGTTCATTTTATTCGTATATTTTAGTTGTTTATTTTATTATATATATATATATATATATATATATATATATATATATATATATATATATATATATATATATATATATATATATATATATATATATATATATATATATATATATAATTAGTTGATAATATCAATATGTGTACACAAATTAATTTGCTGCGGTTTCGCTAGGCAGCATTTTTACAAAAGTTGTTTTTTCTTATAAATTTATCGAAAACCACAGAGCCCCTTTTTTAAATGCTGGGGAATGCATTTACGAATACTCTCTGCATACATAGAGCTAATTATGTGGGTCTCACCGGCTAGAAAACCAAAACCCTACAAAACCTCCCAATTGGACAACGCCAGGTCGCTTACGTACTAAACCACGACGCCCCGACGGTAGGCCGAAGCAGACCACAATGACCAAGGAGTTGCTCCCACGGTCCACTCATCAGGTATCAGAGAAGTACCAGTAGCGACCCGCATGGTACATCGCCCACCCTCCTCCTTCTAGGGCCGCCTCAAAAGGATTGCCAGACGCCAATGAGCCCTCCCTCCACGACAGGTGAACACACATCGGGGAAATAAGCCACAGAACCATCACTTAACTTCAAAAGTTACATAACCTAACAGACTTCAAAAGCTACATGATATATGATTTAATGGGTGATTGTCCAACCTTTAAAACTAACAGTAATTATGTATCAATTTTAATAGTTTAAACGCGTAATAATTTAATAAAGAATTGAAAAAGCTTTTGTTTTACATAATGAATTATCTGACAAAAGTGTACAAAAACAATATGTATCCAAACAAGGCCACACAACGTTGACAACTTCAAAAGAACCTAACACCGTAAATATTGACTTAAATAAATAAAGTCACTGTCATCAACATCTACAAGTATATCTGTGAAATTGTATGGAATAGTTTACGTGAAACAACTATTTACCTAATTTCAACTCAATAATTCAAATTCTTTTAATAGAGAGTAATATGGTTTTCTCGTGATGCTGTCACAGACAGACAGACAGAAAGATAGACAAAAATTCTAAAAACTATAGATTTGGCCTCTGTATCGATAACAATGACTATTGTAATGAAATTTTCCAAAAAATATTTAATGTACTACAGATTCGACACAGAATTTTATTATATGTATAGACTAGCAACTCACCCTCGCTTTGCTTCAGGTTCGTCCCTAAACAAATCTGTTCCATATGCACCGTACATTTTTCAGAATAAAAAATAACCTCAGAACTATTCCAGACTATAACCTATCTCTAAGCCAAACTTCATCCAGATCCGTTCAGCCGTTTTAGTGTGTAAGCTTAACAAACATCCATCCATCCATCCTCAAAACTTTCTCATTTATAATATTAGTATGGATATATAAACCTGAATAAATATAATTTATAGAAGAAAATATTTACAGATTTATGAGAGCGTTATGGGAAAATAAACCCAACATTACTTAATAGCTCAACCGACACGAGTAAACACAAAATCGAATTTCGTAACATCAAACATAACTTCATACGTTGCTATATCCCCTAATCTTTAAGAAATATTAGAAAAAATATAGCAGTTGAGATCAAAGAGCCGTCACCTGCACTCCCATTTATGACTGAGTTTTTGGCAAAATGGCGTTTGAAAACCACCTAAGCTAACTTTAAGGTAATATCATATATATGATCCTTATGTTGAAATCTTAAGGTGTATATTATGTTTTAATGATAGCAAAATTAACTTGGTAATAATCAAGAGGCTTTTAAAGTTTAAATGCTCGGTAAATTGAATTGTTTCCCGCGCACCGACCGCGTGTTAAAAGCGTTGCGGTCTGCGGGCTGTCGGAAAAAGGTGCGCGACTGACTTTGTATGGTGACAGTCTAATGGATAGCCTCGTGTTTCGAGTAAAACTAACATAAAATATTTACTGAAATATAAGCTTATTAATCTATACTAATATAATAAAGAGGTAAAGTTTGTGAATTGTGAGTTTGTGAGGTTGTAGGGGGTAACCTCTGGATCTACTGAACCGATTTAGATGAAATTTGCTAAGAAGATAGTTTGAGACCCTGGGAAGGACATAGGATTTACTTTTTATCCTAAAAATCATCCCTTAAGGAGGTGAAAATGGGGATGGAAGTTTGTATGGGGAACAAACGCTAGTGGTCAATAAAAATGATAATTGTACAAATATATTTGTATTAAAAAGTATTTATTTGTTGTTTGAAGAAGTAAACATTTACTAACATGAGCAATAAAGATACTAAATTCAGATAATGTTCAATTACAATCTGATTAGTGAAGCGTAGCGTCCTATATTTTTTTCATAAAAAAGAGATATTTTATATATTTAACCTATTCGCACCCTATAATCTACAGTCCCCAACGGATGATTAAAACAAGCTAAAACTTCGTGAGTAGCTTCATTTTGGCGAGACGCCCAACCACTCTTTCTACGAGATTTTGATAGTGGTAGATACATTGTGGCTTCATACGGAACATGTCAAAACGATTTCGTTTTACGATTTAATCTTGAGATAATCCAACATTAAACAAAACAAAAAAAGATGGTTTGGGTCAAATCGTCTCCCTCTCCAAACTTGCTCAAAATAACAAAGTCATAAAATTTATTAATAACCGGCTGATTTTCATAGTATTTATTATTAAAAATATGCATTCTTGAATGATCAAATTGTCCTACAAATAAAATGATAGGATATCTCAGTCCTATGCTCGAATTTTGTCGCTCCACATCGAATGAATACAATGTAACCTGAAATCATTTTATTTGAAAAAAATATTTATACAACAAAAGTTACTAATTGTTTATTTAAGGCAAATTTGCTCGTAAGTTTTTAAGTTGGTAAATTCTTATTTCATTTTATAACTAACTCTGGCCTGTAGCTCCGCTCTCATGCCAAAAGAATTAATACTTACGAATAGTGCCTTTTATTTACTTACATAATTTTTATAATCAGACTATTAAATCCATATATGTATTCAAAACCTCAACATACAAACTTTACATCTTTACAATGCAATCAATTGTAATTTTTAAAGATTAAAGTGATATCTTTTTTTTTATTTTAGCCAGTATAAAATTAAGTATATAAAAATAATATAAATAATATGTTGAAATATGGCGTACGAAAAAAAAAGATGTTTATAATTTTTTGATAGGATTCGAACCCAATACTTTCACTTACATAAAGAACAATATTTTCGTCAATACGTTCGACTGGGAGCGTGGCGTCTCCTGTAATCCGGCTACTCGGAGGGCGGGCACGGAGGATGACTTGAGGTCGGGAGTCCTGGTGCTGCGTGGCCCATGTTGACTGGACGTCCACACTAAGCCTGGTGTTAATATGGACCCCCCGGAGGAGTCTGGGGGGTGCAGGTTCACTAAGGAGGGGCGAACCGGGCCAGGGGGGTAACCCAGCAGCCAAAAGTCCCCGCATCGGGCAGTAGTGGGATAGCGGCCGGGAGTGGGCGCGCAGTAACAGCCCGACCAATACAGTCAGACCCGTTCCTTTTTATTGCTAATATATCTTTAATTTTAGAAACTACTTTTGCGCTACCACAAGATAGAATTATTCAATAGACGTATTTCATATAAATTTTTATTCATTACTATAATACATACTCGTATGTATGTATATAAATTTTAATTCCGTAATATATTAAGCGAAGCAAATATATTTTGTTAATAATTTCGCGGCAATGGGATTTCTTTTCAGCCCATAAGGATTTAAATTTGGATTGCTTAACTCAATTTGGTTCATGTTACTGGTAGTAAGCTAACAACAGAACACGGTGGCTCTATTTTTCACTCCACATAGGAAATGCCCTACAGGTCGGTTCGTCTGTAAAAAGTACCTATTTATAAAGCGTTCGATATTGTAGAGGTTGTGTATTAATCTAAGATGAAAACTATCTTCGTTCTAAATTTCACTCAAAATCGGTTAAGTCGTTTGATTGTGAACATTCATCATTATAGGTAATTAATAAGTTCACTACCTAAGCTAACGTGCATCGCTCGGCGTTTTTCAGGAAAAATATAAAAATAGCATTTTTTTTCTTTAGAAAATTCACCTACATTATCTATATACAAAGTTTGATCCAAATCGTTAAAGCCGTTTCAGAGATACACAATATAAATTTATATACATACAAGAATTGCTCATTTAATATTATAATATTTAATAGATAATAAAAATATAAGAGGCAGTGCAGATATGAACATTCTGCTTGAAGTGGCATGATATTGCCCACCGCGCTCATTTAAAACATAATTTTAACGTAATCAGCTCTTTGTGCACGTTTTCAAAGGCTTTTAGTTTATTATCCTAGGTTATGAAACTGGCTAAGCTAACAATATCTTATATTACTTGTATTTTTTTAAAACGTTCTTGCTCTTGATTGTTTTTAAAGTAATATGTTAATTATAATTATTATCATCTTCATTATTATCTATCCACTTAATAGTAAAAATTTGCTGTAGTGTGTATGAATTATGAATTCGAATTTCGAAGCATTTACCTATGTGCCATCCATTTATTTATTTTTTTAACATGTCGGTCTATTTGAGACTACCATATTTAAAAAAAATGCGTAAAATTAGTATCGGAATAAGTTTTTGGGGATAATATCTCTCTAGTGGCTTACTTAATCGATACTTTCCACATTTCAATTCTGTTTATTATTATTTTTTATGAAATTGCCTATGTTTTGGCTTTGTTAAACATACATTAAACTATATCCATACTAGTTTAATCAAACTTTTAGTACCTAAATTGATGAATTGTTGATTGAGATGTTTTAGCTGATTTTTACCACGTATTAAGTGACGTCTTGTTGTTGAAAATCTATATCTTACAGTAAATTATTTTACATGCAATCTAATGTCATTGTCAGTGTAATATATATATATATATATATATATATATATATATATATATATATATATATATATATATATATATATATATATATATATTTCTGTTCAACTCCATTGTTTTCTCCATTCTACGCGACATTGGTGAAATAAATTGAGACCAACTGGCACACCTAAAAGCTACTAGTAAAAATAATAATAATACAGTATTAATTGCGATTATTTTTATCTACTTTTATACGTTAAGCACTAATTAGCTAATAACCCACTTTGAAAATTCCTCTAACTCTATTTTTTCCCGTGACTCTTCTTAGGAGAAGCTAGGGCTTATTTAGCTACATATAATAATATACGTATATAATTATTTACTCCGCTCTTAGCTAATAGTAAGAATAAAAAAGTCGACTAATAATTTAGTCCCATAGTCTATCCAAATATGTATTATAAAATTGAAGTTTGCTTTTTTGTTTATTTGAACGCGCTAACCGTTGAAATTATACGTTCGATTTTAAAAAATCTCTTTGCCTTTAATAGCCTATTTATTATACTTGTAGGCTAACTTCATGCTTTTAAAATTATATTATGTATAAAAATTATATGTATGCAGGCGGAACCGCTGGCAAACGCTAGTCTACAAAAATAATAAGATGGTAATAATATGAGAACTCCTCCGGTATGGAAGATAGAAAATGAATATTAATATTTTTTTTTATTTTTTAAAGGATATTAATTCTGTTTTTTTTTATATTTATATTCTTTTTGTGGTCCATAAATAAATAAATAATTATTTTTTTTGCAATTTTTTGAATTTATAATTTTTAAAACAGCGCCATCTAGTAAGTGAATAGGCATCTAAGAAATTCAATCATGTGATGTAGTTCTCCAGTTCCCCTATAGATGGCACTGGTAACTGAAATCAGTAATCTAAGTAATATTATAGATGTAAGGTTTTATGAATATAAATATATTGTACAATATTAGAGTATATTATAAATTATAAATGCTAATAATAATGAACTTAAAAATAACAACTATCATCAATGGGACAACTATTTTTTTAACGTAGTTTCACTATTCTTCAACAGATGTCTCTGTCAAAGAAATTAATAAGAACTAATTTATAAAAAAAACTATTTTTTATCTGCCCAAAAAATATGTAATATCTTCTTTAATATATAATAATATGTATAAGCATTCTACAAAATATGGACAATATTAGATTTAGGCCAATCAAATGCCATCAAGCCTTTATGGGAATAATTTATCTTAATAACAATTTTTGTATAAAAAAAAAACATATTAATATATCTCTACACCATTAATATTGTATAGCTAGTAAAGGCATTGTTTTTTTTAATTCGATAGGTATATTAAAATACATTTAATTTCTATTAATACATATAATAATTTACCTAATAAATGAAAAATAATTGACCGAAAATATAATAATAATAATAATAATAAATAATAAATAAACATGTTGGGACATTCATACACAACGCCATCTAGTTCCATGGTAAGCTACGAGGCTTGTGTTATGGATACCAGATAGTTCATACACTACATATACATAACTTTATATACATATATAATATGAATAATGTTGCCACTAATGTAATAAAAGAGAAAGTAAATATGTTGATATTTTCTTCTTACAAGCAACGGAATTTGTTACTTCATTTGGGCGCGTTTTGTGAAAGAAATTTTATGGGCTAAAGTGTGAGTTATTTGTCCCGGTACATCAAATTCTTCCTTCTTAGGAGGACGTTATATTATAGCGAGGGTGGTCTATTGGCTATATGGCTTTACAACTGAAATCAGAAAGTCCTGGATTCGAGTCCCGTAGTGGGTAGAAGGTACGTTGGTTCGCAATGACCTAAATACCTTTTGTGTAACGCTGGTAGTTTAAATTATATTTTTGTCAAAATTTTGAAATATAGATTTCAAGTAAAAAATAATTATACCTACCTATTATAAAGATATTCGAAATTATAATATAATCAGTACACTATAATGGCTTAAAAAAATTAACTGTATGTGAAGTTTGGAATATAGATATTATATTTTGAATTAACAACTTGTACACACCACTAGAGCGGACTCCAATACTTTAAAGTTCAAAGATTATTTCCATGTACTAGTCTTCGCCCTGTGGTCGAAATTATTGATGAGGAAAAAATGAAGATGATGAGGAATTTCGAAGGAAGGAATATGAATTGAATTTACTTTTCTATTATCAAAATTTGCAAAAATTTTTACTCATTACCCCAAAACTCGCCAATAGCTACTACCTAAGCAAAACAAAAAAAACTAACACCGAACTGTTTTGTTTTGTTCATAACATATCAAAAATGTACACGAATTAAACAAAATAAAAACATAAATTCAAATCTACCTAATTAAACTCATACTAAATAATATTTTCTATAAAAAATTATAATTAAAATAGCGTTACTATTTCCCACATGAGTTTTTACACGGTACAAGGTTAACCACCGAACATTTAGCATAAAATATGGCGTTCTCTCTCGAACCATCTTATACATTTTATTACATACGGCTATCATCTGTTATAATGAGGTCATGCATTTTTGTCTAACATGTTATATACAAGTGACTCACCCTTGCTTCGCTCGGTTGCGTCCGTAGGTGCCTCTTAAATGTATCTTAATTATACCTAGTATAGTATTATATGATATGTGGTTATATACAAACAGCGCCACCTATTGGCTAATTTTGACTCAATCGACTGGTGGTAGGACTCTGTCAAGCCTGAGGAGTCAGACTGGATGGGTATCACCCCCTTATCTATTTCTCCCGCCAAGCAACAATGATTACATTGTTGTGTTCCGGTTTGAAGGATAATCTAGCCAGCGCAATTACAGGCAAGAAGCATATCATCTTAGTCCTCACAGTGACAACGCTCCTGCGGTTCTGCAGTTTTGTAACATAAAACCTAAGTGCATGAACCGTAGGTGTTATGGGCGACAGGTACCGCGTTTCATCAGGTGGGCTGTCTGCTCGTTTGTCACTGAAGACCATAAAAAAAAATCAGCTTATGTGTTACTCCTCATAGTCTATCTGTGCACAACTTATATCAATCCCAACAAAACTCGTCCACTAGTTTCTGCATGAAAAATAACAAACATACATACAAAATTTCTCACGTATAATAGTAATGTGAATATTTTGCCGGCGGTTCAGCTCGCGTGGATCATAAAAAGTGTTCAATGTGTTCCTGGATATAAGTTATCTCTATTCCGAGTCAGTTCAGCCACTATATCGTGAAAAAGTACCAAGCGCCACTTTGTTGGCAAATATTTACTTATAATAGAAAATTAGTTTATTTACATGTTACATTTACTTAAATTGCGAATAATAATCACAATTATTAAAGGAATAATAAAAGACAAGATTGTATGTTGGAGAGTTATCGCATTCATTTTTATACTCGGCAATACATATCCCGGACGAAAACATCGTTTTTAATCGATTATTAAGGAAATTTACTCGCTTTTCATAATTTCATGCTGTTAAAAAAACAATACCAAGTTATTAGTACCTATAATTAACCTATTGTATACTAGTGACTTACTCTAACTTCGTACGTTTTAAATAGATATGAACAGTTATTGCGAGTGTATCTTAGGAGAAAGACTTATGCTATTGCAGAATTTTCTGATCTACAAATTTCTCTAGTACATTGTTTATAATTTTTATGCATTTCTTAAGGTTTAGTCGGAGTTAGGACATGCAAAGTAAGAACGACTCGATAGAACCAGTTATTGTGTTTTCCCATGGGAATGAAAGATTTTCCTGTAGTAAAATATAGCCTAAATGTTGACCCCAACAATAAGTTAACACTACACAAAACTTCATTAAAATCGGTTCAGTACTTTTTGCGTAAAACGCGCACATCGATTACGCTAAGTTACTATTTTATGATATGTATAGGCGACTAGACGATGTATATACGACTCATTAATCTATGTAATATGTATATATAAATAGCCAAAGACAAAAGAGTTCAGTAGGTACCTCTTTTTCTCTGTTTGCTTTAGTGTTAGCAATAAAAAAATATGTATTGGAAACAGTTTTAAAAAAAAATGATAATTATCTAATTACAACCACGGGACGAACACTAGTTAGTAATTAGTATAAATACTTATAAATATGTTCATAGTTAAAGGAAACAATAACTCAACTTTTCTTTTCAGAAAAAATTACTGATTGAACGTAGTTATGCAAAATAGATCCAACCACAAAAACTTACTTTTCAGAAAATAGGAGTTTTAGTAAAAGTGGTATATCAAAATAACAAGACCGTAGTTTTTTTTATAACCCGATATCTATCTCCATGATAAATGGTTCTATTTTGTGGGTATCGTTAGCGTCTGTATGTTTCAAAAGAAAAAACGCATTTTGCGGCTTGGATATTTTTTGCACATACTAAAGTTGATATTTAGGTGCCATTTATGACAGTAACTCAAAAAGTCAGAAAACTCAGTTTTCGACAGCTCCATTTTACATAACTATGTCCAATTATAAGTTATGCACGCACATAGAACCATATAAATAATACGGAACCAAGAACTAAGCGTCTTACTAACATTACTATGCAAAAAAGATATTATGTGCAAATACATTCGATCGTGATCTGAGCTGTGTGTTTGATTTACGATAACATCTGTTTCTGTCTGTCGACACCCTTCAACGAACTGGTTTACACCGGATTTAGACATTTTGTTTTTTTTATAGAGAAATTGACAAGGACATAGAATAAATGCATACATGTAATTAAGATCATAAGAATTATAACTCTCTAGGATAGAAAAAAAGGAACTTAGACAAAGTCGACAATCGTTATCGCTAGTATACCTACATCATCTATACGTATAATAAAATTGTAGCCAAGCCGAATCTGTACATTAAATATTTTTTGGAAAATTTTATTGTAATAAACATTATTATCGATACAGAGGCCGAACAATGAAATATATTTTAATTGATTCCTCATAAGAACTTTCGTCCCCATTTTTTAATAATTTTAATGATATTTTTCATTGGAATAATATTTTTTACATTACTAACGTATATTTTTTTCTTAATAAAATATAATAACAAGTATATTATAAATGCACTTTAAATAATCAAATTCTTATACCTAATACTTTCTTAGATTTACGCGAATATTCAATACAGTACCTAATTATGAATCATGGCAACGAGAGAGATTAAGGTTTTGAGACGTCTCAAAGGTTATTGTATAGTGATGAGTAAAAAACCGAAAAGATGGTTTTATTTAAAAAATAATTCAGTTCATTTTATTAGTAACAGTTAACATGTGCGCTTCTAACGATTTTAAATTAAAAAAAACACGCGCAAAGTCGCAGCGACAAGGTAGTTCAAAAAGCAATTAGAGTGTAAACATTAAAAATCATAGATTAAAACGTGCAATCAATTTTATTATTAAACTTCAATCAGCTTTGTAAAAACAAAACGGCCTGTCCATATAAATTACAATCAACGTTTTCAATAGACTTAAATAAATATGTAGATCCTGTTAAGATGCAGTTGTCACGAGCTTGATTTTTTAATCATATTTTACATATCTTTATCATTATTGCTTTATTTTAACAGGATGTTTAACGTTTTTGGTTATGGTATTGGATTTTTAACGTTTATTTAACAACATAATATGTATGTGGCTGTAGGAACAGTCTGTTTTTTTTTTAATTTTACACCGGAAAAATAATGTTTAAGGGTACAATTTCATTTTTTATTTAGCGATTACGTATAGTATAATAAGAGTTTATCAAAATTGCATAAGTCTTTCATCTATACATAAAGTCAAGTCGATCTGATTTTCGAGACAAAGTACACATTCGCATTTTAATATTAGTAAGAACTTTACACTATCAGCTGGGTAATACATCTAACAGTATCATTCACTTAACAAGTAATCGTTGGAGCAAAAATTAACATTTTATTATTTTCGCAAGGGTGTTGTAGTGTGTACGATTAGGTTTCACTACGAGTTTTAGTGAGAAGTCTCAAAGTCTCCCGCCTGTCACGAATGGTAGGGACCGATGATAGTGATTTTATTATTAACTAGATACATTTTAACGGTTACTATGAAATACAAATCAGTTCTCGGCTTTTTTGTACTATAATATGCATGTAATTTTCATATAAACCTTCCTCTTGAATCACTATCTATTGCTGAAAACTGCATTAAAATCCGTTGAGTAGTTTAAAAAATCTAAGCGAACAGACAGCGGAAGCGCCTTCATTTTATACTATGTAAAGATTAACAAAATTTTACCCATTATCTTAATAGATATTACCACATTAAAACCAATTTTTAAGTATTGGTAAGTTTTCAACATAATAGGTGAGATAATACAAGCAAAGTGAAGATCGAGCACTACTATAGTAGAAACACGATTTTTCATCGAGACCGTTTCAATTCGAAATCTCGTCACAAAGCAACCGTGAGAAAGACTACACATTATTGCTCCAGCACGCAACAAAATATTATTGTACTACTTGAGTAAGGTCATAATAACCGATGATTATCTAACAGACACGTACACTTGCAAAATTGTATTATAATATAATATAATTATATTCGAAAATTCACATATAAATTATTAAATACATATATTATAGATATTTTATTTAGAATTAAGTTAGTAAAATGATGTTATATCGAAAACAACATTGATAATGTGACGAGACAAGGTATGCCTTGAAATGGCAAGCCTAGAAATTTGGTCGAAAAAAATACAATAAATCGAAAATAAAATAAAAATATTACTAAAGCAATTAAAATAAGGAAAGAAAAAAAAAGAAAGTTATGCTAAAGTACAAAAACCAATGCAATATATTTTAATTGATTCCCCATACAAACTTTCATCCCCATTTTCATTCCCTTAAGGCATGATTTATGGAATAAAAATCTATCCTATTTCGTTCCCAAGGTTACAATCTATCTTTTTATCAAATTTCATCAAAATCGGTCTAGTAGTGTCGGAGCACACAACAAACAAACAAACAAAAAATCTTTCCTCTTTATAATATTAGTATAGATATAACATCATGGCTATTAACTAAATAACCCAATATTTTCCAACGACACAAACAAATTATAATATGCCACACAAAAAGGAGTGTAACATTGATTAACGTCTAATCACAATTGCCTTTTGGAAGGTTAACGTGACCTTGGCTACGTTCAGCTCATCTCATCTACTCTGACAGGTATATAGCATTAGAGCTTAAAAATAATTGCTAGTGTTTAAATATTTTAAAGTATGACATATAAGGTTAAATGAAATTAATTTTTAATAATAAACAAAGAAATATTTAATACTAGCATTGCCCGCGGCTCCGCCCGCGTTCAGATGACCAAAAAGCAAATTCTTAGGTTTTAAATATTAGTATACTCTTACAATGCAGTTTTTGTATTTTTTTTTTCTATAGATTCGACCTCTGTATCGATAATAATGTTTATTTCAATAAGATTTTAAAAAAAAATTTTAATGTACAGATTCGGCTCAGTTAGAATTTTATTATATGTATAGATTAAAAAGTACATTAAATTAAATTTAATAATAACACCTTGTTTTAGACCTGATTTTAATGTATAAGGTAGTGTAGTAACAAGTATCTACATATATATTTATTCCGTACATTATTATGTCTTTTTGAATGATTTCTATCATGGCGACTTACCATCACTGACATCAAACCATCACTGACAGCAAAGTATACTCGTAGATACTATTGAATATATTAGAGTTTAGGAACAATTGCGATTTTTATCTTCACATTCTCATAGAACCGATAGGACTGGATTTTTACTACTATTAAATGTAAATGCGAAAGTTTGGATGGATGTTCGTTACTCAATCACGCCAGAGCGGCTGAACGGATCCGGATGAAATGTGGCACAGTGATAGATTACAGTCTGGAATAGCCTATAGGTTACTTTTTATCCTGGAAAAATGTACCTGACCCTGAGACTATAACTTGTATTAAATGATGATTTATAGGTTTTCTAGATATTGTATTAAATTTATTCATGATTATTATATCTAAGTGAGATATATTTTTTAAATTATATTTTAATATTAATGTATATGTCTATATTATTAGAATACAGTATTTGTCTATGATTGCTGTAAAATTTACGTGAATTAACATAATGTTTAGGTAGGTACCTGTAAAGCTATTTATTATCATAAAGATAAAATGTGAAAATCTCCGAAAAAATCCGAAGATAATTTTATTTCCAATGTCAAACATTCGGGTAAATCCTTGAAAGTATTAAAAGTACCTGTGCTCTTTCATCTTTTCTAAAAACGAAATATTTAATAAAAAATTATTTGTAACTAATTAAAAAATAAAAATTGTTAGAGACCTTCTATAGGTATGTTCCCACTCTGACAATGTCATATAGTGCAGCCTCGTAAATTTTTGTGGAACTTGCATTGTCGCCAATAAATGATAACCTACTGAACTAACACCTACGCCCAGTGAAGCTCGGTCGCTCAGATACTAAATAACTTTATAATTGCATCATACCATCCTCTCTCATCCGTCTCTTCATCGGCGCCAACATGAGTGTGATGTGCAAGCTTTTTAAAGCATTCAGTTCAATCCACGTGAATGATGCTCACTTGGGAAAGCGACTGAAGCGGTTTCAAATCTTGGGTCTGGCACCTCTGAGTTTACATGTGTGAATCATTTTCAACATGATTACCACTTGTCTTACGGTGAAGAAAAACCTCTATGACTGAAAAAACCTAACAAGTTTTCGTAAGGCATGTGAAGTCCGCCAACCAACAAACTTGGCTAGCGTGGTGGACTATGGCCTGATCCCCCTCGTATTGAGAAAAGCCAGCAATGGGACGTTGATAAAGGCCTGTATTATGTATACAATGCAATCCACGAAGCTATGAATTTCGAAAAAGTAATTTTGATTCATATAACAAAGATTTTATATAAATTGTTATTAAGTGACAATATTTTCCTATTGGAATTATTTTACAATTGGAATGTAATTTTTATTTTTAGTTTAGTTGATACGAAACCTTGATGAAAATGCAATGATTTTCAACCATCGAGTTGATCTGGTGATGCAGCTTGGAAGTGGATAATGGAAGTTTTTATTGGCTTCTAGTAAAACCTTCAACTATTTCAATTTGCTTCGTTCATTACAGTTTACAACGTGTGAAACGTGTTTTAGTTTTTGACCGAGTTTTTATCGGTTGTCGAGTAACATCTTCCCTAACAGTGAATTGCCTTTCATTGTTTTTTTTAATAATTAGGTTAAACCTCAAAGATATACGTACTTTTTTCTACAAAATCTATAAAGTAATAACTAAAAAAAATATTTTGAATGATTTTAAAACGTTTTTTTGTTAAAAAGTATTTTAATAAGAATTGAAGGTCGTTTCTAACTCCTTGAAGGTGAAATTTTGTGAAGTTATTTTTAATACTACTGTTTAAAATTCAATATGTTTTATACACATAATTTCTATACATAAGTATAGATTACATATACATATATATACATCATAAATCCATGAGCGAGGTCGCGTGTGGTCTCTCATACTGCAATTTAGTTCATGGAGATCCATTGTACTATTGAATAGGTACGAAGATATCACAGTTTAATGAACACTCCCATGAAAATACGCATGTATGGATATATATCCATACTAATATTATAAATGTGAAAGTATGTTTGTTTATTTGTCCTTCTTTCAAGTCAAAACGGAATGACCGATTGGCGTGATTTTTTGTGTGGACATACTTAGAGGGCTGGAGAGTGACATAGTCTACTTTTTACCGCGGGAGAGTATCTAATTCCCACAGAAAAACACGTTATAATACAATCCGAAAAAATATTTATGATCAAAATTACTTTGAAACTTGCTATTCAATAAAACTAAGAAAAAATACGTGTTTTCGTATTTTTCGAAATTCATCCTATAAAGGGATAAAACAGGGAGTGAAAGTTAGTATAAAACTACCCTTTTAGAGATTTTTTTGTAGTTTTAGCGCGAGCGAAGCCGCGGGTTCTGCTAGTATATATATATATATATATATATATATATATATATATATATATATATATATATATATATATATATATATATATATTTGTTTTTATTTTTATGATAGATTCTAAATGATAAGAGAGAATGTTTGATTTTGAAACGTTACATACTCGCATGTATGACATCATCGATACTAATGTTATAGATAACAGTAACCTTGTCTGTCTGCTTAGTTTTAATGGTTAGACTATATCGATATTGGTTGTAATTCAGTATGGGGGTACCTTGAATTCAAAGGACTTCGTAATTTACAACGTGTAGAAAATTTCTTATGTAAAAAATTGTGTTTATAAAATTTTATGAGGACAAAATAAAATATTTTAAAGTGCTTTAAAGTGATTATTTCACTTTTAGAGATGATTTTTTTTTTGAAATTTATATTATACTAGCATTGCCCGCGGCTCCGCCCTCGTTCAGATGAGCAAAAACCAAATTCTTAAGTTTTACATATTAGTATACTCTTACAATGCAGTTTTTGTATTTTTTCTCAGAAATGAGATATTTTCCCGCGGTAAAAAGTATCCTATGTGTTGAACCGAATAGCTAGCTATCATCATACCAAATTTTATCAAAATCCCTCCAGTGGTTTTTCTGTGATGTTGTAACAGACAGACAGACAAATATTCTAAAAATTATAGATTTTGCCTCTGTATCGATAATAATGTTTATATCAATAAGATTTTCCAAAAAATATTTAATGTACAGATTCGGCTTAATTACAATTTTATTATATGTATAGACTGTAATCCTATATCGCTTGACATATAAATCTATACATTAAAAAGTGATATTATGAAAATTAATACTAATAATAAATAAACACACAAAAAATACAGTCAAATCGAGTAAGTACTTTTTTAAAATCTATTAAAAAAATATGCTTCGTAAATTTGCTCGGACACAAACAATACTTTGTTTATAAGTCTATTTATAATAACGGTTCTATATTTAACTTATAAGTTTTTTTACATTTTAAGTTTTAACTAAGAAAAAATATTTTAATTTTTTACCTACAAAAGTGGTTAACTCATGATTCTTTTTTTTTAGTTTCAACACAACTAAATATGTTCAATACAATATTTTGAAAATGAAATGAATAAATATAATAAGAATAAAAACTTAACAAAAAATATTTTGATCCCAGTGTTCTTATGTTCAATCACGTCTATTCATTTAATAAAACTGTAGAGGTCGAATGTCTGTACATAGAAAAAAATGATAAAAACCGAGTCAGGGGGATGTAAGCAGAGAAATAGGACAAATCCAGAAATTTTTCACAGTTTTTGTTTCTCTGTCTGTTTGTCTGTTTGTACTGGCTAATCTCCAAAATTGTTGGATCGATTTAAATGAAATTTTTCATGATGGTACCTTATATCCCCGGTAAACATTTTAGATACTTTTACAAATAGGCTACCTTTTATCCCGGAAAAGATACGGTTCCCGTGGGATAGATTTGTATTTGTTTGTATAGAGGCGAACCCGAGCGAAGCGAGGGTGAGCCGCTAGTGTATTTATAATATACTATTTTAATCACAGTCACGATGATTATTCATTAAAGAACAGTCAAATATTTAAAATACGCGTGTCTTTCTAAATAGTCAAATAAAGGTAGCTTAGAGGCATGATCGACATTTGAATTATCCTTCAATCAACTTAATATACACTTTTTTTTCATTTATTAATAGTACCTGGGCGAGGAAGTTTCGCTCGGCGTTTTAAAGTCATGATATTGTTTTTTTTTTAATTTAAGTTATTTTCGAAAACAATGTAGAAATTGCGTTTTAATCAGAAAATACACCTATATAAATAAATTTAAAAAGCAAAACCTATCTAAAAACAAAATCTTATCGAAATCGTTACAGCTTTTTCCGAGATATAGGAAATTTTATACGTGTTATAAATTTTATATATATATATATATATATATATATATATATATATATATATATATATATATATATATATATATATATATATATATATATATATATATATATATGTGTATAGAAGAATTGCTCGTTCAATATATTTAGATAAAAGTTTGTTGATATGAATCATCTATGGATTATATTTTATTGGGTGTTATTTACAAAATACCATAATCCAAAGCTTTTCAGAGAGAAAGGAATGCTTAAGAGAACTTAACGACACATTACTTTATCCACTTTCAACTCTCGCCTTCTTGTTTGAGAAAGTACCTTCTACTACAATGATAAAATCGTAATATGATTTTATCTCTTATATATATATATATATATATATATATATATATATATATATATATATATATATATATATAAATCCCATTATAAAAAG
Organism: Brenthis hecate; assembly: GCA_951806755.1. Lineage (NCBI taxonomy): Eukaryota > Metazoa > Arthropoda > Insecta > Lepidoptera > Nymphalidae > Brenthis > Brenthis hecate. The sequence continues at coordinate 5,634,736 of OX638262.1, forward strand.
TATTAGAAACAACAAAATTTATAATAAGCTCTTTGAAAAGTCCTAACCGTTATTGATTCAAAAAATAAAGCTCTTTTTTTATTCCATTCGTTCACTCCGTGTACTTTTGTATTTGAGGTTATTTGAACACACTGTATGTACTTATATAGACAACCCAAATATTTACCAAGAGCGGAAATCGAATTGATTGCACGATAAATGCATTACACAGTAATTCTTTCTTATGTAAAACTCGCTTTGGCCTAAGTTCAAAATTAAAAAGATTTACATATTTAACCATCGAGATATAAAAAAAAGCTACTTGGAAAAATATTTACTGCTCGTAAGCTAAGCATTCGAACAATTAGTTTTTAATTTTGGTTATAAAGTGACGTGTAAAATTGTTGAATAACACTATTATAAGAATCTATACTTTCAAAATTGTTATAAAATTAATTTACAAGCTTTTAAATAAAAGCTTACAACTAATGAAAGTTTAATAACTTGCAATATTTGTAAATTGTTGCTTCTATGGGTTATGTATCTTGCGAATTGAATTAGAACCACTCTTATACTACAGAGTTGAAATTTTACATTATATTTCAATTCCAGTGACAATGATTTTTTATAATAATTGTAACCTGATCCTACATATAGGATTGGCCCAAGACGAATGAACTCCTCAACGATTAACATTACATGCACAAAATGTTATATATATGCACTAGCGACTCACTCTCGCCTCGCGTCGGGTTCGCCCCTAGACAAAAACAAATCTATCCCACGGGAACTATACATTTTTCTGGCATATGATATATAGCCCATAGCCTTCCTCAATAAACGGGCTATCTAATGCAAAATTTTTCAAATCGGATTACTAGTTCCTGAGATTAGCGCGTTCAAACAAACAAACTCTGCCTCTTTAAAATATTAGTATAGATTCAATTATTAAGTACATTTATATTCTTCAAATATTATTGAATAAAAAGTTGTTTTAACTTCCACGTTTGTCAAAGTAATGTTATTTCAAATAAAACATAACTAATAGATATTTAAGTGATTTACAAAGAATTTATAATATAAGTGAAAATGTTTGTTAATGTGTCTATATTAACAGCAAGTAAGCTTTACGTGTTAATAAGTCACGAGTTGAATCTTAATTTTAGATATTCATTCATTGTCATAGATAACATTCAGATTATGCTATCGTACTTGGTAATCTTAAAGCTAGAGATGCATTCAACGCTTATGGAAGTATTTGCAATGACGCAATAATCTCAAACATGCCGATTAATTTACTAAAATTTAATGTAACTAAAAAATAAACAAATGCAAGGTAAAACAGTGACTATTTAGCGATTCGTTGTATAATATTTAAAATATGACATTTTCTGTGCGAAAACGCCCAGAAAGAGATTTCCATTATATTTTAACTAAATCAGTGTAATAATTGTAAAATCCATAGAATTATTTTGCCTCGATCATATTATGTCAGATGATATTTATTATTAAACAAAATCTATACAGATAAATAAAATTGAAATGTAAATGCGTATGAAATTTTATACGGTACTTATAAGAAAAACACAATTTTGTACATTTTTGTCTGTCTGCCTGTCTGTTTGTTTCGGCTAATCTCCGAAACGGCTGGACCAATTTCGACGCGACTTTCACTGGCAGATAGCTGACGTTATAACGAGTGATTTTATTAGAAAAAGAATTAGGGTAGGTACATCTAAAAAAATTAAAACGTACCTATCGAACCCGAGTGAAGCGAGGGTGAGTCGCTAGTAAATAAATATAATAAATCACATGGCGTACAAAGTAAAAACGGTTGAAAATTTTATACTTGGGAATTTCTTTTCGCTTACATCATCTTGTAAGCAAATTATTAATTAAAAACCCACTTTTCTTAGAAAGATTTCTAATTAATTAGGCAACCTTTAAAATCGGTAGCTCAACACGAGACAACAAACACCGCCTATACTTAGATTATTATCTCCGTAAAATTATGGCATCTAAAAGCATACGGCTATAATTCGCGCTTGGAATGTATTACCTAAACCTAACTTCTAAGAAGTGTTCACAAAAAGTTAGGCAAATTCACCGGACGCGAATTTTTTTGGTGCTAAAAAATCGTTCATCACATTCAAGGTTAGCGACTAGACGTATACAAAGAATGCTTGTCTGTCTGTGTGTTTGTGTGGCAATGTCGTACGTGTAGATACTAAACGGAGTCACGCTAAGGTCGAATGTTATTCGTATTTGGTTAAGATTATTTCTTATTTGCCGACGGGAAAAGGTACGTAAGCGAGGTCTTTCCCACAGACCAAACTTTTTTTAACTGTACACAAGGTGAGTATATAATAGATACTTAAGTAGCATTAAATGTGGGGTTTTATGTCAAATTACCTACTTTTTTTTACAAAGCTGTATTTAAGGTAAAATTACGCAATGTATACTCGCAATTATGCTTAATTGTCCAAAACATTCATTCTATTGTAATGGTAGCAGATTCATTCCTCGTATCACCTTCTAAATGTTTTTATGAGTTACACACATCCTGTGTGTGTAAGAGAGAGAGAGAGAGAGAGAGAGAGAGAGAGAGAGAGAGAGAGAGAGAGAGAGAGAGAGAGAGAAAACAAAAGAAAGAGAAGGAGAGATATTTACAATAATCTATTGTCCATTCGTCTCTAACTAATACAATATAAGCTATGCATGACCAAAGGCAAACAAATATGTTTCACAAGTGACTCACCCTCGCTCCGCTCGGATTCGTCCCTAGTTACGTTTTAACGTATATTCCTATATTTTTAAATAAAACTATCTTTTCGGATTATTTCGCGGATTTATCTCCCGTGACCATGGATGCTGTAAAGCATGCGAAACGTCGGGAACTAAAAATCAAAATAAATCCGCGAAATAATCCGAAAAGATAGTTTTATTTAAAAATGTCAAACATTCGCGTAAATCTAAGAAAGTATTATATATTCCTATATGTTGACCCGGATAACGAGCTATCATCATACCAAAATTTCATCAAAATCTGTCACAGACAGACAGATATACGAAAAATCTAAAAATTATAGATTCGGCCTCTGTATCGATAATAATGACTATTTTCATATGATTTTTCAAAAAAATATTTAATGTACAGATTCAACTCAGAATTTTACTTGTAATAGATTATTTTAGTTTTTATTTCATATAAAAAACTTTTAATTAAATTATAACATATTAATATAATATTATGTAAATAATACAAATTAATTTATATATATAATAGCCATTAAGTTGTCACTTGTCAGTAAATCCTACTTTTGATATATTTCACTAATAAAATTTTATAGTAGGTGGTGCATTAATTACTCGTATAAGAAACAAAGCAAAAATTAATAAAATCAAAACAAAAAAATTGCAAAAACATTACATTTTATTTTTATTGAGTGGCATTGATGTTTTAGTTCACATTAATTTTGAAATAGGATATCAAATATTTTTTTCGTTACGTTTAGTTTTATAAAAATAAAAGTTGAAATATTTACTTACACTTTATGTTTTTGTGTCTCGAACTTTAACTGCAGCATTGGTCAGTGCCAATGTACAGCTGTAAATCCGAGAGGTTCTGGGTTCGAGTCTCAAGTCGAGCCAAGTACACATATCAGATTTTTCTATCAAGAACATACTTAAACAAACATACAGTCAAGACGTTACGTTTTTCAGATGTCAAAGGCAGGAAATCAAAGATTGTATGCAATCGTGTACAACTTTCCTCGTGTTTGCGTGTTGGAACTCTTCAAGATCTAACAATAGTAAATATTACTTAACATAGAAGTACCTATTCTTTAGTCCCGTTAATATTATAAATGCGAAAGTTTGGATGGATGGATGTTTGTTACTCAATCACGCCAAAACGGCTGAACGGTTCTGGATGAAATTTGGCACAGAGATAGATTTTAGTCTGAAATAGCACATGGGTTTATTTATTTAGTTTATTCCGGGAAAATGTACCGTTCCTGTAGGATAGATTTGCTTTTTTTCCATTAAGTTTTTCTATTCCATACTAACCGGTAAAACGTACCTAGGAACGAAGTGAAGTGAGTCGCTTGTATGCAATAAATCTTCATAGTTATATTAATGTACTTATAATTTTATTGACTGTAGCTGTTGTAATAATCGTGGAAACTATTGTAAGTATTATCATTACTTATAATATATTTGTGCTAATATTTTTAAAGTCAGTAGATTCTTAATTAAAAATTTTCCATTGGTTCGGTTTGATGCTATTGGGTACTTTATAATTTTTCTTGTTATGTGCGATTACTACGGATACATGTCGAATTATAAAGATGTTAAGAATTATCTATATTTTATTATTTAATATTACAAAATACGTTGTAATTCAAAATCTGTTTTAAAATATTTTTGATTATTTTAGAGTTCAAATATTCAAAAATATATTTATTTATTATTAAATTGATATTGGAAAAATTTTCAAAGTTTAAATCAAAAAGCTTAAAGAATAAAAATTCAAAAAGGAACGGGTCTAACTGTATTGGTCGGGCTGTTACTGCGCGCCCACTCCCGGCCGCTATCCCACTACTGCCCGATGCGGGGACTTTTGGCTGCTGGGTTACCCCCCCCCTGGCCCGGTTCGCCCCTCCTTAGTGAACCTGCACCCCCCAGACTCCTCCGGGGGGTCCATATTAACACCAGGCTTAGTGTGGACGTCCAGTCAACATGGGCCACGCAGCACCAGGACTCCCGACCTCAAGTCATCCTCCGTGCCCGACCTCCGAGTAGCCGGATTACAGGAGACGCCACGCTCCCAGTCGAATGTAACGACGAAAATATTGTTCTGTATGTGAGTGAAAGTATTGGGTTCGAATCTTATCAAAAATTTATAAATAATAAAAGTCTTTTTTATTTTTTTTTCGTATGCCTAATATGTTAATATTTTTAAACTATATATACAGGTTAAATGTATAATTAAAAATATTTAATTGGTAGCATTTTTTGTAATTTAGATTAGTAGTTCTATAAATTTGCCAGTAGATGTCTCTACATACGCGCGTACAAGAGTAAACTTCTTATGTGAGTAAAATATCGATTACTGTGATATAAATTGTTGGTGTCATGTTAAATTCTAAAACAATTAATATTTATTAAGATTTCAACAATAATTTTAAACCTTATCTTATAATTCAAATAGATTTTAGTTTTCTATTATCCCAAGGCTTAGGGCTAAAATTTGTATAATACTAGTCTTTGCTCTCGTGGTTAGTGGATAGGGATCAAAAATAGCTTATGTCCATCGCCAGGATACAAAATCCTTGCAAAATTTTATCGAAATATGTTTAGTGGTTTAAGCATGAAAATGTATCAGCTAGAGTAACTCTCATATTTATACCCTCATTTCTTGAGAATCGAATTCTATAAGTACATAATACGAGTAAAATCTATTTGACACTTTAAAGCTTATAATATTTTAATCGACTCATTCTTTACTCGTCAATTTATTTGGAAAGGGATTGCATATTTGTGTGTCCATATCAAAATCTTTGATGATATGTATAAATAAATATCAAAATTGACAATGCAAATCGGAATATTGCAAAAAATGTATAAATAATTTCTTTATAAAAAAATGCCCTTTTTTCATTTACTACAAGTTTTCATGTAAAATGCACTTCGTACTACAATTTCCACCGAAGTTAAAACATCAAACGCTAGATGGTGTTTTTCCAACGAAGCGCTTTGTGAACTTCATAAGATTTGACTGCCTTGTTGGTATAAACTGTTGCAGATCTATAGGTATTTGGTTCGAGTCCTAGTCGGGCCAAGTATATAAGTTATTTCGGATTTCTTTTTACACCCTGGTGCATCCGAGTACAACCGATTGTCCTGAGTTTGATCTTTCACCAAATTGTCGTCCCACCGAAGTTTAAGAGTAAAAATAATAGATACCTACTCGTTGTTCAATATAAAATGTTTCACAAATTACCAAATAATATTATAAGTGAAAAATCAGTAGAATCTTATAAAAATAAATTGAAATTACATATTGGCAATAAATATACCAAATAAAACATCAATCATCCCATATTTAATATTAAATTATTTATTACTTTTAAAGTAAAAACTTCAAATCATAATTGAGTTGAATTAAAAATATTATATATGACAGTAAAAGAAAGTTATACTTAAAGCCACTTCCAGTATTCTTATTCAGAGTTCTAATCGGAAAAATAGTTTGCACTACCCGCAATTTTTTTTTATATACCTACTACTTAAGTGTTAGCTGCCCGTTTATAATGAACCTACTTAAAACCAATGGTTTCTCAGTAAGTGCATTGTACTCTTTTGAGAAATAAATTTATCTTAAACCACATGTTTCAAAATTAAAATATATTTTATTCAAATAGACATTTACACGCACTTTTGAATCGTCAATTATACATTTTAAATTTAAATTAAATGTCAGTGTTGTCAGTCCATGAGGAATCTACCACCGGCTCGGAAGGCAGTTCTGCTGAAAAGAGCCGGTGAGAATCTCAACAGTTGGTCTTTTTAAATAGGCAAGTATAATTATAACTAGCAGCTCACTCTCGCTTCGCTCGGGGTCGCCTCTAGAAAAACAAAAACATATCTATCCCTCGGAAACCGTATATTTTTCCGGGTTAAAGGTAGCCTATGTGTTATTCCAGACTATGAACTATCTCTGTGCCAAATTTCATCCATATCCGTTTAGCCGTTCTGGCGTGAAAGAGTAACAAGCATCCATACATACACAAATACTTTCACATTTATAATATTAAAATAATATGGATTTACAATACATATATCAATACAATAATTATATTGTTGTACGTTTGTGCGTACACTTGTGCACTATAACTCCTACGTACCCGATACCGGGCAGGAGGTCATTATGGCCAAATCTTGAGATTTTGCGAATAATTAGAGTCAGTCAAATTATAAGTCGTTAGAGAGATTACGTTAAAAAGCTATTAAGCAAGATTTACGTAAGACAAATAATAAACTAAGTAGATATGATAACATAAACACAATCATTTTATTCCACCCATTGTTCTGTATAATTATACTTTTCTACTTTCAAGAGCGAGGAAGCGTTTGCATCCAATTTGCATGTACGATAGAAATCAGCCAAGGTCGGTAGTAATAACATTAATTATAGGTACCTATTACGTGTTATTTACGGTTGAGATGGTTTTTTTCTGTGGTTTCTTTAGTATTTATAATTTAATATAGTTTATGTTGTTTAGTTACGTTAAAAATTAAAGACTTAACTTGATTATGAATTATTTACATTAAAAAATATTATATTGACTAGAATTAGACAATAATGTAATATTTTTTAGTCAAATATTCGCGTAAATTGAAGAAAGTATTATATAATATTATTTTTTACATTTTATATACGCTACTATATCTATACATATAATAAACTTGTAACTAAGCCGAATCTGCCCATTAAATATTTTTTGGTAAATCTTATTGAAGTAGACATTATTATCGATACAGATGTTGAATGTATAGATAGGGATTTTGATGAAATTTGGTATGGTGATAGCTGGTTGTCCGGGTCAAAAAAATATGATATTTCTGAGAAAAAATACAAAAACTGCAATGTAAGAGTATACTACTGTGCAAAACCTAAGAATTTGGATATTAGTCATCTGAACGCGGGCGGAACCGCGGGCCATTCTAGTTATACATATATCTAAACTCTACAACATCATAAGTACAGTAATAAAATCGAACAGAATATCATATAAGACATAATTGCGTACTAATATCCATTTTAAAACATATAAAGCCTACAGCTTCATTAATAATAAATCACTACTAATATTATGATAGAGCAAAATTAGTTTTGTCCATACATGCTGCTGTTAAGGAAATAAATAATAAACGTTTTTACACCAGCTACTTCGTATTTATTGTCAATAGGAATGCAGATAATTGCAATAAATTCTTGCGGGTTTTGTTTAAGTTTTTTAACTTACGTATAACTTAACACATTCATAACTTAAACGTTAGAACCAATGGCTATCTAGATCATAATTATTTCAAAAGTGAACAATAAAAAGTTGATTGTATCTCATTATAATATCAATCGTGTAAGAATAAAATAATTTGCATCTATTATAAGTCTAATGTAAACAGCCTTATGTGGTAACTGACTGACAGTAGTGAAGAGAAGTATTGAATTTGATTTATTTTATTCGTTTATAACACGCTTATTAATTTTGTTACTTGTTTTACATATCACGTGGTTATAAATATTACTGATATTATAAATACGAAAGTTTGTTAGGATGTATGTTTTTTTACGTTTTCGTGCAAAAACTTCTGAATGCATTTTAATAAAACTTTACTATTATATAGTTTTTTGAAATAAAACAAAAGTTTTTTTATGTATGAAGACAAGCGATTGATTTACTTATTATTAATTTAAGACACTCAGGTAACACCAATAAAAGTCCTTTAAAAATATTAAGTAATTAACCAAGAAAAACTTTTGTTAAAATCACATCTACTCTCCCAGAAGTTACGCAGACAGACAAACAGACAAAAAATGATTGTTTAAACTTAATATCATTACCATACGAGCTTTGACACTAACTTCATTTGTAATTACATTAATCTATACTGTCATAAAAGAGTAGAGGTCGAATGTCTGTACATATCAAAAAAATGCTAAAAACCGAGTCAGGGCGATGTAAGAAGACAAATATAATAAATCCAGATTTTTTTCATTTTTTTTTATTTTCTCTGTCTGTTTGTCTGTTTGTACGGGCTAATCTCCGAATCTATTGGACCGATTTGAATGAAATTTTGCATGGTAGTACCTTATATCCCTGGGCAACATCTTAGATTCTTTTTATCCCGGAAAATTAAATAGTTCCCATAGGATAGTTAAAAAACTATAATTACTTATACAGCTTTGTACATAAAAACAACTGATTCGATTTTAAGAAAACTTTACAATAATATAGTTCATACATGATAATAACAAATCGGCTACTTTTCATCCCAGAAAATTAAAGGGTTCGCGTAGGACAGTCAAAAAACTATAGTAACTTATACAGCTTAGTACACAAAAACTACTGATTGGATTTTGATGAAACTTTACAGTAATATAGGTCATACATCAGAATAACAAATAGCTTACTTTTTATCCCGTAAAAATGTACGGTTCCCGTGGGATAGATGTTTTCGTTTATTTGTAACGTATTATGTACACAACATAAACCCCAAAACAAAAGTTATTAAAAAATTGTCTGTTTGTTTGTCTGTTTTTGTATGCGCGTTTCATGCGAAATGTTATGAACCGATTTCAACGAAATTTGGTGAAGTGATAACTTATTACTCGAGTCAACGTTTAGGATACCCTTTACTTCAAGAAAATCTTTCTTTCTCCGGGAAGATACAATAACTGGTTATAAATATTTTAACGATTCTACACAAAATTATATAAAAAAATTACTATACCTTGACTGGACTTGACTGGACTGGGTGCTTCAGACTGAAATAGACGGAGATAGATGGAGATAGACGGAGATTGCCGGAGATAGGCGGAGATAGCCGGACACAGCCGGAGATAACCGGAGATAGCCGGAGATTGCCGGAGATTGCCGGCGATAAGCAGAGATAGCCGGAGATAACCGGGGATAGACGGAGTAAACGGAGACAGGCGGAGATAGCCGGAGATTGCCGGAGATAGGCGGAGATTGCCGGAGATACCCGGAGATAGCCGGAGATAAACGGAGAAAGCCGGAGATAGCCGGAGACAGCCAGAGACAGCCGGAGCGTTTTTAAATTTAGACCGATAATAATAATCGTTGTTTTAATTTTGATAAATAAGTGTTTAATAGTTTTTATAAATCAGAAGAAAAAATGAGATTTAAATTGACACTTTTTTTATGAATTTTTAATTTTGCATTTTCGCTAAAAAACATGATAACTCAAAAATGGTTTACTTTTGCATATGGGAGTTAAAATTATCGCAAATAGCCACTCCTAAGGGGAATACGTAAAATTAACAATAACCCTGTAGATAGGTAAAGACAAAACAGTTCAGTACCTATTTTTCTCTGTTGTTCAACCGATTTTCTTTTTTTTTTGGTTAGTAGCTTTATTTTGACGACACGTGTGGGTCAGTTCGTAGTGATCCTACTTGTTATGCCATCGGTCGCGGGTACGAGTCCCGCTAGGGGCATTCATTTCTGTGATAAGCGCGAATGTCTGTACTCCAGCCATGGGTGTTTATATTTATAATATGTATGAATATATTTAAAGCTATATGTAAGCTATATGTGAGTATATCAACTATCTGGTATCCATAACTCAAGCCTCGTAGCTTACCATGGAACTAGACGGTGCTGTGTATAAATGTCCCAACATACTTATTTGTTTGTTTTTATCAATAAAACATGATTATGGTCGAATTGACGACCATTGGGCAAACACTAGTACGTATTAAATATATAAATAAGGATCTTTAAAGTATGAGTACTGTTGCAATTTAGCAGTCACATACAAGTCACAACATAAAATATCGAACGTAACGCATAATATAATAGATATAAAAACAATTTTATTTACAATACATTAGAATAATGACTGAATTTAATAAGATTAGTTTTATAACTCAAAGATTTATTAAGACTGTCACAGTTTTGTTTGTTAGTTGTTTGATTGATGTCGTGCGTCCATTATAATCTAAAAACAGGTTCTGCAGTTCATTTGTAGCGTATAAATTAATGACTTAATTTATTATAAGTACGTAGTTGTTAAGTATTGGTTTCAGTAAGGATGAATATGCTTACATTCATTTCTTATAGATTAACACCTCCAGGTAAATTTCTAAGAAATCTATTGTTAACTGTAACGCCAGCGTGTCGGCGGTCGTGGAGGGATTAAAAGATATCGATGTACAAAAGCAAAATTTACAACAATTAATACATGGTCACTGATAATGTCCTCCTGACTAATTTCGGTCACGGTGGTCAATCTCACTGAGACTAGCCAACTGCGCAAAAGATATTATAGTGCAAAAGTGTATGCGCAGGTAGACAGAGAGTGTTCTCTAAACCTTTCGCTCTCAGAGTCCGATGGGACAATAATTCGACACGATCGGTGGGAGATCAGGCGCAGGACCGACTTTACGTGCTCTCTGAGGCACGGGAGTAAAACACAACCAATTTACTAACTGCGGTCTGCTACTGTGGTTTTTTGACAGAAAACTTAATAACCAAACTTGATCCGGCCCGGGACTCGAACCTAAGACTTCCGGATGTGCAGCCGTACACGCTAATCGCTACACCACCACCGAGGTAATTGGACCATGGACGATAATAATAATTCAACATGTGATGTTATGAAGTAAATTTTAAGATTTTGAAAATAAATGATATATTAATATCATCTGACGACACGTTTGGCTCATGTTGTAGTGTGTTTGCTGTGCCAACGATCACGGGTTCGAGTCCGGCTGAGGGCAATCCTTTGAGTGATGAGCACGAATATTTATAATGTGTATTTATTTAAACTATATATGTGTAGTGTATCAACTATCTGGTATCCATATCCTTACCGTGAAACTAGAATATTTGAACCCGCGACCTCTGGCACAGCAAGTAGGATCACTACAAACTGAGCCAATCGTTTCGTTAAACAAATTTATTGTATACTTAATTATAAATTGTTGTATTGTTAATAATTTTGTTGTAAGGCATTCCGCATTGTGTTTTATTTCAAACAAGAATAACTACTGACTGTACGACGAATTAAGTAAAAAGTCATACCTATCAGTTAGCAATTATAAGACACTGTGGCCTAGTTATGTTTTTATCATTTAAATTTTACTAAACATAACTAAAAATGGTTTTGGGATTTAGAACTAGACTAAAATTTCAAACTCCAATTTTATTACTATACAGATTCATATATTTTATAATATATTTTATACTTCATAATCGCAGTACCAGAAACGTAGTAATTCACAAAAAGGTGATTTAGATAATTAAAACGTGTACATAAAGCTAAAATTTATTAAACACTCAATCTTATCTCATATCAGACGAGCTATTTTAATAAAAAACAGAAATACGCAGACTACGGGTATATCTATGAAATTGCGAATCAATAGGGAACAGCTGATACATAAATACAAATCTAAATATATAAGCCCTAAAATATTCAGTACAAAAACAAATAATCTCCTATTCATATGTTTTTACAATAACACATGTTGGACGAACGCGCAATTTTATGTTGATTGCGAATAGCCTATTGATCTCGATAAGGTTTACAAATACTAATACTAGTGATATTAAAGGAGAGAAAAAAAGGAGAAATGAAATATTCCAATTAACGTTACTTGCGCCCGCGCATCCGCTGAGCCTTAATGATCGCCCTGACAAAATCTTGTTTTTGCCTCACATTCGTTATATGAATGGTGTATATCATAAGCTTTTTATATATAATTTATTTTTTTCTAAGTTCCATATTTTCTATTATATGAATTAGGGACATTTCTAATGGTTTTATAGTAAGTTATGGATCCGATAAATGTATTCTATTTTACTATACTATCTATACATTTAAAAATACTGCTGTTTGATTTTTTCCAAGATAAAACTAATTTAATTCAGTAAAAGGTGTCGTAGTTTATTTCTTC